>MNCI01007763.1:164418-180355 GCA_015680685.1 Gnetum montanum | reverse complement strand
GAATGAGGGACTTGTGTGGTAGAGGATTTAGGTTTGGAGAGAAAACTAGAGGTCTTGTGGGGAGTGGCTGCAAATTTAAATGTTTTCGGTAGGACTTGAGTTTCATCTATAGGGGAAGAACGATTTTGTGTTGGGTTGTTTGCATTTTTCTTCCTAGCTAAGGAAGGGCAGGCCGAGATGTGGTGATCAGCTCGATGACAATAGCTACAGGAGTTTGAAAGGTAAAAATAATCAACTTTTTGTGTGAACAGTTTTCCTCTAGCCGCTAATGTGAGAGAGGTTTTCTTGTGAGAGATGTCTAGTTCTATACAGTAGCAGCGAAACTCAATTCCATTAACCTCTACTCCGTGATCAGAGATAATGTGACCTAAGGTACTGACAATATCTCTCTCAAAGGTGGAAAAAATAAGTGGAAGATTAGGTAACTCCACATAACAGGGGATAGTTTTATAGGTTGGGTCAGTGACATTGAAGTCAAATTTGGATGGACGGATGACCAGGGTGGCATTTCTTGCTGGGAAAAAATAGGCTGAAAGAGCTTTCTTGACATGAGAAGCATCAGAGAGTTCTACGAGAACAAAGTTTCGAGCATAATATCGGGCATAGGAAACGGTTATGCCGTGAGGTTGTAGAATAGATTTGATGTACAAATTGAGATTTACTGATCGGGGAATAAAACCCATAATTTGAATAAAAATGAACCGAGATGAAAATTCTTCAACGACATTATCAAAAAGATCGTCCGGAATAAAAAAATTAATATGAGTGGAGTTGGGGGGACTTCCCTACTGAGAAGAACTAGATGGGCCTTGAGATTCATCCATGACTGCACTATAGTAAAGATCTTCTCTGTCAATAGCGCAGCCCTACGTAGCACTCCTGGATCAGAAGGACCGGTGAACCCGTTGATGCCAAACCACCTCTGAACCCATTGATGCCCATCATTGGTGTTGTCGGTCCGCAGTCTGCCGTGCCTGCCACCGTGACCTGGTTAAGGACAACCGCAGCTAGTACCATGCACCCAGCAACACGCCGTACGCCTGGTTTGCCCAAGAGAAAAATCGCAAGTGAACACACATCGCACAGTCTGTGTTGCAAAAGATGCACAGCAGTGATACAGACTGTATGTTCACAACTGACGTTCCATTGCACGCGTCGTGCTGACCACCGTGTGCAGTGCACAGAAGGAGCAGGGAGGAGAGAAAACCCTAGTAAAAATGGTTATGTTTTGTTTTGTTTGTTCGTTCTAGAATGTGCTGCAATAGGTAAAATTGTAGGCGCAATCGCACAGGAACAACATCGGGAATATGACAAAACACCGAAGCAAATGAACGACCCAAGTTTTCGACAGCAAAGTGCGCTCTTTAAAAAAAATGATTATAAGTATACCTTAAGATATATAGCCAATAGGATACATTAGAAGAGTTGTAGAGGAATATGGAAATTGGAAATTGGAAATTGGAAATTTTTACTCTGTCCAAGAAAACTTTTAGAAACCTTTTGTCTAACAAGGCAATAAGTGACCTACTTAAGCTATCTACCCTTGGTAGAAACATAGGAAAATAAGATTTGTAGGCAATCATCTAACAACTCAAGTGGTTAGCTCATTGTCTAACATGGATTTGTACCTAAGAGATTACCACTTTGAATTGCATTTCATGCATCTTTATGTTTTATGTAAGTTCGAAGAAAGTATCATATTAGCTATATGTCTTAAAGGTTTTGTACTAGGCATATTCTTAATTATCATCTTAACTTTTAAAAAAATTCTTGGGCTTGACCATCGCACATTAGGAAAATAGATGGGATCTTACAAAAATAGAAGGTGATGAGAAATGGAGTAATCCAACACCCAACCATACAAGTCATAGGTGTGCATGTGTGACTAGATTGTAATCTATGGATTAGGCAATGTAAATATGCTATTAATTGGTTAAAGCTCAGGATTGTTGTCTTCCCATGTGAGCTAGTGAAATCTATGGGTATGGCTTAAGTCACGGTCAGGTATATGATAAATGATGTTGTGTAGGCCATCTTACTCCTAGTAAACATGATAAAAGGATAATAGTTTCTAAGTTTAAGTAAATAGTAAACAAATCTATTCTATCCTAAGCGATGGATATTTTTTCCTAATTTTCCATACACATGTTGAGCTTATGTAATCATTATTAGGATTACCAAGTACTTTGCTACTTGGCAAACTAAGTGATAATACTACTAGGTTACCAAACGATCACACTTTGCATTCAAAATCAGTCATATGCATTCCACATGCTAATCAATAGTAAAAGTAAACTGCATGGAATCATAAAACATTAGCTAAGGAAACAATAAAAAATAGTCTATATGAAAATGGTAAACATTATTATAAGTAAAGTAGTAAACTAGGAGAATGTTGCATTAGTATGAAATAGCTCAATCTTTATTGTTGATCACACTTATGCCCAAGTACAAGATGCTTAAATAAAGACTCCATATACTACATTACACTACACTACGGGCATTCACACTTCTAAGCACTTAAGACTAACTCACAAAAATAAATTGAAATTTTTTTGGTATGGGTGGATGAAATTGTGTGTTGGGCCATGCGCCTAAGTGTTGTATTTATAGGTAGGTACATGTCCCATGATATTGGATATCCAATGTTATAGCTTGTGCTCCAATATCGAATATGTGATATCGCAACTCTAATATCGGATACCCGATATTATAGCTGACAAAAATTTATCTCATCATACCCTCACAACTAAATAAAAACTCGTTCTTGAGTTAAAAAAAAATGAAAATAGATTTCCTTACAAACTTGGAAGGTAGATTTACATGACTGATTAACTATATACATGACTCTTGAATGCCATAGTAGTGTTTTACAAAAATTGACACAAGACATGAAATGACAATTTTGAAACAAAATAAACAAAAACTGGATGAAGCATGATGTAGCTTATGCAGTTCCTAGTGGTGGTAGCTCCTTCATTAGTTACTTTTCCTTGTCATCAAGCTTTTAAAATTTGTATATGTTGAGCAATTCCTGAAGATTCTCTTCCTTTGTTCTAGGGTCATGCATCATTAATGCTTGTTGTGCGATGTGTGATGGAGTTGGTACATCCCATGGAAATGGAAACTATAGAAACATTTGATTGGCTTTGGGGTACCATGTCACAAACCACCTTCTCTTTTCCTCAAATGCTCTAACCTTAGCTCATAACTCATCATAATCAGGAAATCTTAGGACTAGATTCACTGCCACATCTTTTTTCCTTTGATAGCCATCCTTAACTGCTTCTAGTTCAGTGTTTGTCACTTGAAGTTTCTATAAAGCATCTTGTTGATCTACAAACTCTCTTTCATCCAATGCATACGTGGCTACTACTTACTATTCTAGTTCAATTCTAGGCCTACCTGCTGTTAATATGGCTAAGTTAGCATTGCAAAGGTTAGCTAACCCCATGTATTTTTTCAGATTCTCTATCTGCAAGTCTTTATTCTTAACTTTCGCCTAGTGGACATGGGCATAACTATCTAAGATGGATTTCTAGTTTGGATTCTATGTTGATATGGAATTAATTTTCACCTTCACCATGTTGATCTCCTTCTCATTAATCTACTTATACATACCCACCTAGCCACAAAAGTGTTTCTTGAGCTATTCATATTTCTTTGCCTCATTCTGCCATGTGCTTATTTCAATAGCTGATTTTTGGTGGATAGTGCATATCCTCTCCATTAAGAGGGTTCTATTTTCTTGTGCGATGCAGCTCATTTCTTAGTTGATTCTCACTAGTTATTCTCTTAACTAGTGGATGCTTTCCTTCAAGATGTTCTTTTGTTTCTCCACAATGATCAACCACATATTATCTGTAGCAAGTTAACTATTCTCTTCTTGTGTTGTAGAGAGTGCCTTAGCATGTGCATACATTTTGGCTTTAGCTATTGAGGCATTCCACACTACTTTCTCCTTCTCATTCTCCATCTTCTTATTCTACTTAATTAGGCGATTCATCCATTCTATTTTGAATTACTCTAGCTAGTCAAACACAATGAATTGAGTTGCGTCTCTACATTTGGCTCTTAGGGTTATGAGCTCTTCTTGTAATCTAAGGATTTCATTATTTGCATGCTCTACCCTAGTCTCTACCATGACCAACTTACCCTTAGTTGAAATGAGTTCAGATTGTACTATAGTGACATCACTTGGTATGTCAAAAAGAGTTGTCAATACTCACCTAGTTTGTAGTAGTTGGTCTAGCCCATCTTCATTGTCTATAGGAGTCATGGAGGTTCAAACTAGCATTTGAAAATCCCTAGCTCTAGTTAAATCTATTGATGGAATAATAGGTACATTAAAGAATTCCTTAATGTGATTTTTGGTCACTTCTGCTACTCCCACTGCATCTTGGTGCTACATGCCCACAACTATGGCTCCTTCTCTAGTTTCAAGCACTACTTGGAATGATGCAGTGTTTTCAAAGATCTATTGTGATCATTGGGCCTCTCCTCTTAATTATAATGAAATTTTTCCACTTACTAGATCTATAGAAACTCTGGGATGAATGGCACTATTGATAACTCTGTAGAGATTGGCCTCCTCCCTTGTTTCATAGTTGATAGCCTCTATAATCTATTGTAGATGACTCATTAATGGTCTATAGTCCTATGATAGTAGTGGTGGAACTTGTTGTTGCTCTTATTGTTGGCCACTGGATCCCAATTACTATTGTTGTTTAGTAGTTTATGTGGTTTCTCCAGGGCTAGTTTGTTTCTAACCTTGTCTTTCCTAGGTGATGTTGGCTTGAGCAATTCAGCATATGAGCCATTCTGGGCCTTCTTAGAAACATCATTGATGTAACCCATGATTCCAACATGTTTGCATAAATTCTTGATAAGGCAAGGGAATGAAAGTGTTAGCTTTCCTGCCTTATTTTCTTCAAATCGCATTTGTATCTCCATGAAATAGAGTTGTGTGAGGTTTGCATTATATTTTCCCATTAGAATTGCACTTTCTCTAGCCACATAGGTGGATAATTTGTTTAATCCTTTTGTGAGGAACAAGTGATATGTGCTAATTTTAAAATAAATTCTTTCCTCTAGAGTTAAATGATTGTATGCCTTGTCTTCTTTAACATATGCCCATTTTAGCCATAGTTTTCTGGTTTTGGCGTTTGATCTAGTGGATAGACGTGCTACCTTTTCCCCTTCATTGGGTATGTTTAGAGCTTCACCTATTGCGTTGACTAAATATGAAACAGAGACTCCTTTGATGTTGCCTATAGTGTCTTCCTCTTTATTATGCCAAAATTGATAAGTCTCCCCTATATACCATTTGTCGTTTCTTGAAAGTGTGGGTCATAGTGGTAATGCTTGGAGTTATGTCCTTAACACTTCTAGTATAAATTCTATAAATGGACCAAAGTTCATTTTCACAATTTCTGTGATCAAGATTGACTTTTCTTGGATAGCTTGAAGGCAATCTAGTGGTAACGTGAGGCATTGTCCTTATACTTGTGGTTCCTCTGACTCTCCTTGGCCAACTGTCTAGTAGTAGGAGTTTTCTAATGAATGTTAAAGGATTGGGCTTCCTTCTCCACATGTTCTAGGTCTTGTTCTCCTCTTCAACCTCTACCTTGGCTTGTTGGTCTTTTACTTATGGTTTGTGAGGGTCGTTTGATTGCTCTTTTCTTTGGAACCATATCTAATAATTAAGGATTTAAGAATTATTAGAATGTTTACTTTGATTTAGATAGCTTCTTTCCTTTCTCATAGCCTTTATTAGATCAATTCTTAGCTCATTACAATTACAAAGTTAGAAAAATTTTCAAAAAGAAACCCCATAGGCATTAATTTCCTTATAACCCTTTACAATTGCCCATTTTGTTTTTTTGTATGGCTCATAATGGTTAGCATGACTTATTAAGGAGATTATTTAAGTGTTTATGGCTTGATATTTATTAAGAAATTTTAACTTTTCCTTTAGTCTTACCCTTAAAATACCCTCTAAGAGTTAGAAAACTCTAAAAAATTGGCTTAGATCTTCCTTGCTGGCACCCCCCACAACTAAGATGAGCACTCTAGGATCAAATGGATTTAAAAATCATAAAAATTAGAGCAATAATGGGCAAGATATGGCTTGGGGAAGCTAGAAGGTCAAAGCTCCTAAGTTAAGAAGAAGAATTGCAAAAACCTCTTTTAGATGCACAATGGAAAAATGAAAATTCTGCTAAGTGTTCCACGATATATATAGTTTTTGTCGACCCAATATTGGATATTTGATATCAAAGGGGCCCAATATTGAGTGAAAAATTTTCAATTTTCTCTTGATTTGTGATGAATAAAAATGAGTTCCTAGAAATGTTTGGAAGGTATAAAACATGTTTAAAGGGTCTTGGACTAAGAATGATGCATATTTAGTGAAGTTTGGCATAGAACATGTATGAAGAAGGAATCTTGAGTTATGAAAGTATATTAATTGTTGATGAGATGTGTAATGAATTTGTTGGTATAGGATAGAGTTATGTGATGTAAATGAAAGTTTTGATTAACATTTATTGGTTGTGGAAGGTTCAAGATGATGTGGAATTGCTTGCCAAGTATAAGATACAACAACTATATAAGTGGATCCTTACCAAATAAGGCTCTAGCCCTTAATGTCCTTGTATAACCACATCTAAAAGTGTTCTTAGGAACTTAAGGAGTTGAATTAGAACACATAGCTATTTAGCAAAACACACATATTAGTACCACCAAATTGGGAAATTATGCTATGTTACACAAAACCACAAGTTATGATTATTCATATAGTGAGATGGAATGGGCTTAGAAGGGATTGTAGAAATTGGGACGTGAGGTGTCTTACCATAGGCAGAATGAATCCCTATGTGTTATTAGTGGTTAAGTAATCATTAGCCTTTATGTCCAAGATTCAGACCAAGTCTAGACCACATTTCAGTGACATCACATTGTCTCATCTTTTAGAATTACAACTGTAGAACTACCATTGTTGCAAGGAGAAATGTGACTTGGCATATTATCCAAGGGAGGAGTTTATTCATTACATGCTTTATTTTTTTTCTAAGAAGTTGCCTACCTTTAGGCATGGGTAACATGTCTTTCTAGTGGGATCCTCAAAAATTTATTCTGTGTATGAGTTTTATTTTTTACTTGTGTTAACCTTACCAAAGGACTACCTTTAAGCATGGGTAACATGTCTTTTTAGTGATATGGTAAGGAAGCACTTATTTACTCTTACTTCCATTTTTCATTAGATCTACAAGGATATAATACAACCCAAACAACAAGATAGAACTCATAGAAGTAATCCAAGAGAGTTCACAAATCTCCTTGATGTCACACCCTTTACATTCCCACTTGGTTCTTCACTTTTTGGTCCATGCATAATGATCACAAGTTTATTCTTAGTTATGTGTTGGAAAGAATATCATTATATGCATGGTGAGAACTTCTTATTAAAGAAAAGGATAGATGGATGGTGTTGGCTCCTGTTCAAATAGCTGGTCCCTTATGACTTGATAACATAGAAAAATCTTCACTTTATGGGACTACATTTTCCCTTATTTGTGATGTGTTTTATTAACAATAAAAATTATTTACAAAGGAAATGAAAACAAAGTAGTAAAAGGATAGTAAGAATTTGAAAAGATGCAAAGAATGAAAAATCATTAAAGAATTGAAAAATGTAAAAGAATATCAAAAACTAAAGAAATGAAAAAGCATAAAAGAATGAGAAAATATCCAAGAACGTGAAAAGTATAAAAGACTGGGAAAAATTGTATCAAGAAATAGGAAAAGTAAAAAGAATTGTAAAACAAAAAATTGAAAAGCATTTATTAATTCCTAAATCAAAATAAAACATCTCCCCCACAATTGACCTCATGGGTGAGTGTTTGGAAAGTGCTCCCTAGATCTCTTGTATCATAGACTCTAGGTGGCTCACTTACCATTCTTAGTTATCTAACTTTTCAATTATCATCCTAAGTAATCTTGATGATAATGGAATCTTGATTGTCTAAGTTCTTGTTTTCATTTCCTAGTGGTGTACGATTATGGTTTAATAGTTTCATTTTCAGGTCCTTAGTTGGGTTCATCTTCTTAGAATGAGAATTAATAAGTGAATCAGATTGTTCTATGCATATTCTAGATAGTTTAATGCTCTCATTCATTGCCCACTAGGTGTCTTTTGGTTTAGTGACCCCTAATTTTTCTTGTGCACACACTTGTTTTTCACTTGTGTTGTGGACTATTGTACTAATTGTGTTGACATTTTGAATTGTTGGTCCACCTCTACACCCTTTTCTTTCAGCAGTAATGCATGGAATCGATAATGTATGTATGGATTTGTGCATGTCTTCCTTAGAAATTTCAATAGATAAATCTCTCATATTCAACTTAGCATCAATTATGCTAAGCCATGCTCTCCCCGTGATAATTGGAAATTCCTTGTCATCATTTTTTACATCAATCACAAGAAAGTTTGGTAGATAAGATCATTCATTGATAGTGGTCACTACATTTTCTATGTGTCCCAAAAGGATTGTGATAGATTGATCTATAAGCTCCAATCTTATATTCCACTCCTTCAAGTATGGTACGTTCCATGCTTGATATGTTTCATAAGAAATCAAATTTATCCTAGAACTTGAGTCTAATAGAGCTTTGCATGATAGATTTCTAGCTACTCATAGATAAATCAAAGGAACTCCTAGATCAATTCTTTTCTTAGGGAGTGGTCCTACCTTTATCCACTCTATGACTATTTCTGTGAGGATGACAGTTTACATGTTTGTGTTTGACAATGGTGGAAGCTTGTTGTTTTTAAGAGGGTCTTCCTTAGAATAAGCTTATTGCAATCAAGTTCTAATTCTACCAACCTTCTAAGGGCTTGTCCTAAAGAAGGGATATTTCTTCGTTTGATCCTTAGTGTTGCTAGTAAGATCCTCTATCTGTATGTTCACTACCCTTGTTGCTCATCTTTGCTATGATTGTGATGGCAATTCACGTTACATAGTAGATGGTGGCAAAGGATGAGTTCGATTTGTTGCATCAGCTACTTGTGGATGCATGTTTGAGTTTAGATCTATCCTTGGTAGTTTTGGTTTGTGGTACTTAGATGGATAATACTATGGATTTTGAATAGTTGCATTTATTGGTGAGATTGGATGTTGGACATAGTATCTATAAGGTTTAGGCTATCGATATGGATACTGTTGGCAAGGTGGTGGCATGGCCCATGATTGGGGTTATTGTCATTGCTGATGGTATTTCTCTTATGGTTGTGGTAGAGCTCCACTGGGATAGTATGTTAGTTGGAACTTCTACTTGTAGCTCCAATAGAAATAAGGTAACCTTTTGGGAATTTGTTTCTTAACAAATCTAGGATTGAGTATGTATGCCCCCATTTCCTATAAATGTGCCATTATTGGACAATGTCCCTTGGGATGTTCATACGAATACATGGCACATCCTTCCTCATTAGTGGAGCTGGTGTTTGAACACTTAGCCACTATAGCCACTTTGCCTCTTCATCCAAACTCATTCTTTTTTTTCTTATCTTTGCCTTTTCCAAGGGTTTGCTCTGTTCTCCCCTCCATAATCTTTAATGTTGTTACAAATTTTTTTGTCTACTGAGTCTCACACTTTCTATACCTTCATTGTAATATCAGTTATAGTTTTCTAAATTGGTAGAGTCTTCTTTTGGATTGCTTGTTCCAAGGCTTTCTCTTCTTGGGTATCATAAACTCATGCATCTCTTTTCCTAATGGATGGATCTCTATTATACTCTTTTAGTGATTCTCTCTTTCTTAACTCACGTTCTTCCTTTACCACTTGAACAATTAGTCTTTGGATTCAATGGGCAGTCATCTTTGATAATCTACCTTGATTATAAACTCAAAGGGTCTCTCTAGTCTTATTTCTTAACCCATCTACAATGTGCCTTAGTTGCTCCCATTGTGAGAATCCATGGCCTGGGCATCTATGTAGTAATGAATACCACCTACCCATTATTGCATCAAGGGTTTCATGAGTTCCTTACTTGCATCCTTGGATTTTTTTAAGTTAGAGACCAATGAATAGGTTTGGTACTTATCGTTGAATATTTCTAGCATGGTACTCCACCTTCTGATTGATTTTGATTTGAGTGATTTGTACCAACTCATTACCTCTTTCACAAGTGTTCTTGGGAACCAATTTAACTTTTGACAATTACTTTCAATGTTTTGTAGGGTGTAGGCATCATGGAAAGCTTGGAGATGATGTTGTGGATCAACATTATAGCCATCTTCAAGTCTTGGCATGTTATGCATATTAAGCCATTTGATACAGCTATCCCTCATATGCCTAGTTGAAATGTGTATAGCTTCATGTGTGTTAACCATGCTTCAAGTTACCATCATCATCTCGATTAGGTTCGTGTGCTTGGTTGTAGTAGTGCCCCCTTCTATGCTCATTCCTTTCATGATTTCTGCAATCCTTACGTTTGTGTTGTTCATACTCTTTATCTTCTAAATTAGAATGTCTTCAATGATGGTCATGATAATCATGAGTTCTCCTCCCTTTCCTATCATGATCTTTGTACCTTTGCTTCCTTCTATCAAAGTCTTCTAATGATCATGAGATGCAAATGAGGTAGTAGGAGAATGGTGCTAGCTTGTCCTTCTATGATGACTTTGATATTCTTCTCTATGAGATCTAGTAGGAACTCTTGGCCTTGAGGCCTACTTGTGCCTTAAGTCTTTTGCCTCGCACCTAAGTATCTCTACTAATTTGGAGTGTTATTGATTCTTGATAGGTTTAGCCAATTGAATGATAGATGTTTGTGACTAGAATTCATGATTGTGGTGGAGTTGTTCAACAATGAACGCATCTCCATTAAGCTCTTCCAAGACAATAGTAGAGTTGACTGTCTTTCCTTTTTCTGGTTCATGTCTAGTTTCTATGACATTATTTTTCCTTAATTGCTCATTAGTGGGTTCATATGGTCAAGTCAAGTCAAGTATTTGGTTTCATGATATTCTCCAAGTGCTTTACTTAGTTTCATCCCCTTGAGAGTCATTGGGAGCATAATGGGTGCTAAATGCTTTGGTGGTAGAACAATGCTCCCTTGAAGATATCTCCACCTGAGTTGTCTATCTTGATGAAAGATGAATGTAAAATCAGGATAGTAACGATTGTGATGAGCATATGAGATCTTTGTTTGCATCAACATACTCTAGTCTTCTTCTTCGTTGATTCCATCATTACTTCTTTGTAGTTCCTTAGCAAGTGATGTTGTATTCTTGTTTGAAGCCATGTTATGGTTTAATATGTTTATTTTAAGTGTGCTTAGTTAAAGTTTTGAATTTTAACTTTGTGTTTCAAGTACAAAAAACTTTTTATAATCAATTACTTAGCATACATTGATAAGTCCTTGACAACAGTGCCAATGATGAGTGGTGGAGTAATCCAACATTCAATCATACAAGTCACAGGTATGCATGTGTGACCAAATTGTAATCCATGGACGAGGCAATGTGAATATGCTAGTAATTGATTAAAGCTCAGGATCATTGTATTCCCATGTAAGCTAGTGAAATATATGGGTATGGTTTAACTCACAGTGAGGTATATGATAATTGATGTTGTGTAGGCCATCTTACTTTTAGTAAACGTGATAAAAGTATAATAGTTTCTAAGTCTAAGTAAATAGTAAACAAATCTATTCTATCCTAAGTGATGGATATCCATTCCTAATTTTCTATACATGTCTTGGACTTATGTAATTATTATCAGGATAACCAAGTACTTTGCTGCTGGGTGAATTAAGCAAGAATACTACTAGGTTATCAAACAATCATAGTTTATGCTCAAAATCAGTCGTATCCATTCCGCATGCTAATCAATAGTAAAAGTAAATTGCATGAAATTGTAAAACATTAACTAAGAAAATATTTAACAATAGTCTATATGAAAATAGTAAATAATATTTTAAGTAAAGCAGTAAACTAGGAGAATGTTGTAATAGTATGAAATAGCTTGATCTTTATTGTCGGCCACACTTGTGCCCAAGTACAAGATGCTCGAATAAAGATTCTGTACACTATGTCAAACTACACTGTTACTATTCACACTTCTAAGCACTTAAGACTAACTCACAAAAACAAACTAAAAGAGTTTCGGTAAGGGTGGATGAATTTGTGTGTTGGACGGTGTGCCTAAGTGTCATATTTATAGGTAGACACATATCCCGCAATATTGGATATCTAATGTTGTAGCTTGTGCTCCGATATTGGATATGCGATATCGTAACTCCAATATCATAGCTACAAAAATTCATCTTATTAGAAAGGAAAGGAAAAAATGTGGAATTCTAGAAACATAAGAAGCTAGGTGAAAAAGAAGTAGGTCATGAGGAAAGATTGTGATAGGATTCTAGGAAATTAGAACCAAAGGATCAAAGGAAAAGAGGTGGAATCCTATTAACATAGAAAATTGGAGAAGCCAAACAACCATAGATGGAGTCCTAAAATTATAAAAGAAAAGGAGAAGAGGTGAAATTCTAAGAAATTAGGAGATTATGAGTCATATCCTAGTTAGTGTGATCATAAGATTTGTAACTAGGGTGTTGAACCCTCCCTCTCAACCTAGAGGCATGTTCTTAGTAGATAATGCACTAATAAAGCAATCGAGTATTTTCTCAACAAATAAGAGCTCAATAGATATGAGAGATAAGGTCATGCATAGTTGGTGATGAGACACGATATGCACAAGCCATGATATCGCGTACGCGATATCGCGGCCGTTGCAATATCGCGTCATCCCCTACGATATCGCGTACGCGATATCGCGGTCCACCGCCAAATCTATAAATAAGAGGCGGCAC
This sequence comes from Gnetum montanum, assembly GCA_015680685.1. NCBI lineage: Eukaryota > Viridiplantae > Streptophyta > Gnetopsida > Gnetales > Gnetaceae > Gnetum > Gnetum montanum. The sequence goes on along the minus strand of MNCI01007763.1, from coordinate 167,478 downwards.
TCCCCTCATTTCCCAATCCTTGCTAGAAGTAGCGAAGCTTTGGTAGTTTGATCACTCCAGAGTTAGATTAATTTCCCATGTGCCTGTAGTAGGAGTCCTAGAGTGAACGGCTCTTTATTCGAGAAAATTTGTACCTGAACGCAAGTTGTGTACAACAATAAAGACGAACTTGATTGGATAAACCTTGCAGTGCATGGATAGGATTTTATTTATTGTTATTTATTGCTTTCCTAGAATGCGGTACGAGTACGACTTGATTACGAGCATCTAAGGATGTGTACGGCTAGTCAAGGAATTGGCTACTCGTCGCATGCGGTATGAGTACGACTTGATTACGAGCATTGAGACTACTTGGTAACCCAGTAGCGTATTCTAGGATCTACGCTTGGTAATCCCAGTGGTAGTTCCAGTGTGTACAGCTAGTCAAGGAATCGGCTGCTCATCGTACTTAGGCTAGATGTGGGATAAGTACGACTTGGCTATGAGCACCTACGGGTGTGTACGGCTAGTCAAGGAATCAGCTGCTTATCACACTTAGGCTAGTTGGGTGCCTCAGTATGACCACTTCGAGCACATGTGTTATGTGTGGTGATCCCAGTAACGATTAGCGTTTGGTAGCCATAGTTGCACAGTTTAGGGTGTGTACGGTAAGTGGGAACGGATGCTGACGCTAGTTAATTTAGACTTAGGTCCTTAGTTAGAGTAGTTAGTTCTCTCAATCCTTCACCCTTTAGCATAGGAGATAAACCAGAAAAGACCAAAAAAATCATATACCTCGGACTTACTTAACCATACACCGTGAAAACAACAAGCAAGTTTGGGAAGACAATGAATGATTAACCCCAAGTGTTCTATGGGGCGTTTAGGCATTTAGTATGCGGAGTTCGACCGGATCGCGCGTGCTACGCTCGTTTCGTATGGTTGAGTGTAGGGGTACCTCGCCACTCATCATTAGCATCGTTGCCAGGGACTAAGTGTTTGTGCACCTAATAGAACATAAGGGATATCACTCACATCGTTGTGAGCCTTAATGAACCTTCGGGTTAATCAAAAGAAAGATTTTATAACGGTGAAATTAGCACACCAATAAAAAATGTCTTCTTCTCATAAGAGCAACTCACCACCTAAGGATCATACACGAGATAGTCGGCAACATAAAAAACATAACCAAGATCAGCCAGTGCCTCAACAATATAAGATAGTTTATACTCATCCCGATGAGTATATTCCTGATTACACTTTTATCCTCCATCAGGATGAAAAATTGCGCTGGAGAGATTTGTTTGGTAACATAGTTTTACCACCAAATTGATCTATTTCGAGCATGCTCTTCCGTGCCTTAGCACAGATTGGCATGCAGGACTTATTCGCTGAATACGTTGCTAGAGAATATGATATAAGGGATTATCATCCCACTGCTTTGCAACATATGAGGGACGAAAGGTAGGAGAGTTAACATACATTGTTGAAGGGCAAGGTCCCCCATGTCCTTAGTGAAATAGGAGACGAGGAACCCCTGATAACGGGTTTCTTAGAAAATGATGTTCCTCCTCCTCACAATGGTGAAGAGGTTAGGCATCAGAGCCTTCGATCAACTGTACATGCTACAGGCTCTGATCCCCGTGAACACCAACTGTTCACAGCAGGAACAACCACTCACGCTAACGACGAACACTTGGATCGTCACAATGATCGGGGCCGTAGTAACCGAAGAGAAGGCAAGAAACATCATCATGGCGATGGTTCCCCTTCTTCTTCCCCTTCTCCACATCACTCACCCTCTCCTTCCACATCTGGGTGCAGTCACCATGAACATAAAGGTGAGGATAAAAGTCAAAAGGATGAAAGACCTCGATGGGAGAGTCGAGAGAGAGGATAAGGGCAAGGACATAGGAAGAGTAGGAAACAATGCAGACATCACAGGCATCATGAAAGAGATGATCATGAAGAGCTCCTACTCGTAACCCGAAGTATGCTTGACATAACAGAGGCAGTTAGGATTCCCACAAGGCATTTGAAGGATAGTCGGATCAAACGATTAGACATGAACAATATCCCACGATTTGAAGGGGGATACAATGCTGATCCGCAAAATCATTTGCAGGCATTCCACGATGCCTGTGCCTTGCAGAATATAGAAAATGAGTGGCAAAAGCTTAAGTTGTTCCCAAGGACACTCACCAAAGAAGCAGAGAGCTGGCACCGGTCCTTAGAACTGGAAACCATCAGGAGGTGGAGTACGATGCTAGAACTGTTCAACAAAAAGTATCAAATGTACTCCAGAGTGTCCAATTTGCGTAAGCAGATCCAAGGCTAGAAGCAAGGTCATCATGAACCCTTGGATGCTGCCATGGCCCACTACTATACATTACTACATCGTTGCCCGGGCCATGGGTACGCTAAGCGGGATCAACTACACCACATTGTGGATGGGCTAAGGAATGAAACGAAACGAACCCTTGGAACCTATGCCCAAGGGAGGCTATCACAACTTAGAGCCCATGAAGTGCAAAGCTTGTTGGAGCAAGTACCAAACAAAGAGGGTGAGCTAGGTAAGAGGGAAAGTGCGGAGGAATACAACTGCGATCCCTCCCTTCGAAAGAAGGGAGTGAAATTTTGTGATGAAGATGATGAGTCACCAATCGAAGAGTTGGTGAACTGGAAAACCTTGCCGATCCAAAAGTTAACAATAGAAATAGTGGCTAAGGTAGACGATGTATGGAGTTCCTTAGACTCTAAAATTGAGAATGTCTTAAAACTTGTAGAAGAGTCTAAGGTAGAGCAAAGTAGTGACAAAGGTAAGAAAAAGTGGAGAGATTTAAGCCCTAAACATAACAAGGGTAATGGAAAAATCACTAACTCCGATGTGGCTGTAGATTCTGGCATAGACGATGATGGTGGATGTGAGGTCTGTTACTATGACCATCCTAAGGGATTTTGTCCTATTATCTCACATCTACAGGAGTCTGGGGTGTATGCACTAAATCCAAGACTCAAACAACGGCAAACACCCCAAAGCTTACCTTATCCACAAGGTAACCCAAGGCAGTTCCACCAACC
>MNCI01007763.1:144010-162957 GCA_015680685.1 Gnetum montanum | reverse complement strand
GGGAGATGGCCACCTATGCTGATCATATGGGGCCCTTAGTTCTTTTAAGTTTTTGTTTTAAAAAATCTCTTTAACTTTTCTAATTTTTGTTTTACAACTTTCTTTAACTTTTCTAATTTTTGTTTTACATCATCGTTATACTTTTCCATTTTTTGTGTGAGTGTGTGTGTGTATCCACCATGTAAGTTTGTCCCATAATAAGTGTTCAGAATGATGGTATGAACTGTTTTCATATTGGTTGCTAATGTTTGGTTTTTACCTTTAAGTTACAATGTTGATACTAAGGTATGTTTCTTTTGATATGGCAGGCAATGAGATCACTTCATCCATCCATCCACCAATTTCTATGGTTTCTCTTGGCTTGATAATGTATAGTCCCCTTTTAATAAGAACTTTAACGAATCGGTGACTGGGTATTTCTCAAACTAAGGAAGGACTCAAGGATTGCAAAGGGTGTGACTTCAAGGGAACTTAATGTTTTTGTGTTGGTCATTCTCTTGGATGCTTGGATGTTCCCTTCTTGAGTTTTCTTACCATTCTGATGTTACCCAATTACCGGAAGCTGAGACAATAAAAATAAGAAGTCTTTGCATAGTGTGGTTCTCATGCATAAAAACACAAAACACGAAAAAAAAATCGAAGAAAGTGAGAAATCAAAGCACACCCCTTAGACGAAATAAAATTTGGGCTGCAAGCACTGGTTATGAAACCAAAAGTGTTCCCTTTAACTAAGGCCCTTCTCACTTCCCATTGTCTCATTTGTTTCGTCAGAATGGTGGTGGCTCTTTGAAGATGCATCCTTGTTATCCATGTGGATGGTTTAACCAAATGCATTGATGCGAAGTCACTGGAGGTGGTTGGTTTGAGGTCGGAGTTGGAATAAGACTTGCCAAGTCACATTAATCATCAAACACACAAGGGGCTGTACACCACCTTGTTCTTGAGATTCCATTCCATTCTCTTCTCTCCTCTTCATGCTTCTCTCCATTGTTCACCTCATTGCCGGTTGTATCATTAGTGTATCTATTTTGGTTGATGCATTGTTTTCTTTTCGGTGAACTCTAGTAGTTAAGACTTTAACTCTTGTTCCAAAAGACATTCCCAGAGCCTATGGACTCTTTGAATGTGGGTTTGTCAAGGCATTAAGGGCATGAACTTGCTTTGGGGAGGACCCATTGACATTCCTATTTGGAGCATTAGCTAACTTCTTTTCCTTAACATTTTGCAATTAATTATTATTTTGTTCATTCCCATCTTGACATCTACTTCATTGATGTTTTCAGTTGTCCCTTTTTATCTCTCTTTCTTCCTGCTTTCCCTTCTTCATTCTAACGCTACCGGAGGTTCGCGATTAGTCATGGGGGTACGGGGCCCACTTTTTTTGATTTTCTTCCTAACCCCTATACCTTTGGTAGTCATCAGTAACATCTTCCCAGGTCCATATCAACCATACCACAACCTAGCCAATGGACTTACATCGAAGCAAGGTATTAATTACATGATGATTCATTTACACTTGCTAATATATGATTGTGTTGTGTGTGCAGATGGCGATCATGCAAACAACAGATTGGATCTGGAGCTGGAGCAAAACACTTGGAATGGAGTAGCACTGAAATAGCTATGCAAGGAGCAAGATCGATGGCGTGCTTATGGATGGACAACGAAAAGCGCAATCTTGGCGTTGGCAGCAGCAACACTTCTTTCTATCTCTCTCTTCTCTCAAGCTGCCAACAAAGGCCTGATGTCATTGTAATAAGGTGTTCACCCTTGTTGTCATGAACACCAGTTTTGTCAAGTCTTGTAATAATGATCCGTTCACATGTCATCCCATTAGTTCCATTCCCCTCAATAATTCCATACCTTCCAGATATTATTGTAAGAAACTCGAGGACGAGTTTTCATTCAGTCATGGGGGTATGATGAGACACGATATGCACAAGCCGCGATATCGCGGTCCACCGCCAAATCTATAAATAAGAGGCGGCACTCCCCTCATTTCCCAATCCTGGCTAGAAGTAGTAAAGCTCTGGCAATTTGATCACTCCAGAGTTAGATTAATTTCCCCTGTGCCCGCAGTAGGAGTCCTAGAGTGAACGGCTCTTTATTCAAGCAACTTTGTACCTGAATGCAAGTTGTGTACAGCAATAAAGACGAACTTGATTGGATAAACCTTGTAGTGCATGGATAGGATTTTATTTATTGTTATTTATTGCTTTCCTAGAATGTGGTACGAGTATGACTTGATTACGAGCATTGAGACTACTTGGTAACCCAGTAGCATATTCCAGGATCTACGCTTGGTAATCCCAGTGGTAGTCCTAGTGTGTACGACTAGTCAAGGAATCGACTGCTTATCACACTTAGGCTAGTTAGGTGCCTCAATACAACCACTTCGAGCACGTGCGTTACGTGTGGTGATCCCAGTAACGATTAGCGTTTGGTAGCCATAGTTGCACAGTTCAGGGTGTGTACAGTAAGTGGGAACGGATGCTGACGCTAGTTAATTTAGACTTAGGTCCTTAGTCAGAGTAGTTAGTTCTCTCAACCCTTCACCCTTTAGCATAGGAGATAAACCAGAAAAGACCAAAAAAATCATATACCTCGGACTTACTTGACCATATACCGTGACAACAAGAAGTAAGTTTGGGAAGACAACAAATGATTAACCCCAAGTGTTCCATGGGGCATTTAGGCATTTAGTCTGCGGAGTTCGATCAGATCGCGTGTGCTACGCTCGTTTCGTATGGTTGAGTGTAGGGGTACCTCGCCACTCATCAGTTGCTATGGTCACAAGATTTGTAACTAGGGTGCTGCACCCTGCCTTCCAACCTAGAGGCATGCTCCTGACAAATAATGCATTGATAAAGCGATTGAGTATTTTCTCAACAAATAGGAGTTCAACACAAAAGAGAGAAGGTTATGAAGAATGAATATCAAGGTGGGATAAGAGCGAGAGATAGAGTTGGGGGTGGGGGGTGTGTGCATGGGGATCATGAATAGTTGGTGTGCTCAAAAGATTTGTAACTAGGATGTTACACCCTCCCTTCCAACATGGGAGAAAGAGAGAGAGAGAGACAAAGAAAGTCATGAATAGTTAGTGTGCTCACAAGATTTGTAACTTGGGTATTGAACCCTCCCTTTCATCAAGCATTCAAGTATGCTCTTAACAAATAGGAGTTCAACACAAAAGAGAGATAAGGTTAAGAAGACTAAACATCAAAGTGGGATTTCAACCAAAATAAAAAATAAAAGAATAAAGCAATAGAGTAGGGTGTTGCATCCTCCCTTACAAACTAGAGGCATGTTGCTAATGTACTAGTCAAGTAATTGAGTATGTTCTCAACAAATAAGAGTCAAACACAAAAGACAGATAAGGTTAAGAAGACTAAACATCAAGGTGGAGAGAGAAGGTCAAGAAGACTAAACATCAAGGTGGGATTCCAGCAAAAAATGAAAAAATAAAAAAAATCAAGCAATCAATTAGAAGACAAAATAGAAAAGTCAATTCAACATGTTGAGAGTGGGATTTCAACCAGCCAAAAATGAAAAACTAAAAGTAAAAAAAAATCAAGCAATCAAGTAGAAGCCAAAATAGAAAAGTCAATTCAACATGTTGAGCATGAGATTTGAACCCACGTCCTTTTGGAAAAGCAATCAAGTGGAAGCCAAAATAGAAGTGTCAATTCAACATGTTGAGCATGAGATTTGAACCCACATCCTTTTGGAAAAGAACCTTAGTCTAGCGCCTTAGACGAAGGCAGGCATCTCAAACAAACTCGACCATCTCAATATTTGCTGATAATTTTCGTGATAACTTTAATGGCTGCTATATTTATGAAGAATAAACTTACACCTCCGAAGCAACGACATCTGGTTGAACCATAAGAAAATAAAAATAGATGAGGTCAGTGCAAAAATATAGGCCATGTGGACAATAAACATTATCATTACTCTCATCTATTCAATTTCATCATCTGCAAACTGATAAAGAACGAATAGGATCATGGCTAGTCAGGCTACATCACTCCAAAACAAATTGATAAAAGTTCTCCTGCGTAGTGGATGAATGCAGCCTGATAAATGCAATCAGATTTAAATATAGTAAGGGCTGCAAGAAAACCCAATGTTTAAGATTTCAAAAACTGGGTTGGCTTCAATAAAAAAACCAGAACAACAGTTTTAGATATTTGGAAAATATATTTATGCAACCTGGCTGACTGTAGTTGCTACACAGCCAATTCTGCACCGACCGTACAAGTTTTATTGTTTGATCGGATTTTGGTAATTCTGTGTAAAAACATATTCATTTGAAACCAAAGTTACCTGTTTGACAAGTGCAGTCATGGTCTCCAGGTGCAAGGGCGGAATATTGCTGTATATAATGGGTACTCTGTTGGAATTGACCTTTTAACATGACCCCAAGGCACGAAAACGAACATGAGATAAAAACATGGTAAAAAATTAGAACTTTTTGACATATAGGTGGTGGAAGGTTGACGATAACGACTAGTATTCCAAGTTTAGTACAATTTAAAAAAAGAAGTTGGCATTCTTCATTAATATGAAGATAAATAACATTCTTTTCGCAGAGAGCTCAACTGTTTGTTTTTTTTTTGGTTTTCAAGGTAAATAATCTATTTAACCATAATCATAACATCCAGGATAGTTACCGAAGTTATAATAAAAGTGTAGGTTATAATTGAAGGTATATATAGAAATTGATGAACATCCACAAGAAAATTAGAGCAATTTATTAAAAGAAAATGTTATGCAAAAACAAATGAACAAGGCTAAATTTCAAACATGGAAGCCCTAGTCCTAGCCCATGTCCATGGTCGGGACAATGACTAGGCATGTTTTTCATTAGCTTATCATGTAAATTTATACATGATGCCACAACAATGTTTTCCTACAATTATCTCACTTAGATCCGCATTTTATGTAAATTTATACATGATGCCACAACAATGTTTTCCTACAATTATCTCACTTAGATCCACATTTTATGGATCTATTTTATCATTTGTTTAATTTGGACTTTGACCAATAAACTCTTCTAGTTTCTTTCTCCTTTGTTTATTTAACTAATGACTAACTTTGGATTTTTTAATAACCAACATTAAAATCTTGGCATTACCCAAAATTAATCCTAACAATAACAATAAGGAGGAGCTTCCTAATCATGGTAAATAATATAAATCAGTCATAGGAAGATTGATGGTAAGATTTGATTTTTCATAAACAAATATGATTTTCTCAGCCAAAGTATAGATATATATATTTTAAATATATAGGTAATCTAGTTTAAGCAATATTACACTTTCAAGTTATGTAGACAATGTATGGTCATAAGGGTCATCACTCAAAGACTTAATGCTCATTCTACCAAAGCAATGAATGATTGAAAGTCTAATCATTTTTTAGTGACTACACCTAGACTTGAACCTATATTTTTCAACTTGCAAATCAATTCAACATGTTATCATCATTCCAAATAATAGTCGCTACATACACAATGCATAGTAAAAGATGAAAATATTTTCTTTTATATGCTAATACCAAAGTTAACAAAATTTAATCAAATAATTATTCAATTTGAACACTTCTAAGCTATTTCATAAAAAGTTGGAGAAGTTTATCAATTATTAATGATTACAATTTAAATTTATCTTTGAACACAAAATGAGAGGTCTTGCATGGATATAATAAAACCATTTCATCTTTATCTTGTTGAACTTTTAGAACATCTTTACATACCTTCAAAGTTATTACCAATGATAAATAGCTCAAGTAGTTAGTTCATTGTTCTGTTAAGCATGTAGTTGCCAATTCAAGTCACATTTGAGGCAACATTATATTCCTCTAATTATTCTAATGTATCTTGTTGACCTCGCTCTCTCTTGCTTTCATCATCCTTAAGCACATGAATTTACTTGAATATAATTATAGATTTAAATTTATGATTCAAGAGAAGGTCATGATCCAAGATGATGGCATAGTATTTATGGCATTAATACACACCATTTTTACCCATATTGTAGCTCACAAAAAAAGAAAATTCATCTTTACATTGTGCAAGAGATGCAAAAGTTGTTCTTTGAAGAATAGTAGATTCAATATGCTTTTCCCTAGTTTTCATAAGTAATTTACATCATTACAAAAATTGAACATGAATTAAACATGTGCACTCATAATGGTAATAGTTGCAGAAGTTAGATACATTGTAGTAAATAATTTGTTGTATATGTTATATCTTCTACTATAAAACAATGTTTTATTTTCACTTTAAAAGTTATGTGATGAGTGGTGAGGTATCCCTACGCCCAACCATACGAATCACAAAGAGTTCATGCATGATTCGGTTGAATTTCGTGGATTCTATAGTTTCCAGTGCACTAGTTCCCTAGGAAGTAAACCTTACATTGATAATGTTCGTTGTCTTCCCAACTACACTTGTGAAGCTCAAGGGTATGGTTTAAGTGTAATTGAGGCACATGATTTTTGTCATTTTATATTTAATGGTTTTGGTGCTTGAAATAAACAAGATGGAGAATAAAGTAATTTAATACCTACTTTTAATCTAATGAGCTAACTACTATTCAACTAGTCCTAACATAAGTATCTTGTCCCACTTGCCGTATACATCCTGAGCACAGATAATGTTGTTGGGTTACCAAGTGTTGAGCATTGTTGGGATTACCAAATGTCATATGCATGCTCAAAGTTGTCGTACTTATGTGTTCACGTACTTGCTATTTAGCTTATCTTGCTTAATTACTTAATTAACTTAATTACTAGAAAATATTGAATAAATAGCTAAAAATATTAAATGCATTAATGAATCATTTAAAATATCTAGAATGCTGCAAGGTTTATCAAGAAGTTCATCTTCATTGTTGCACACACTACCATGCTCAAGTACAATAGTGCTCGAATAAAGATCTGTACATACAATGACTCCTATTGCGGGCACTCAGGAAAATATTCTAACTCTTAAATAAAAAAATTACAAAAGCTTTGTTACACTATGATTGACTGATGCCATAAATGCGGCTAGTGAGCATGTATTTAGTAGCAAGAATAGACCTTGAGTTAATGGGGTCATGTCGATGCATGAAACAATGCATTAATAGGGTCACGTTGATGCATGAAACAATGCATCGATGGGGCTTAGTCAATGAGGCCTCATCAACATAGCCAACCACGACTCATCATACCCCCACGACTAAATGAAAACTCATCCTTGAGTTTCTTTACAAAATTGGGAAGGTATGGGATTATTAACTAACTCTAGACTCAACAAATTGACTTTACAAAACTAAATACCCAAGTGTACGAATCAACACATTACAAAAATTACGATGTTCATGAAATAAAATTGAACACCCTAACATAACTCTAAAAAATTGGACAACACGTGCTCTAATGGCATGAACGATTGGGAAGATCAAACAGTCCCAAGTGGTGGAGGTTCCTAAGGCTTTGAAGGGTCCTTGGTGGCTTTAGGCATGTGCGATAGTTGAGGCGGTTGTGGTTGTCCTATTGTTGTTGCAACTTTTGGCGGGAGGTGAAAAGCATCCAACAATGATTTCATTTTCTCCTCCTTACTCCTGGGATTGTGCACAATCCATGTAGCTTCACCAATGTGGATCGGAACAAGCACATCCTAAGGATAGGGAATTATTGAGAATAGCTCCTTGGCATTTATAAACCAGGCAATGAATTTTTTGCATGCGAGGTGAAATGCTTTGCTGCATATTTTGAGCTCCTAGCAATCATTAATTCTCTTGGCCAAGTTCTTGGTAGTTGATCGTTGATCAATGAATCATGTCTTGAGAACTTCAAATTTAGCACTTGCTGTCTCAAGCTTTTTCTTGGTGTCCTTATGATGCTTGAACTCAACCTTGTACAACAAGTACGAGCTAGCCATCTACTTTTAGAGTTTTGATGATGGTAGTCTAATGGTCAACATCGCTAGGTTTTCATAATAGAGATTGGCTAGTTCCATATACTCTCATTTCTTCAATTTGCAGCTCCTTCAAATGGATCTCCACTCTATTATAGGCATCTATTCCATCAATGATGGGCTACCACACCTCTTGTCCGTATTGGAGTTGCTATAGGGTCTCGTTTACTTTTGCCTTAGCCATTTGATTATGCTTCTCATTCACTTCCTTCTGTATGCCAACCTGGTCTCTATAGTAATTCTTGACTCTTTTAAATTTAAGAGCCTTGTTTTCCCATGCGATAATCTCAATGGAAGATTTTTGGAGTAAGGCTTAAACTTCCTCCATAGATAGATTACGATTCTCCATGGCCAATTTCCTTAATTCTATGTTTACCCTAGTGAACTACTCTTATTATTGATGAATGAATTCCTGCATCCACTATTTTTGTGCATCAACATTGCATAAGTGATGATTTTCTGCAGTCAATGATTTGTTTTCTTAGTGCATCTAAACTAAGTCTTTCTGAATTGAGTATTTTTTTGCTTCTGCTATAGATTGGTTGAAGATGGTCATCATCATTTCCTCCTTAGCTTGTTTTAATCATTCTTGAAGCTACTAAAAATCTTTATCTTTGATTATGACTAGGTTGAGAACTGTAGGATTAACAAAATAGGCACGAAGTTTAGCAAATTTCATGGCCAAGTATTGGTTTTGTGCTTGAGCCATTTCAAGTTACCCTTCCAAGATGATGCATTTTCCCTTTGCTTCTAATAGCTCTGATTGGGTTGCAGCAATATTTTTTAGAAAATTAAAGATATCCAAAATCAGTTGCCAAATCCCCACTAGTTGGTCTAATAATTCTTCATGCTTGGTTGCACTCAATCTTTCACTGATTGTGCTTGTGAACATCTGTACATCTTAAAGTGTAGATATGTCTAGTATAAACACCATAGGTGCATTCAGTGCTTTTGCAATTCAATTAGCAACTACTTTAGTAGCAATCTCCTACCCTTGGTGCTACATCACTAATAAAATTGCCCCCTTGTCTTCCTCTAAGTGCACCGAAAAGGAGGTAGCATCCCTAGAGATTTTTGAAAATAAATGGTGTTGAGATAAAGACACAGTAACCTCTCAAGAACTAGGATTCTATCTCAAGGGCAACTGCATTTGTTGGGTAGAGAATATCTGTCCACCTCTTTCCATCTGGGTAATTGTCTAAGCTATCTTATTAAGGTGACTCATCACAGGTCGATATATAGATGGGTCTCCACCATTCATTCTTGCATGCTACTCCTTCTCATGTAAGAGATATTCTTGGATTTTATGCAAGTGCTCAATGGTTGTGTGGGCCTCTGGTGTTGTTTCTTGAGTAGGTAGTGGAGGTGGTGGCTGCTACTCCCATATGTTAGACATGGCAGGTGTCTTGTCCTTCATCATTTTAGACTACAAGGCTAAAGGAGAATGCCTAATCGTGTCATTTGCATAGCAAACGTTCCTTGCCCTTTTGCAAAGTTTCCTGATGAGGCATGGAAAAGGTAGGGTTTTTCTTCCATGTTCATTTTCTTTGAAATGTTTCTTGATCTCTAAATAGATCAATTGTGGAAGGTTCACTGGAAATATCCTACTTAGAGTGGCACATGTTGGGGTGAAAAGGTAATTACCTTGCTAGGCCTCACTATTGAATTGAGGTGATAGGATGCTATCTTGAAGTATACACATTCTATTAGTGTGAGTGCTCTGAACTCCTTACAGTCAACCCTGTAACACCACTAGGTCCAATTCTTTTTGGTGTCAGGATTAGCTTGTATAGATAGCTCTACTAGTTATGTCCCAGAATTAGGTGACCTAAGAACTTGTGTAATAGCTTTAGCTAAGTAGGACATCTGATTGTCCTTGATCTTCACTATGGAACTTGCCCTTTTTTTGTTCTAGAAGAGGTACATCTCTCCCATGTACCACTCCCCATTGGAAGTGATGATTGGCCACATGGGAGAGGTTTGAAATTGTGTTTTCACCTTTGTTGGAGCTTGCTCTAAAAATGGCCTGAAGTTTAGTTCCTGGAGAACTGAGCATTGGATATCATGGTGCTTGATGGTGATGAGGCAAGCTTGTGTTAATGTGACTTCAAGCCTTGATATGGGTCCTAGTGCCTTCCCACACTATGATTGTTCTATTGCAACTTCTTCTTCAAGAATTTGTCGAATAGATTCCACTTTGGGCTCCTCTCAAAGAAGTCCTATTGCATGGGTTTTCCTTGGTGGGACTTGGGCATGTTCTTGTTGGCCCCTTCAAGTTTCGAGCTATTTCTCCCTTGGTTGAAAGGTTCCTTCCCCCTACGACCATTTTGATCCTGGCACCTTTTATAATCACAACATGACCATGGGTTAGCAATCGTTGTGTAACATAAAATAATTGGGATACCTTATCTTCTTGGGATAGTTACACTTGGCTAAGTTATGATTATGGCTAATTTAATCAATTTTAATCATTATTTTATATGTGTTTTAAGGTTAGTAAGTCATTCTGGAGGGTGTTGGAAGGGTTAACTCAAAAATTGATGGTTTCATATCATTGTATTCATTAATCCTTTGGAGAAGTTAGAAAAATTTTCAAAAAATTTCATCAAAAACTTTAAGGTTTGCAGTCACCATGATTAAGAGCTTACCTCTAGTAGCTATAGGATCAAAGAATGAAGTGATTTGGACAAATAGTTGGAAAGTTATGGGCTTTAAAAAATGGCAAAAACTTCCCTCTTGTTATGAAGCAAATGACAATAAATTTCAAAGTATGTGGTGGTATATATAGAGTTTTTGGCTTGCATTGACTAGGCTTAGTTGACAAGGTCAGCTACTTCAACTAGGCCTAGTCAACATAGTTGTTGACTTTTGTTGAATTATGTTGACTTTGTTAAAACTTTGAAAATACAAGGAGTTTTTGAGTGAAATTGGAATCAAATGGAAGCCCAAAAAGTCACAAACATGATGAAAATAGTAGAAGAGGATGTTGAAGCTCAACAAATTTAGAAAATTAAGAAAATAGTTTGGAGAATGAATTTAATGAGAGTTTAAGGAGCATAGAGTGAGATACACAATGGAAGATTCAAAAGATAGGATTGTAGCAATGTCTAAGGTAAGGGACTTAACTATCCAAAACAAGAGATATGCAAGTGGGTCCTCCCCATAGTAAGCACATGCCCTTTTTGCCCTTGCATAACCTCAACTAAGGAGTCCATGTGCCCCACAGTTGATTAATGATCATGAAAAGTTAAGGATCAACTAGAAAGAATCTATCTAAGAATTCCAATATATCAAACTAAGACATTGAGCATAACATAGAAATTGGTAGTGAGGTAAGTGATGGTAGCATAGATGGATGGTTGAGAAGGTGGGATGGAATCCTAAATTAAGGTCATAAGAAGTCCCTTGTGGAGATTTTGTTTAGAATGACCTGAGAAGATCCATCCTTAGTCCAGACCAAAACTAGCCTCTTTTAGTGACTTTGCATTGCCACTCCAAGACTGATCCACCCCCTCGAGACACAAGGGCACACCCAAAAAACAACCACCATTCCAAAAGAAGAATAGAAGAAAGCAAGAAGTGAGAGAGGGCCTTAGTTAGAGGGGACCTTCAAGCATGGGTAACATGTCTTTCTAGTCCCATAACTAGTGCTTGTAGCTTGTTTATTTGTTTAAGGGATGTGCTTTGAATTCCCATCATTTTGTTTGTTGTGTTTTGTTCTTTTATTTTTGTTTCTTTTTGAATGGGAACCACACCATGTAAAGACTTTATTTGACTTCCTGTTATTGGATGACATGGAATGATAAGAAGTCTATGAACATACTCAAGCACCTGATAAGTAGAAGAGTACAAAGAGTATTGAGTCCCCTTGAAGTCATACCTTGTACAAACCTTTGAATCCTTCCCAATTTTGAAACTACCAAGGTCACCAATTTATTAAAAGTTTCTTTAATGAAAGGGACCTCAAACTTCCAGAACAAGAAAAACCATAGAGTTTGTGGATGAGTGGATGATGTGGACTCACTACCTATTCCATGAAAAATAAGCCATGTCATAGTCATTAGACACCAAAATTCAAAAATAGAGACTAGACATTAATAATCACAACATTAAGCATAAACCATCATTAGTAAACAACAACAATGGCACAATGTCCTGTGGTAATAAAGCACTTTTATTAGCGAAAATAGTGAAAAGTCTCATAAAAAAATAAAATAAAATAAAGTAAAATAAAATATATAAAAAAGTATCAAATATTCAAGAAAGATAAAACATACTAACGATGTTGCAAAATAAAAAGAGATAAAATGGATGAAAATCAACAAAGTTTAAAACAAAAATGTATACAATAAAAAGGTGAAAAACTGAGGATCCATGTGGATGGTTAGCATGAATGGTCATCTCCCCCATGATTGTGTTGGAAGGTGGAGAGTAGAAAAATTAAACATGGTTGTCCATCCATTAGGTAGTTGTTGCACTAGCTAGCTTAGGTTCATGGAAAGGTTTCACTTGTTGGATGTTGACCAACTGCTTTCTATGTAGGCTCTTAGGTTTGTAGATTAACATAGCCCCAAAGGCAAGGTTTGATCAATTATATAAGATCCCTCCCACAACATTTAAAACTTTATTTTTTTGGGTACATGTCTAGGATTCCAATAGAGAACCTTATTTTCCAGTTGAAGTTTTACTTTCCATATTCTAAAGTCATGACATTGCTTGTTGAATGCCTTGTGCACTTCATTCAAAGATAGGGCCACTAATTGGTTTTCACCTATAACATTCAGGTTGATCAATCTTTTTCTTTGTGATAGACTCAAGTCAAGTTCTAGATCATAGATTTTTGGGAGTGTACGGAGCTTAGATTGAATTGAGAGCATTAAAATTTTTTTGTATACTAACTCATAGGGAGAGTAGCCAATAGGGAGTTTCCATATTGAGCGATAGGCCCAAAGGGCTTTGTTGAGTTTTGTGCTCCAATCTCTCCTATATTTGCTTATGGTCTTAGTTAGGATCTTTCTGATCTCCCTTTTAGTTACCTCTGCTTGACCATTGGCTTGGGGGTGATAGGGTGTTGTTAATTTATGTTTGACCCCTAAGTGTTGCACAACTTTTTGAAAGGTTACACCTTTAAAGTAAGTTCCATTGTTAGAAATTAGTGCATGTGGCATCCCAAACCTATTTACAAAATTTTGTTGTATAAATATATCAATAGTGAATGATGTACAATGGGTGACAGTTACTACTTTTACCCATTTGGTGCAGTAGTCAACTGCTATGATGATATACGCGTTTTTATTGGACATGGGTGTGATGGGACCCATAAAGTCTATGCCCCATATGTTGAAGGAATCTAGTAGTTGAATCCATTATTGAGGATCCTCCATTCAAGCAATCATCCCACTATCTCTTTGATAACGTTCACAAGATTGGACAAATTGGTGAGCATCTCTGAAGATTGTAGGCCAATAGTATCCTACCATCAAGATTTTTATGACCATGCATCTCCTAGCATAGTGGCCTCTACAAGGGCCTTTTTGAGTGTCCTGAAGAATGTGCAATTGATCAATATTAGGGACACACCAATGAACCAGGCCATCGATGCATATATTGTAAAGGTGTTTGTTGATTTTCAGGAAGTACTTTGCCTAATGAAGAAATTATTATTTCTTCCTAAGGTATAAACCTAATGGCATCTCTTAAGTGAGAAGGTAAGTGAGAACCATTTTGTTTCTATGGGCACTTGGTAATTTATTGCTCATGTAAAGAGAAGTTCATTTAGAGATTAATCAGAGAGTTGACTATCCTCCTCTTTGTTATCCCATCTTAACCAAGAGAGATGGTCAATGACCACTTTCTCAATCTCTTTCCGATCTACCATTGTGAGACCGAATTCCTGCAAGATCACGAGCCATCA
Source organism: Gnetum montanum (assembly GCA_015680685.1). Classification (NCBI taxonomy): domain Eukaryota; kingdom Viridiplantae; phylum Streptophyta; class Gnetopsida; order Gnetales; family Gnetaceae; genus Gnetum; species Gnetum montanum. The sequence goes on along the minus strand of MNCI01007763.1, from coordinate 149,074 downwards.
TATGATATGGAGACTTACTATTGGCTTGTTCATTAAGAAGCAGATGTCACTGTGATCTATGTGCATAAACTCCTTATAGTCAAGCACACAGTGACTAAAATTTTTGAGAGCATACACCACTACCATTAGTTCTTTCTTAGTTGTGGTGTAATTCAATTATGCATCCACAATGCTTTGGCTTGTGTAGTGGATGTAATATGGACATTTCTTATCATCCAATTGCATAAACATGGATCCCAAGGCATAACTATATGTATCTATCATTATGTGGAATAGTTTGGACTAGTCTAGTGCTTGTAGAATTGGAGTTTCTATGAGTTTTTTCCTTCAACTATTGGAATGCATGTTTGCACTCCTTGGTCTAGATGAACAAACCATCTTTCTTTGTAAGCTCAACCAATAGCTTTGCAATCTTAGAGAAATTCTCTATAAATCGCTAATAGTAGCCAGTGTGTCCAAGGAATGATTAGACATATTTAATTGTCTTTGGTTGGCATGTAATTTCTTGGATGACCCTTATATTTTCTAGGTCTACCTCGATCCCTTATTGTGAAATTTGGTGCCCCAGTACTATTCCCTCCTAGACCATTAGATGGCTTTTCTGCCAATTGAGACTAAGGTTTGTTTCAACACATTTTTTTAGTACCAACTTAAGGTAGTCCAACGCTTACTCAAATGTAGTCCTACAGGTAGAGAAATCATCCATAAAGAATTTTACCTTGCTACCAATTTACTATTGAAAAATACTAAGGACCAAGCATTGAAATGTTGTAGGGTCACCCGTGGGAGCATGCTAGTAGAGAGTAGAAAGCACTGATATCTACACAGGTGTTTGGGGCACTGATGGAGGCTCTTGAAGGCCATGCTACAGTGTCACTATGTCTACCTATGTGATAGAGTTGGAGGTGTCAGTGCCTACTACTACTGCTCATCATCTTAGTGATGGTGTGCATGAGCATGATGGGAGGCATGGCAAAACATGAGAAAATACAAGGTAGTGGAGGGTGGACATAGCACAACTGTGTAGAAGGGGAATGCACTAGGGCAAGTCTTGTGAAATGTGGTGGCCATGCTTGCACTATTGTCATCATGGCATGGGAAGCAGACAATGTAGGCAGTGATAGTATTACCCTTGCAAATCTGGAAATAGTGCATTGGGCACACCTATTGGGTGGGTGCAATGCATCCCATGGCATTGGCTAGGTTGCTGCATTTGGACACTAGAAAAACCTTCATTGGTAGGTTGAAGTGTTATTCCACTGACACGTACATGGTGTCGGGCTTGGCCATGTCCCCTAGGAACTCAAATTTCATTGTCATCATGAACATCACACTACTCATCATCCACACATCCTAATCACACACTAAGTAATGTCGTTATTGCCTACCATCCATTTTTATTTGTAGGTGGAAACCGATGCATCCCTAAATAGTGCCAAAGGAGATTGGTGAAGTGATGTGTAGGTGGCAGTTAATGCGTCCCCAGATGGTGCCAAAGGAGACCAATGAAGTCGCATGCAAGTGGTAGCCAATTTGCCCCTAGATGGTGCTGGAGGAGACTAGTGATGTGGTGTGATGTGGCATGTTGTGGTGTGATATGGCATGTCATGGCATGATGTGGCAAGGTGACAAAATTGACTCCCCTCCCATCCTCCATTGCAGTAGTCATGTTGGACTCTTAGCCAAAATTACCTGTTTGACCAAGTTGCAAGCTCAATGCATTACCATGCATTATTTATTTAATTTCTACTTCATCGAGATTGTCTTTTAACATAAAATTAAATTAATTTTTATACAAATATGATTTTTTAAAGAGTGTTCAAACTTGAAACTTTTTTTTAACAATATGTAGTCTAAGACATAGGGCTACTATTATTTAGAATGATGATATTGTACTAGTACACTACACTAGATGTAACATTGTTTTATGAATTTGTAAATTTACAAAGCTATGATATGCAACATGTCATGGTTTGCAACTCATAGGTTTCATTGAAAGGCTATGATAAGACATGACCTAAATTGAAAGCATGGCAATAAATAAATAAATATTTAGAGATCAAATTTGAAGGACATCCTATACTTTCTATATGGATCATGACTTTTAATATTATTTTAGTACTTTTAATTTTCTCTTGTAATTACTATATCTAAGATCATATTGAACCTTCATATACAAGGTCCTTGTATAAAATGCCCTTCTAGGTGAAAGACAATTTTGGTATGGAGTCCTTCATATGCATACTACTTTTTGATTAAAAGACTTTTAAAGAATGATATAACCTACAAATTTAAAGCCTAGTTTTAGGCTATGATATTAGGCATATCGTTTAAAAAATTTAAAGCACTATGAGATAGATAAACCATAGAAAGTCATCCTCAAATACGTTTCTTACTTTAACAAGTTAGCCCATATTATAGACATAAAAACATAATCATTATGATATGTAAAACCTTACAAACAAATTGTGTAGTATGTAAGAATTTCATTACAAATCTTTAAATATAAGACCTTGTTAAGAAACTATACAAGTACCCAATCATATTGTCATTGTGAGTAGCTAAAAGTGATGGAGGATGAATTGATATTCATAGTTGATGAGTGGCGAGATACCCCTACACTCAACCATATGAATACGAGCGTAGCACGCGTGATCCGGTCGAACTCTGTAGACTAAATGCCTACACGCTTCATGGAACACTTAAGGTTCACCATTCGTTATCTTCCCAGACTTACTTGTAGTTGTCATGGTGTATGGTTAAGTAAGTCTGAGGTATATGATTTTTATATCTTTTTATGTTTTATGTCTCCTATGCTAACAAGGCAAAGGGTTGAGAAACTAATTACTAATTTTAACTAATGACTAAGTCTAAATTACCTAGCATCAGCATCCGTTCCCACTTATCGTACACACCCTGAACCGATGCAACTGTGGCTACCAAACGCTAATCGTTGCTAGGATCCCCATGTGTAATGCACGTGCTCGAAGTGGTTGTATTGAGGCACTTAACCAAGAGGAAAGGATTGAGAGAATCTAATTTAGCCTAAGTGCGATGAGTATCCATTCCTTGATTATTCGTATACATCCTTAAATGCTCGTAATCAATTCGTACTCATTCCACATTACTACGATGAGCATCCGTTCCTTGATCATCCATACACATTCTTAAATGCTCATAATCAAGTCGTACTCATTCCGCGTTACTGCGATGAGCATCTATTCCTTGATCATCCATACACATTCTTAAATGCTCGTGATCAAGTCGTACTCATCCCACATTACTAAGAGATAAGGGTGAGAGAGAAAACAATAAATAACATTAAATAAAATCCTATTCCATGCATTGCAAGGTTTATCCAGGAAGTTCATCTTTATTGCCATACACAAATTGTGTTCAGGTACAATGTTGCTTGAATAAAGATCCGTTCACTTTAGGACTTCTATTGTGGGCACATGGAAAATATTCTATCTCTGGAGTGATCAATCTGCCAGAGTTTTCCTACTTATAGCCTAAGATTCCAAACAAGGGAGAGTTGCCTCTTATTTATAGATATTGCGGCACACCGCGATATCGCGTACGCAATATCACAGGTGACGACACGATATTGCATACGCGATATCGTGAGGGATGTGATATCGCGACGGCCATGGTATCACATGATATCGTGGCCTATGTGAATCGTGTCTCATCATACCTCCATGACTGAATGAAAAATCATCCTCGAGTTCCTTACAAAATATTGGGAAGGTATGGGATTATTGAGGTGAATGGAACTAATGGGATGACATGTGAATGGATCATCATTACAAGACTTGAAAAAATTGGTGTTCATGACAATAGGAGTGAACACCTAATTACATTGACATCAGGCCTTAGTTGGTAGCTTGAGAGAAAGGAGAGAGAGAGAAAGAAGTATTGCTGCTGCCAACGCCAAGATTGTGTCTTTCGTTATCCATCCATGAGTGCATCATCGATCTTGCTCCTTGCATAGCTGCTTCCAATGCTGCTCCATTCCAAGTGTTCCTTCTAGATCCCCTCCGTTGTTGTATGATTGCCATCTGCACACACAATACAATCTTACATTAGCAAGGGTAAATGAATTTCAATGTAGTTGATACCTTGTTGCGGTGAAAGGTCCATTGGCTAGATTGTGGTATGGTTGATACGGATCTGAAGATATATTAGTGATGACTACCGAAGGTGTAGGGGTTAGGAAAAAACAAAAAAAAAAGTGGGGCTAGGAGAAAATTGAAAAAATCGGGTCCCGTACCCCCATGACTAATCACGAACCTCCGATAGCATTAGAATGGAGAAAGAAAAGGAATAAGATAGATAGATAAAAAGGGACAACTATAGCATCAATGAAATGGATGCCAAGATGGAAATGAAAAAAATAAAATTAATTGCAAAAATGTTAGGGAAAATAAGTTAATTGATGCACCAAATAAGAGTGTCAGTGGATCCTCCCCAAAGCAAGCTCATGCCCTTGATGCCCTAACAAACCCACATTCAAAGAGTCCGTAGGCTCTGAGAATGTCATTTGGAACAAGAGTTAAAGTCTTAACCACAAGAATTTACCAAAAGAAAATAATCCGTCAACCAAAATATATACACTAATGATACAATTGACAATGAGGTGAACAATGGAGAGAAGGATGGAGAGAAGAGAATGGAATGTAATCTCAAGAACAAGGTGGTGTATAGCCCCTTGTGTGTTTCATGATTAATGTAACTCAGCAAATCTTTTTCCAACTCCGACCTCAAACAAACCACTTCCAGTGACTTCGCATTAATACATTCGGCCAATCCATCCTCTTGAAGTAACAAGAATGCACCTCCAAAGAGCCACCACCATTCCGATGAAACAAAGGAGAGAATGGGAAGCTAGAAGGACCTTAGTTAGAGGGAACACTTTTGGTTCCATAACCAGTGCTTGTAGCCCAAGTTTATTTTGTCTAAGGGGTGTGCTTTGAATTCTCACTTTTCTCTCTCTTTTTTTTTGGTTTTTTTTTTGCTTCTTTTTTTTTGTTTTGTGTTTTTATGCGTGAGAACCACACCATG
>MNCI01007763.1:121720-133997 GCA_015680685.1 Gnetum montanum | reverse complement strand
AGTTATCACGCAACGTGGTTGTACTAAGATCCTTGTAGATCTAACGCAAAATGGGAGTAAGAGTAATCAAAAGGCACTCAAAAATCCAATGCTATTCTAGGGGGTCCCACTAGAAAGACATGCACCCATGCTTGAGGGTTGGCAGCTTCTCTAGATTCAGCATTGAAAAAAAAAAAAGTACCACAAAGCAAAAATCACTCCTCCCTTAAACAAAATGCCAAGTGATCGTACACCTTGTTGTTATGGTACTCTCATGGTCGCTCATCATGGGAGGAAACAATGTGATGTCACTGATCAGAGGAATGGACTTGGTCCTAATCCTGGAATGATGGGTTAATAACACATTAATCATGCTTTACACGTAGGATTCACCATGCCCTGGGTCAGTTACCTCATGTCCCAATTTGTACAATCCCTTCTATAGTCTGTCTCATCTTGCTATTCATGTAATTGTAGCTTGTGTCTTGTGTAGCGTAGAATTCTTACCTCATTCTGGTGATACTTACATGTGTGTGTTTTGTGGAACCAGTGTGGATTACATTTAACCCTTTTAGTGCCTATAGACATTTTAAGGTGTGGTTACGCAAGGGCATTATAGGTTGGAACCTACTTTGGGGAGGACCCACTTGCGTATTTTTTGTAATTTACACTCATAACACATCTTCTACACATCATCTATTACCCTCAGTGTATTGTCAATGATATTCTTTCCCTTATTACTATCCCTCTGATTCAAATGTTCATATGAACCATCACATAGCCTTTTTCTCTCCCTTATCATCTGAGGTCCTTATTGATAAATTCCATACCATCATAATTTTCATGCCTTCAAAACTAGTTGAATTACCATGGAACCCTTTAACAATAGTCCATATGTCCTTAGTTTACATCGTTTAATTTCAGAAAAATATTAAAAATTTGGTACATTCTATAAAGTGCCCTAACTTCGATAGGCTGCGATATTGCATCCAATATATATATATATAGGTGACCCCCCTACGCCTATCAACATCATTTGCAACTGTTCACGTGGGGGAAGTTTTTCAAATTTTTCTCTATGACTCGCGATTGCGCGTCCTTTGCTTTCATATCAATAACTCGCTTACTAGTACTCTAATTTTTATTCTGTTTGAACCTACTTGAACCCGAACTGTTTAGCTTAGTCATGGGGGAGGGGCACATGCTGAATAACGTATACATGTTTTTGAAATTCATCATCACCCAAAGGACATTATTAAGGATAATTAGTTATAAAATTAATGATAAATATGCCAAAAAAAATTCATCTCCTTAGTTATACCAGGAAACTAGATTTGGAAAACACCTAAGCAAAGAGGATTAAATATTATAATCTTTCAAGGACATTTTCTTCTAATAATTAATGTCACATGGAGATAAAGAAAATTCATTAAGGAAAGTAGTAAGGTATAACCTAACTTTGATAAAAACCTTACTAACTACTGGCGCTGTGTGATTACAGATGGCCTCGAAATGCAGACAACGGGAAGCTCCTACTCAAGGTGTGATCAATCAACCTATCAGAGGTGAAGGATAAGTTCTTGCTGAACAACATGCAAAGTAGGAAGAAAAATCATTTAGTATCCATCAAGAGGACCCTGCCACTGTACAATCAAGGTAGGCAGAAGGAGGAGTTGTTGTAGTGTCTGAACAGGGACGACATCTCACGTTGCCCCAGGATTGTGTTTAGGCCATCCATGAAAGGTCCATAGTAACTACAGTGATCGTGGAATTAAACTTTGGACCTTTCTTAGAATTTGCTTCGGAGGCCATTAGGGATCACCTCAAAGGATCCCCATTGTGGCCTACCATCTTTGAAAGTGGTGCCTGGTACTTAGGGGAAATGTACCAATTTTGGCACAACAAAGAAGAAGGCACAATGGTTAACATTTGTGGTGTGACTATTGATTTCTCTATTCAAGCCATTTCAAAAGTATTAAACCTTCTAAATACAGGGCCAAAGGTTGCTCGGTTGTCTAACTGCTCAGACCTTGATGCGCAATGAGTTCGGTTAGACAGGGTGTATGGCAAGGAAGATAAGACCTATGGGGATTTGATGATAGAAGAGAAGATTTATTTCAAAATAGAAACTTATCACATCTTCCCCACAAGAGGTTTAAAAATAATTTCAACATATGTGTCAAGAGGATGTGTAGTGTTGATGGGAAAGGTTAATGCTAACCTACCTCATCTATATTTTATGGAGATCTTAAGGTGGTTTGAAGAATGAAGGACAGGGAAGTTTGCATTACCCTTCCCTTATCTTATCAAGAAGTTGTGCAGCCATGCTGGTATCAGAGGATACACCAATGATGTCCTTTGAAAAGACAAAAATGCTTCATATGCCGAACTACTAAAGCCACCAGCTGCAAGGAAAATCACTAGTGAGATGCTGGGGCTAGAACAAGAAAAAGAACAGATGGTAGGGCCAACTGCAGCTCAATTTGTAGGACATAGCAAACTTCCAAGAATGGGACCTAGTCAACAACAAGAAGTAGGGCCTAGCACGGGCCAGTAGGATCAACCACTGCTACTACCGAAGGTTACAGACCGTTGATGAGCCATCTTAGGGCCATTGCTGAGATGGTTAGTTAGGTAAGTCATGATGATGCAAATCTCTTCCATGTCATCGATGATGCTGTACAACCTACGGTTTCTATGGATTGCATGTGAGGTGAAGTGTCCATTCAAACAGGAGGAGGGGAGAGCACTTGGTCACAATAGGTTTCAGGGAATGCTGTGTCCTTTCAAGTGCAATTGGAAACTGGTGAAGGGGCCACAGTGGTGGTCATGTAGCACCAAGATGCAGCGGGAGCTGTAGAAGTGGTCATAGACTACATTAAAGAATCATTCAATGTGCCTGTTGTGCCACCGAAAGATCTTACAGGAGCATGGGATGCTCAAACTCTGGATGGTACCTCAATGACTCTTGCAAAACATGAGGATGTACTCAACTAATTACTGCAAATAGGACAAGTAATGATGTCCTTGTTTGACATCCCACAGGATGTTACAGTAATACAATCAGACCTCATTTCCACCAAGGGGAAGCTATTCATGACAGAGATGAGGGTCGAGCATGCTGAAGCAGAAGTGAAAAGATTGCAAGAAAGGCTTGTGACCCTACAAGCAGTGTAGTGGGATCCTTCTTAATTCGTTCTCGTAGACTAGCTAGACACTTTGAGAACTGAGCAACTCAATAAATTATTGATAGAGAATAAAAGGGTGGTAGAAGAAAAAGAGAAGGTTGATTGGGATGCCTCTGTGGCACAAGCGCAAACTTATGCACACGTCAAGGCACTCAAGGCCTTACAAGAGGAGAATAAACAAGTTGTTGCTGACAACCTTTGGTTGACCTCTGTGAAGAAGTAAAAGAATGTTCTCAAGTAACATTTTCAGTAGTTTTGAGAACAACTAATTAGGTTTAGCTAGGACATGAACTGTTTAGCCAAGGAAAATCGAACCCTCTCAATGGAGGAGGTATGCACCATCCATCAAAAGATGACCATTGAAATAAGTGTGTGGCAGAATGAGGCTAAACGACATGAGAAGCTAAAGGAGCATTTCTGAGACTAGGTGGGGATGTATAAAAAAATCATCAAAAAGGAGATCCATATGGCCAAGGCCCACATCAACACTCTCAGTGCTCAACACACTGACTAGCGGGCCATATTGGATACATATGTGTTTTTCCACCAGGTGAAAGTTAAGAGCTAGGACCTGCAGATCCAGGACCTTATAGAGTACATGGAGTTGGCAAACTTGCAGTATTCCAACCTTACCATGTTAACAATAGGGTGCATGAGAATAGAGCTTGAGCAATAGGTAGCCACCACCTACGCCAAATATAAAACAAAATTTGCAAAACACAAGAAAACATTGCAAAAATTGGAGGTTGCAAATTCTGAGCTCAAGGTGGTTAAAGCAAGCTACCAAGGACAGAAAGGTATCACAACAGACTTGGCTCGATGGCTCATAAATTTTTAAGAATACAGAGATAAAGCTAGAGCCTACTAGAAGGAACGACAGGTGTTTGCCACTTGGTATGTCAAAGTAAATAAAATGTTTCCACAACTACCGTGCCCATGGGAGGTGCTGACTCCATCAAACATTGGAACATTAGCATGGACAACACAGGATCCCTAAACTAAAGAGGAGAAATTCCAAGCCATACTGCAACACCATAAAATCCCAAGACCTGGAGTGCAAGACAAGGGAAAGGCACCCATGGAGGAGCCACCACCACCAGGAACTACATGAGTTCCACCCAATTTTGTAGTTATAGGATTTTCTTTTGCATTCTTTGTGTTGTGTCTCAATTTTTTTCTAATTCCACACTACAGCATGAATCCATTCTAGTCAGTCAATAATCTCATACTTATTTACTATGTAATCAATGGAGCTTGTTCTCACTTTAACTCGAGGATGAGTTTTCATTCAGTCATGGGGGTATGATGAGTCATGAATTGTTGGCTGCGATATTGCACCAATGATATCGCGTACGCAATATCGTAGCCTAGATGTGATATTAGATATGCAATATCGTGGCCTGTATCCTCATCTATAAATAAGAGGTAGGTAGATTTGGTTAAGAATCTAGTTTAGTATTAAGGTAGGGACTTTTTTCAGTTTTTCCTCTCAACCCTTTCTCCCAGTGCATGCTTGTAATGTAATGATTGTAATTGTATGACATCCTTATTCGAGTGTGATGTACTCGGACATGCACATGACCAGCAATAAAGATCGAGATTACTTCATCATTGTAGCATCCACTCAGCTTAATTATTTAATTGTTATTGTTATTTATTGCTTTCTTAGTTAATATCTCTCTACCCTTATCTCTTAGTAACACGAAATGAGTACAACTTAATCATGAGAATTTAAGTGTGACTACTTGGTAGCCCAATAGCATACCTAGGCCATGCGCTTGGTAATCCCAGTGGTAGTCATGCATGAGGTCCAAGATATGTACATATGATTAAGGAACAGATGCTCATCGCACTTAGGCTAGTTTAGATTCTCTCTCACCCTCTCTCCTAGCTTAGTTGATATTATTTCCCATCATACCCAGGAGTAGCATTAGTGTAGGAACACATCATACACCTCACTCTGGACTAAACCATACGTGACAAAGCCAATACTAGTCTACGTGGGAAGATAGCAAACTGCAATATATGAGTAACTGTCTAGATACCACAACTAGTGCATCTATGAATTTCGACTGGATCATGCGTGAAGTGCTCGTATTTGTATGGTTGAGTGTAGGGGTACCTCGCCACTCATCATTCTTGATGCCATAACTTTTAATAACTCAAGTTTATGATGGTTGTCAATCTTTGGTACCACCTTGGTGTGGATGGCCTTAAATAGTCTCAATTGGCTTAATAGTGCAATATCTTTGTTTTGCTTTTGATATTTATATTTTGGCAAATTTGGGCCTTAAGGATGATTGACTTAAAGATGAATTTCATAGATTTTTGTTTTTTCTCATTTGAATCCTCTATTTTAATCTTGTGTACTCAAGGCACCAATTTATAATGAGATCATTCACTCTTGGCCATCTAGATTGATGAAATGTATTTACATCTATTTTGACATTGGGACCAGGATCTGACATAGGCCTATAAATGTAGTGCTGGGGCTTCCATTTTGAGTTAGTTTTCAAGTTAGTTTTCAGTCAGAGTAGCAAAGCTCTTGTCATTTCTTTTCACTAGAGTTAGAATATTTTCTGAGTGCTTGCAAAAGGAGTCTAAGTGTATATAGTTCTTTGTTCGAGCACTGATGTACCTAAGCACAACAGTGTGATGGGAATAAAATGAAATCTTTTGAAAATCCTTATAGAACTAAGAATATATTAATATTTTCTTTAATGAACTTTACTTTCATGCTTTTTACATTAATGCATTTGAATTAAGTAATTTATTTCTAGTTGTTAATGAACATAAGCACGACCACTTTGAGCATACATATATTACTTGGTATCCGAGAAACGCTTAACATTTGGTAGCCCAGTAGCACTATATGTGTTTAGGATGTGTTTAAAAAAGTGGGATGGTTACTTGTGTTAGGCTAGATAGGTAGTAATTGAATTAGATTTTAAGTTTCTCCACTTTTCATTCTTGTTGTAGGAGATCACATCTATAAAACATAAAATGATAAAAAATGATATACCTCAATTACACTTAAGCCATACCCTTGAGCCTTACAAGTGTAGTTGGGAAGACAATGAATGTTCTTAACATCCATTTCACTACCTAGAAGAGCTAGTGTACTAGATAACTATAAGTCCATAGAATTTGACCAAATCGCACATAACGCCTTAGTGATTTGTATGGTTGGGTGTAGGGATACCTTGCTGCTCATCATTGGCACCATTGTCAGGGACATTTTAGTTGTTTTGTGTACTATCTAGGACCCAATGAATAGCATTTAAATCATTGGAATGAACCTTAGAGTCATATTCTATCTTACAATACTACAACAACTATTTACAAGCACATTGTGATTTTTATTTCTCTAACCGAAAATGTCTTCTTCTTGTAGGAGTGATTCTCTACCTAAGAATAATAAAGCTTATCAGCTAGTGCCTCAATAGTATCAAATTGTGTATACTCATCTTGATGAGTATGTACCAAAATTCACCTTCATCCTACACTAGGATGAACAACTATGATGATGTGACATGGAGGACAACATTGTGTTGTTGCTCGATTAAGTTGTTCTTGCAATGCTATACCAAATGCTTATTCGATGCAGTCTTTAGGACCACCACGTGGAGTATATTGTGGGAGATACTAACACCAAGGATTATCATCCCACTGAAGCACAATGTCTGCAAGGCCAGTAGCTAGAACAACACTATGAATTTTCAAAGGGAAAAGGACTCCATTCTTGTTGTACCAACAAGCTAGTGGGTAATCCTTCTCTGGGGGTTTTCCATTCAATGAAAGTCCTCTCTTTCACTTCAGTGATGGAGGTCAAAACCAGAACTTGCAATCCACAATTCACAATCCTAGTTTTGGTAATAAGGGATTCAATGACAAAGAAGGATTTGTAGGGACAAGTCAAGATAGGGATGTAGACAAGAAGCAAGATCAAGATCATGGTTACGATCATCGAAGAGGTGGTAGTAGGAACTGTGATGGTGATGGTTCTTCTTTCTCTTCTCCTTCATTATCATCATCATCTTCTTTTGGCTGTGACCATGACTGTAGAAGGTGAGACCGTGATGGAGGTGCTTGAAATAACAAAAATGATCGATGGGATCAAAATGATTAAAGGGACCATTGGGAAAGGTAAGATCATGGACGCAAATGTTCAAGAATGGTACATTGTCATGAACAAAGGAGTAGTTGAGGACATCGTAGCACCATGATCAAGGCCTTGATGAGGCTCTACTTGCTACCTGAAGTATGCTTAATATCCTAGAGGTAGTACAAATTCCAACAAGGCATGTGAAGGATAGTTGGATCAAGAGACTAGATATGAATAATATTCCTTGATTTGAAGGAGAATATAACTCTAATCCGCAAAACCATCTCTAAGCTTTTCAAGATGCATGTGCCTTGCAGAACATGGAGAATGAGTGGAAAAAACTTAAGTTGTTCCCTAGGACACTCATCAAAGAAGTAAAGAATTGGTATCAATCCTTAGAGCCAAAATCTATCAGACAATGGAGTACCATGTTAGAGTTGTTCGATGATAAATATCAAACATACTCTAGAGTGTCCAACTTGAGAAGGGAAATCCAAAGATGGCAATAAGAAACACATGAACATTTGGATGCCACCATCAGTCGATACTACTCCTTAATGCACAGATGTCTTGGCCATGGTTATTCTCAACTAGATCAACTTTGCCACATAGTAGACAAGCTTCGATCAAAAATGAGGAGAACCCTTGGTACCTATGCCTAAGGGTGACTATTAGAACTAAGTGCCCATCAGATACAACAATTAATTATGTAGGTAGCTAAAGAGGAGGGTGAATTACAAAGAAGAGAAAGTGCAGAGGAGTACAACTGTGATCCTTCCATTTACAAGAGGGAGGTTCGATTCTGTGATAGTGAGAACGAGTTTGTAGTTGATGACGGGGTGAATAAGAAAACCTTGTCACTTCAAAATTTCAATTTGAACTTACGAACAAGGTTGTTCAGTTATGGAACTTAATGGATAATAGATTCCAAGTTGTTCTCAAAATCACCAAAGAGTTCAAAGAATAAGCTAGTGATTATGAGTGTAGGAGGCATAAGTAAGTTGAATGTGCATATCACAAATGTAAGGGCAAGATTATTGCAATCAAAGAAGTTGTGGATAATGAATTAGATGATGATCGTGGGTGTGACATCAATCAATATGAACATTCTAAGGGATGTTGCCCCATTGTGTCACATCTATAGGAGTCTAGGATGTATGTCTTACATCCACGACTTACACAAAGGTAAACATCCACAAGGCTATCTTATCCTCAAGGTAATCTCAGGAAATTCCACTAAAAATAAGCATATTATCCAATTGGAGCTCCATTTCAACTATATGAATAATATCAACAATGGTAGTAATTACAATCATGGGCATTGGCACTACCAAGGCAACAATACCCTTATCGATAGCCTGATTCATATGGTTACTACATTTAGCAATCCATGTTTCCACATGACTCCTTTAGTCACATCTCTAATTTTCAACCTCACTACCACCCTTTAGATTATTATCAAGCTCATTTGGTAGATGAAAGAAGGGATACCACCTTTTACCCTTATCCTCCTCCTATCCTTGCACATACTCCTCCAATTGCACAACTACCACCTACTCCACCTATGCAGGGTGAACTGCTAGTCTAACCACAACAATGTAATGCTATGAGGGTTGTTAATCCACATTCAGATTATCAATCGAAGGGGTTGAATGTCCAATCAAAGAAAAGACCTTCCTTTCAACCCTGTAGTCCACCTAAGCCTTCACATATACCTGCGGTTGACCATCCTACTCTTGCATCTTCCTCTATATCCAATACCTTTGAGTCCTCTTCAAACCAAACTCTACCTAGGATCCATATTGTAATACTCACTCATACTATGTTTGATTGGATCCATGCAAGAGACTTTCTCAAAAAATTAGCCAATTCTAGAAGTCCCCTAATTTACTTGCATATTGCTTGAAATGAACCGTGCAAGGCTCTTCTCGATTCGGGTTCTAGTATTCATTTAATTTCTTATGAGATCTACATTACCTGGAACCTGCCTTCTCTCAAGAAGAGAAACATAAGATTAGAATTGGTAGACCACTCCATCACTATTCCATTGGAATTAGTAGAAGACATTGTGACCATTATCTATGGGTGGTCTTATCTTGCTGATTTCCTGGTAATCAAAGTGGAGAACTGCAAAGGGGGTTTCCCAATCATCATGGAAAGGGAATGGCTAAGAACCATTGATGCAAGAATGGACATCTAAGTTCTTTCCCTGTAAATATTTAAAGAAAACACATTAAAAAAATCGAGAAGAAGAGAGTTCCATGCATCATGTACAACGATATAGGGTGTAATTGTGTGCAAAAACTCTGGGCCATAAAGCAAGCATCTATCTCTGCATGTAAGTAGTGTGCACCAGAAGTAAATATCTAAAGATGCCTAGATTCAGTAGCCAAAAAATATGAGGGCACTTAGTGACTGATTGCTGATTCTAAAAGTAGCACACTTTGCATGGAATGAACTGAGAGCATGACATGTGCATATGTCACAAGCATGGATGAACTAGAGAAGGTTAATCACCAACTCTCTGATGACACAAATGATGATACTCACTAGGAAAAGTTGGAAATTCCTTAAAAATTCAAGCAAGAGCCCCTCGAATTGAAAATTCTACTAGCTAGAATGGAATATGTGTTTTTGAAAAATGGGAAGCTAATTATAATCAATGTAAAACTTACTCTAGAATAGAAAAATATGTTGTTAAAGGTAGTTGAAAAATGGTCAGAAGCATTTTCTTGGTTATATCCTAAACTCATAGGGATTGATCCTAGGATATGCTAGCATCACATCTACACCAACCCAACCATGAAGCCAAAATGATATCCATAGAGGTGATTGAACCCTAAACTAAATTAGATTATTAAGAAGGAAATAAGTAACTCCTCAAGGTGGGGTTCATTTATCCCATTGCAAATAGCAAGTGGGTTAGCCCACTTGTAATTTTGCTAAAGAAAGGTGGAAAGTGTCAGGTCTACATCGATTTCAAGCTACTAAATATGGCAACATTCAAGGATCATTTTTCATTGCCATTTGTTGACTAGGTGCTCGACACAACATTTAGGCATTGCTACTACAGCTTTTTAGATGGTTATAGTGGCTATAACCAAATTCAAATTGCACCAAAAGACCAAGAAAAAACAACATTCATGAGTCCCTAAGGAGATTTTGCATATTTCAAGATGCCATTTGGTCTATGCAATGCTCTTGCCACATTCCAACGCCTAGTCCTAAGCATTTTTTAATAACAGATCGGTAGTGATGTGGAAGTCTTCATGAATGACTTCTCCACCTATGGAGCTACATTTGAGCAAGCCTTGGACTACCTTGAGCAAGTATTGAAATGATGTATCGAAACTAACTTATGGCACAATTGGCAGAAAAGTCACCTCATGGTCCAAGAGGACATTGTACTAAGGCATAGAATATTGCATGTAGGAATTGAGGTGGACCTGAAGAAAATAAGGATCATCCAAGGGATAACCTGCCAACCAGAAATCATTAAAGATGTTCAGTCATTCCTTGGACATACTAGCTACTACCAACAATTCATAGAGAATTTCTTTAAGATTGCAAAATTGTTGGTCGAGCTAACAAAGAAAGATGCTTCCTTTGTCTAGACCGTAGAATGTGAGAAAGCATTCCAATAGCTGAAAGAGAAGCTTGTAGAAACTCCAATCCTACAAGCACCCAACTAGTCTAGACCATTCCATATCATGATGGATGCATCAAATTATGCCTTCGGTGTGGTGCTGATGTAGTTAGATGACAAGAAACTTCCATACTACATCCATTGTGCTTGCCAAAGCATTGTGAGTGCATAATGAAACTACACCACTACAGAGAAAGAATTGATGGTGGTGGTGTTTGCTCTAGAGAAGTTCAGGTATTATGTGCTTGGATACAAGGTGTTTATGCATACCGATCACAATGCCATTCACTTCCTAATGAACAAGCCAACGATAAGCCCTCATGTCGTACAATGGCTGGTGATCTTGTAGGAGTTTGATCTTACAATGGTAGATCAAAAGGGCACTAAGAATGTGATCACTAATCACTTGTCTCAGTTGTAATGGGACAACAAAGAGGAAGAAAATCCATTCATTGACATGTTTTTTGATGAACTCATCTTTGTTGGGGCTATAACTGAATAATTGCCTAATGAGCTAAAATGGTATGATGGAATTCTTACCCATCTTCTCACTTAGGGAATACCACAAGGGTTGGACCATTAGAAGAAACAATAATTTTTCACTAGGTAAAATACTTCATGGAGATCAATGGACACCTCTACAAGATGTGCACTGATGGCTTGGTTTGTTGGTATGTCCTTGATGCTAATCAAATACACATTCTCCAAGATGCTCACGAAGGTCCTTGTGGAGGACATTATGTTGGGAGATGCATGGCCATTAAAATCCTAATAGCAGGGTGCTACTAGCCAACACTCTTCAAGAATGCTCACCATTATGTCCACTCTTTTGAATGATGCCAAGGAAATGGTGGAATGACTACTCAAATGAAGGAACCTCAATAATGAATTCAACCACTAGGACCCTTTGACATCTAGGGCATTGACTATATGGGTTCCATCATGCCCATGTTTAATAGAAAGGCATACATCATAGTCTTTGTTAACTATTATACAAAATGGGCAAAAGCAAAAGCCATTGATTGTACATCTTCTAATGTTGCTTAGTTTGCACAAAAAAATGTTGTAAATAGGTTTGGTGTGCCATGTGCATTAATTTCTAATAATGGAACTCACTTTATAAGCACTACTTTTCGAAAGCTCATGCAATGCTTGGGGGTTGAACATAAACTCACAACATCCTACCATCCCCAAGCTAATGGTCAAGCTGAGGTCACCAATAGGGAAATCACAAGAATACTAACAAGAACTGTTAGCAAGTATAGGAAATATTGGAGCTCAAAACTCAACAATGCCCTTTGGGCCTATTTCTCAACATGGAAACTTCCTATAGGCTACTCTCCCTATGAGCTTGTGTAC
>MNCI01007763.1:89353-119631 GCA_015680685.1 Gnetum montanum | reverse complement strand
TTTCGGGGCTCCAAAAGTTGGTGACGCTGATCCTTACGCTGTGCAGCGTCTGAAAAAGTAACCAAAGTGTACTTGGCCAAAACCAAACATTTTGAACCTGAAAATTTTGATTCTGGATGCTGGAAGTTGGTGCAATTGCTTGTGGGCCCTGAGGGGGACCTTGCTTGTTGAATCATGGGCCATCGAGGGCTGTTTTGGAGGCCTCCAAGTTTGGTCACGCTGTACTCATGTTGGGCAGTAGCATGACTTAGCTTGATTCTTGTCTAAAAGTGCTAGGCCAAAATTAGTGGTGTTTCATTGGCCCCTCTTTGTTGACATCTAGAGGAATTCACCCAAGAGGTGTCAACAAATAAGTGCAAAACACCATGAACGATCAAGTACTAAACATTAACCGTCAACCCTTGGCTGGGTGTCATCACACCATTTTCAAAAGTACATGGGATTGAGGGAATGTGGTTCAAGATGCAAGGGATTGTAACTGGGGGAAGTCAGGAGTTGATCAAGGGTTATGATTGCTGTTGAGATTATGGGAGAGGAGTGCTCTCATGCAAATGAGCTGTATTTTGGTCTTTGTCCATAGCCAGTGTTCAGTAGACTCGGAGCCAAGACATAGGAAGTGCGTTCTTTGGAGAAATGGGACTCTTATAGAGTGTTTACAAAGCCCGTTGTATATAGCCAAAGCCACATGATGATGTGCAACATGGTCTCTTTGAGACACAAGTGTAACTATTTTTCAAGACAATTGCCTTCACGCCTGAGGCTTGTATAAGAATGACCAATAGTCTTTTGTTTATGATGTCAACGGGGCCATGAAGACCTTTTTTGTGCATTTTTCTCTTTGACCTTTTTTGTTCTCTTTTTCCTTTTTGTTCTTCTTGTTTGTTTCTTCTTCTTTTTTTGTTTTTCCTTTTTTTTTCTCAGTCTTTTTGAAAGAGCTTGCTTTTTGTGCCGTGCTCGTGTTTGAGCACTTGCATTTTGCATCATGTACTATGTATCATGTTTTACATCACAACTGCTTAGAGAGTTATAGTGTGTAACAGTGTATCAAGAGTTTTGAGGTGAGCAAAATGTATCAGGGGGGTGTAATTGAATAGGCTAAGGGGAGCATGATGGGGAAATAGGGGATGCATTGGGAGTCGGGAATGTACTTATGAACGGATTGATTAACCCAGTCGCGTGTGTCAGGAAAAATGTGATACCTTGTCGTCATGATGAAGTGCATCTATGCACGAATGCCTCAGAAGTGTCATCATAAGTTTCATTAGGTCCCATGAGATGAATCATGCATCAAGTCTTTGTGGAACAAGAACAGCCAACTATAACAATAGATCTTTTCAAATTTTTCCTGGTCATCGATGATGTCACCAGTTTATAGTCTTAGCAGACTATTGTGGATTAGTTTCACATCATAACCCCTTGGACGGTGTCATTTTAGCATCGTGGTAGATGGTGCATTGCTAGTTTATAGTCATAGCAGACTGTGAAGAGGCAAACTAGTTTATAGTCTTAGTGGACTCTGGATGCTAGTTTCATGTCATGGCAGATAGACGTAGCAGTTTAGTGTCATACCAGACATGTCTCTGTGGTATCATTTTTAGGTCATGATCCAGGACTGTTCTGTGGTATCAGTTTTAAGTCATGATCCAAGACTATTCTGTGGTATCAGTTTTAAGTCATGATGCCAGGACTATTCTGTGGTATCAGTTTTAAGTCATGATCCAAGACTGTTCTGTGGTATCAGTTTTAATTCATGATGCTAGGACTATTCTGTGGTATCATTTTTAAGTCATGATCCAGGACTGTTCTGTGGTATCAATTTTAAGTCATGATCTAGGACTAATCTGTGGTATCAGTTTTAATTCATGGTCCAGGACTATCTGTGCCAGTTTATAGTCATAGTGGACTAATGCTTACCTTGCTTGTGTAAAGTGTGATGCTACATGCATGGTCATGCTACGTGCCTGCGAGATCCTACAAAAAAATCAACTAGGAAGAAAACAACATCAAGCGACACCTATCGTACATAGAGTTAGAATGTATGAATGAAAGAAAAGCAATGAAAAAAATGATAGTTTTAGGTCGTTCCGAGCCGTAAGCTAGTTTAAGGCCTTTTGGGCCATGTATTTTTGTAGTTTTATTTTTTTTTTGTTTTTCTTTGTTTTTTAGAGTATATGTGTGCAACTAAATGTAGCATAAATTTCTAAAGTGTAAAGCAAGATGTAAGGAAAATACTTGGAAAAGAAAGCAACGACCATGCAAGAATCATAACTTGTAACCTATAAGCGAAAATTCAATGTAAGATGACGAGAGTTTGTAAATATGTAATTTGTTGGCTCTAGTTTAAAGCTGTTTCGGGCTTGGTACATCAGTTTAGAGTCTTGATGGGCTATTGCATCTGTTGTTAAAGAAAGGATTACCAGTTTTATGCCATAGTGGGCCAAAGGTAGTAATGCTTTCAAGAAGTTTTAAATGGAACCGGCCATTTCTGACCGTGGCTAGTTTAATGTCATTGTAGATAGTTTGTAGTTTAACGTCATTTCAGACAGTTCGTAGTTTAACCTCATTTCAGACAGTTCGTAGTTTAACATCATTTTGGATAGTTCATCTCATTCATTCTAGTTGTTGAGTTGCCTCTTGATCTTTTGTAACTTAATGTGTGGGGCTGGGCGTATGGGTATGATTTTATATTCACCTTCCCCTTCATCGGTGATATCAAAGGGTAGTTCTGACCAAGAAACATCAGTAGGAATGGCTCCTATGTCTGTGTCTTCTTGTGTTTCTTTAATGCTAGTTGGATTGTGAGTCAACGTTGGGTTCACATTCTGATGTATGTTCATGGTTTCTTGTTTAGGCTTAACAAACTCAATTTCTGACCCTTGACCTACCTCAAGGTATGAGGAAGTGATCGATGCTATTGTATCCCCATGTATGATGATTTCACCTCCCTCGTAAGGTAGATGTATCTCCTGATGGATTGGTGAAGATACGGCTTTAAGCTGAGCTAGCCAAGGATGTCCTAGAATCAGATTAAACCCTAGCATTTCATCAACCACTATGAATTCAGCTAATGTAGGGAATTGGTCTCTGGCTATGAAATCTAAGGTAACCATGCCTTTCACTCCCACACAGGAACGACTGAAAGATCTCAAGAAAGAGGTTGTTGTCGGTTGTACTTGTTCAGTGAGCCCCAATTTTTTGATGATGGAAAAAGGTAGCCATGCCTTTCACTCCCACATAGGAACGACTGAAAGATCTCAAGAAAGAGGTTGTTGTCAGTTGTACTTGTTCAGTGAGCCCCAATTTTTTGATGATGGAAAAAGGTATTACATTTGTTGCTGCATCATCATCGACATGCACCCTACGTATTTTGAAATGATCAACCTGTATTGTTATGAACATAGGGGTCGTGGTGATTTCCCATGTTTTCTCATCTAGCTTAATGTCCTTAATGCGAAACTCTAAGGATGTGGTCTTCGATTCCTGAAGTCATGGAGATAATACTTAATGGATGGTTCATCTACAAGAAGATCCTCACTAACAGGAATTGAAGTTAGCATTTGTACGAGAGCCTCTCGATGTACTGGTGAAGTCATCACTAAGTCATACAAACTTAAAGAAGTATTCTTTTGTTTTAAGGCTTATGTGACCTAGGTCAACGCATTTGCTAGGTCTTTACTGTTTGGGACATTCTTATTTGTAGAGATTTGGTCCATTTGACCTAGCATTCGTATTTCTCTTGGAGGGGTTTTTATGTTAGTAGCTAAGAATGCTGAGTTTGGGATATGACTTGTGACTTCATTTTTGTTTTGGTGACTTGTACTAAGCTCATTAACGGACGAACTCATGGGAACGATGCTTAGCAGTGTAGGCTTTGGCAATCCTAATTCATGTCCATGGTTTTCTCTCTCCATGCGCTCTCTTTTTTCTTTTTCCAAGCGCTCTCTTATTAGCCTATCGGCAAGAAGTTCTCGCAAAGGTTGTCGAGAAGTGGAGGTGGGTTGTGTGCCAGGGTGTTTTGGCACCTGGACCACAAAGGGAATGGATCGGTTTTTAGATGATATGTTTGTTGTGGTGGAAACCAAAGGAGGTATGCGGATGATGAATGGTTTTGATGGTGTGGGGGATGTGCGTGTGGTAAAAGGAGTTTGAGGAGATGTTGGGGTAGGTGTGTTTTCTGAAGGCCTCCGAATCACAAAAGGTCTTCGCGGAACGTCTTGTCTGTTTTCGATATGGATAGTATTAATCACATATGGGGCATCATTGGTTTTGGTATTGAAAGGATCCTTGTAGACCCCCATGGATTGGTTTTGAGGCCTTATCGGGTTTGTCTCATCGAACACTACTTCACCCCCATCTATCATGTGTCTTGTTTCAACGTAAAGCAGTAATCAGTCCCATGACCACATCATTGGTGATATTCACAAAACCTATCTAACCTAAAGCCTTTTGGAATGGAAGGTTCGTTGGCTGTTGCTAAGGCTAGATTTTTGGCCAATTTGCAAAAGTGATCATGTCTTTGTGAGGCTGTAGGAGACATTTGTTTGTGTTGAATTAGCCTAGCCTTTAGAAGTTGATCAAGTAGTTGTGAAGGCTTCATGGGCAATGGTGTGTATTGAGCAGTGTCTTTCCTTTTGAAGGTACAGGCATGACCTGTGTTGTTGTTTCTATTTGAGGAATTTTCAGGTGTCTGAGTGGGTGTGATTCTTTCATAGTTGTTTGGGATAGTGGGTTGTTTTCCTTCAGCCATTGCTGCTATCGTTGTTTTGGACTTATCTTTCCTCGTGTATTGGCTCCTAAAGGTTAAGTAGGTTGGGTTATTACTTGTTTGTGCTGCTTCTTCTATGTCTTTGATTTGTACGAATGCTTGGCTCAATGTGCGGGCTTTCAGGTAGTAAAGTTTTGACTTAATAAAGTCATTTACGGCTAACTTAAGGATAGTGAGCAAATATGTCTCAGGGATTGGTTCGTGAAGTTCATTTAAGGCTGCACTCCACCTTTGGATACATTTCTGCACTGGCTCTAATGGCGCTTGTTTAATTTGAATCAAACTATCTAATGTGGCTTCGGGTTTCAAATTGTACTTGAAACGGGTGACAAACTGATACAACAAACTCTCTAAAGAAGATATGGAGCTTCGAGGTAAAGATTGGTACCAGTCTAAGGCTTTTCTGGTTAAGGACATTGCAAACACTTGCAAAATTATATGAGGCCATGCTTGAAGTAAAAGGCTTTCAGTTCTAAATGTCACTAGGTGGGCATTTGGGTCCCCTTCTCCATTGTACTTGGTCAGTTGAGGTAACGAGACTCCTTTTGGCAAGGTCAAGGGTGGAACTGAGGGGTCAATTGGGTCATCTTGATAGAAATCTAGTACCTTGACTTTCTCATTGTTGAAATTTTTAAGGCGTTTTAATTCTTCTGCCAATGAGTGCATCATTTTTTGTGTGTCTGCCCATTCTTGGGCAATAGGGAAACCGGTGGATTGAGTGGATTTTGGATGATAATGATTTAATTGTTGCATTGTTTGTGGAAAGGTAGGTTATTGGGCTAATATTTGTTGTGGTGGGATGGTATTCGGGACTAAGACCATAAGTGGAGCCCACTGCCCAGCTACAGGTTATGAGGTAACACCTTGCACGTGTTGGGTTGGAGTAATCAATGGTGCCCCATGAATCTGTATCTATGGTATGTAATGGGTGGATGTGGAAGCTGGTATGACTGACGGTATTCCAATTACTTAAGGTTGGGAGATTGACCCTGCGTTGGTTTGGGGGAGTTGTTGGGACTGCACTGGTGGAGGAATGATGGAAGTGGACGCATCAGAGTGAATGTTATTGAGCACGGAGAAGATAGGAATGGAATGGGGAACAAATCCTTNAAGTCATCTTCTTCATCTTGAGGCTCTATGGGAGGTAGTTGTAAGGCTTGACTTCTAGCCATAAGAAGTTGGGATATGAGTTTATGATGGTTTTCAGACAGTGGGATTATGTCAAATGCAGAAGGGATAAACTCACATCCTCCTTTGTGGATGAATTCATATTCTCACTTAGCTTCCCTCTCTACATGATCAATGGGTAGGTTGGCTTGGATTTTGACACAAATAAAATTATACTGTTTGGGTGTAAGAGTTGCATGAATAGGGCCTTTGCCCTGTAGCTTGAGGGATTGGCGTGTAGGACCTTGAGGATTTATATGTTCAATAACGGTTATGGATTCCATAGTAGTCACAGGGTTTGAAGCTTCAGCCCCAAAGTTAGTAATCGGTAATGTTACTGGGTTGGCTTGGGAAGATTCCATGATAAACGTGAATGGACTGGGGTAGATGAATGAAGTTGGATCACAAGCAGTTGTAGCATGGGGTGACACAAGCTTAGTGTGATCAACAGGGATGAGGAGACTCAAATGGGCAAGATGGATGAATTTTGATAGGTAGTGACATTTTAACCAATAACAAGAAAGTGGCCCTCCTTCTAGCGCCAAAAACTGTACTGACCTAAATCGTCGGTGTAAGGCTGGAAAGGAAACAAACACCGAGAGATTGTCGGATAGCCACAGTTGACCCTGCTTTGCTCGAGGGCAAGCTGAAAAAGTAAACGAAGGCAGAGTGCCTTGGATGGTTTGCACGCAAATCAACCAAGGACTTCCCCGATCGTAAGCTATGGCTAGTGCGGGGGTTATCGTAAACAGGATGTAAACGGAATGCAAACATTGATATGAAATGTAAACAAAGCGTACTGAAATATAAATAAAGCATGAACAAAGTTATATTTAAAAAAAGCATAAACATAACTAAACAATGCAAATGGGAGGCAATAATGAAACTGTATTGTATTGTTCAAATAGGAATATGCACCGATCAAAGCATAGTTGCACACATGTGGATGGCAAGTCAAACGCCTAGCCCCAGAATGATATGACACGATGATGCAACGATGAAATGGGATGAACATGAGAAAAACTTGGAAGCCAACAATCAGATGTGCCGAGCGCCCAAGGATTGCAAGTTTTGTCCTTTTTTAGAATTGCCAATTTCTCCAATTTTTCAGAATTGCCAATCTCTCCAATTTTTGCCTCCCTCAATCTTCTTCTTTTTTGCCTCCTCCAATTTGTGTAAATTGATAGGGTATTTATAGGGTTGGGCTAGGGTTTGGCTAAGGTTTTCAAGAATGGAATCAATGGTTGGGAGATGAGAGGAAAATAGATCTAGTGACATGTGTCCCATGGATAGTTGGCACGAGTTGGATGTGTGCTAGATATTTGTCTTCTTTGACCAGGTTCAATGTATTTTACAATTTGTGGGTCATTCAAGCCCATGAAAATACAAACAAATTAGAAAAAACAAGCCCTCAAGTGATAAAAATTTAAAGAAATTTTAGGAGGATTAACTCCAGCTCTGGCCCGCTTGAAAAATTATATTTTTTTTTGTTGTTTTAGACCATGAGGGCTTGACATGCCCAAAAATGGGGATTTATAATAAAATGTACAACAAGAGAAATTTGACTGCCCAGCGTGACCTGCAGTGTGACCTGCAATGTGACCTCCAAAACTTGCAATTTTGAGCTGAAATCTGGAATTTTTGAAGGCTGGGACCCATAGTTATTAATAGTGGACCTTGAGGACAACTTACACCCTTGAAATCAAGTCATTTTGGCTTAGTTTTGGGGCTCTAAAAATTGGTGACGCTAATCCTTACGTTGTGCAGTGTCTGAAAAAGTAACCCCAGCATCACCAAGTCAAAATGGCACATTTTCTGGAGGCTAGGAGCTACTGGGGACCTTGGTGAAGGTCATGGGGGGTCCTTGTGCTCGATTTTGGCCTGTTTTGACTCAATTTTGGGGCTTCAAAATTTGGTGACGCTGATCCTTACGTTGTGCAGTGTTTGAAAAAGTAACCAAAGTGTACTTGGCCAAAACCAAACATTTTGGACCTGAACCTTTTGATTCTGGATGCTGGAAGTTGGTGCAATTGCTTGTGGTCCCCGAAGGGGACCTTGCTTGTTGAATCATGGGCCATCGGGGGCTATTTCGGAGGCCTTCAAGTTTG
The DNA here is from genome assembly GCA_015680685.1 of Gnetum montanum. Lineage (NCBI taxonomy): Eukaryota > Viridiplantae > Streptophyta > Gnetopsida > Gnetales > Gnetaceae > Gnetum > Gnetum montanum. The sequence goes on along the minus strand of MNCI01007763.1, from coordinate 111,591 downwards.
GTCACATTGTACTCATGTTGGGCAGTAGCATGAATTAGCTTAATTCTTGTCTAAAAGTGCTAGGCCAAAATTAGTGGTGTTTCACTACCTAATATATTATGTTGTAAAAAACTTTTTCCTTCCCTTCTTCACTCAAGGATGAGTTTTTATTCAGTCATGGGGGTATAATGAAATACATTTACATCTCATTCAACATCAAGTATGGGACGTCAGAGCCATGACATTGTGTACACGGCGTCAAGACCTGGATCCAATGTTGGGTATTTGACATCGAGGTATATCCTCCAACCTATAAATATAGCACCTGGGCTCTTGTTTTGAGTTAGTTTTTAGTCAAAGTTGCAAAGCTCTTACCATTTATTTTCACCAGAGTTAGAATATTTTCTAAGTACCCATAGAAAGAGTCTAAACATGTACAGTTCTTTATTCCAGCACTAATGTACCTAAGTGCAGTAGTGTGACAGGAATAGAACAAACTCTTTTGACAATCCTTGTAACATTGAGAATAGATTAATATTTTCTTTAATGCACTTTACTTTCATGCTTTTTACTTTAATTCATTTGAATTAAGAAATTTATTTCTAGTTGTTAATGAACATAAGCACAACGACTTCAAGCATACATATAGTACTTGGTAACCTAGCAATGCTTCACATTTGGTAGCCCAACAACACTATATGTGTTCAGAAAAATGGAACAATTACTTGTGTTAGGCTAGATAGGTAGTAAATGAATTAGATTTTAAGTTACTCCACTTTTCATTCTTGTTGTAGGCGATCACATCTATAAAACATAAAATGATAAAAAATCATATACTCAATTACACTTAACCATACCCTTAACCCTCACAAGTGTAGTTGGGAAGACAATAAATGTTCTCAACATCCATTTCGCTTCCTAAAAGAGCTAGTGTACTAGATAACTATAGGTCCACAGAATTTGACCGGATCGCATGTAACACCTTAGTGATTCGTATGGTTGGGTGTAGACGTACCTCACCACTCATCATAGATATGTAATTATATCCAATCTAGTTAATATAATACTTCTTTATAACTAATCCTTTATTAATACTTACTACTATAAAACTAAATTTTGTTTAAGCTATCTTTTTATAAAAATGATGAACCATCATTTGTGTCCATGGCAGTGTCGAGGCCTGGATCCGACATTGGATATCCAATGACAAGGTATGTTCCCTAAGTCTATAAATACCATGCCTAGGCTCTCATTTTGAGTTAGGTTTGAATAGATTTAGTTTCAATTTTCAAGCAAGGTAGTGAAGCTCTTGCAATTTATTTTTCTCAAAGTTAGAATATTTTTTAAGTGTCCATAGAAGAAGTCTAAAGTGTGTATGGTTCTTTATTCAAGCATTGATGTGCCTGAGTGCAACAGTGTGATGGGAATAAAATAAACTATTTGGACTATCCTTGTAGCATTGAGAATAGCTTAATATTTTCTTTAATGCATTCTACTTTCTTGTTCTTTACTTTAATGCATTTGATTAAGCAATTTAATCTTAGTAGTTAATGAACACGAGCACAACCACTTCAAAAATTCATATAATACTTGGTAACCTAGTAACGCTTAATGTTTGGTAGCCCAGCAGTGCTATATGTGTTCAAGATGTGTTTAGGAAAGTGGGACGGTTACTTGTGTTAGGCTAACTAGGCAATAGACATTAGTTTCAATCTACTCTATCCTTTATTCTTATTGTAGGTGATTACATCCATAAAACATAAAATGATAAAAATTCATATATCTCAATTACACTTAAACCATACCCTTGAGCCTCACAAGTGTAGTTGGGAAGAAAACAAAGATTTTGAATGTTGTTTAACTTCCTAGAGGAACTAGTGTATGAGATAACTATAGGTCCATGGAATTTGACCAGATTGTGCGTAACACATTAGTGATTCATATGGTTGGGAGTAGGGGTATCTCGCCACTCATTTTTTGTGTGCTATTTAGGATCTACTAAAAGTATTTAAATCATTGGAACAAACCTAAGATTCATATCTTGTGTTACAATTACTACATCAAATTCTTAGAGCACATTGTGATTTTTATTTCGCTAATTGAAAATGTCTTCTTCTCACAAGAGCGCTTCTCTACCCAAGCTTGATAATGTTTGTCCATCAAAGCCTCAATAGTACCAAATTACATATAATCATCCTGATGAGCATGTGCTGAACTTTACTTTCATCTTACAATAGGATGAACAGCTACAATGGTGTGACATGGAGGGAAACATTGTGTTGCCACCTAATCATGCTACTCCTATAATGCTTTATCAAATTCTTGCACGATGTGGTCTTTAAGATTTCCATGGGGAATATATTGTGAAAGATGTCGACCCTAGATATTATTATCCCACTAAAGCATAACACCTATGAGATCATTAGCTAGAGCAGTGCTATTAACTTTCAAAGGGAAAAGGACTTAACAATTCTCCATTCCTGTTGTACCAACAAGCTAGTGAGGATCTTCCACTTAATGATGCTTCTCTCTTTAACTTTGATGATGAAGGTCAAAACTAGAATCTACACTCCATAGCTTACAATCCTAATTTTGGTAATAAGGGATCCAATGACAAAGTAGGATCTGGAGAGGCAAGTCAAAATAGGGATGCAAGCAAGGATCAAGATCGTAACTGTGATCATGATCATTGAAGAGATAGTAGTAGGCACCATGATGGTGCTATTTATCCTTCTTCTTTCCCTTCATCATTTTCTTCTTCTTCTATCTCTGACCATGACCGCAGAAGGTGAGATCATTATGGAGGCAATCGAAATGAGTGCAATGACCAACAAGACCACAATAACCAAAGGGACCATCGAGATAGGAAAGATTAAGGATGTAGATTTTCAAGAAAGGCACATTGCCATGAATGAAAGGGTATTAGAAGGCATCATAGGAACCATGATCAAGGCCTCAATGAGCCTCTATTTGCTACCTAAAGTATGCTTAACATCACAGAGGTAGTTAAAATTTCAACAAGGCATGTGAGAGACAATTGGATCAAATGGTTAGACATGAATAATATTCCTCAATTTGAAGGGGGATATAACTCTGATTTGTAGAATCATCTTCAAGCTTTCCAAGATGCATGTGCCTTGCAAAACATAGAAAAAAAATAATAGAAACTAAAGTTGTTTCCTAGGATGCTCATCAAAGAAGCAGAGAATTGGTACTGGTCCTTAGAACTAAAATATATTAGACGATGGAGTACCATGCTTGAGATGTTCAATGATAAATATCGAATGCACTCCCAGATGTCCAACTTAAGGAAGAAAATTCAAGGGTGGAAACAAGGAGCACATGAACCCTTGGATGCCGCCATTGGTAGATACTATGCCTTGATGCATAAATGCCCTAGCCTTGGTTTTTCTCATTTAGCTCAACTCCACCACATTATAGATGGGCTTCATAATGAAATGAGGAAAACCCTTGGTGTCTATGACCAAGGGTGCTTGTTAGAACTAACTATCCATCAGGTACAAAGGTTAATAGAGCAGGTCACTAAAGAGGAGGGTGACCTTCGAAAGAGAAAGTGCAAAGGAGTAGAGCCGTGATCCTTCCATTCGAAAGTGGGAGGTTCAATTCTGTGACAGTGAGGATGAATCCATATTTAATGAAGGGGTGCATAAAAAAGCCTTGTCACTTCAAAAATTTCAATTTGAACTTACGACCAAGGTTGATCAGTTAAGAGACTCCATGGTAGCAAGTTTCAAGCTATCGTCAAAATTGCTAAAGAGTCCCAAGAAAAAGGTAGTGATTGTGAGCGTAGGAGGTGTAAAGAAGCTTAATGTGCATATTACAAAAGCGAAAATTTGCTACAATAGAAGAGGTTGCAAATAGTGAATTAGATGATGATCATGGATGTGATGTCTGCCAATATGAACATCCCAAGGAATGTTATCCTATTGTGTCACATCTTCAAGAGTTTGGGGTGTATGCCTTACATCCATGACTTACACAAAGGCAAACATCTAGGAGGTTTCCTTATCCTCAATGTAATCTTAATCAGTTTTGTTAGCAACAATCATATTATCCAAGTGGAGCTCCACTGGAACTGTACGAATAGTACCAACAATGGCAAGAATCACAATCATGGGCACTTGCACCACCAAGGCAACAATACCCTTATCAGCAGCTTGATCCATATGGTTATCATGTTTAGCAACCCATGTCTCCACATGACTCTTCCAGTCATGTTTCTTAGTTACAGCCTTACTACCACATTTCTGACTATTATTGAACTCCATCTTCACATGAAAGAAGGGATGCTGCCACGTATCCTTATCCTCCTCCTATTCCTACACATAATCCTCCTCTAGTTGCACAGCTATGACATGCCCCACCAATGTAGGATGAAATGCTTACTCAACTACAACAACGCAATGCTACGAGGGTTATTAATTTGCAACCCAATCATCAATCAAAGTGGCTGAATGCTCAATCAAAAGAAAAGACCTTTCTTTCAACCCTCGTAGTCCACCTAAGCCTTCACCTACACCCATGGTTGACAATCCTGCTCTTGCCTCTTCCTTCATATGAAATTCCTTTAGGCCTTCTTCAAACCAAACTCTGCCAAGGATCCATATCGTAATGCTTACTCACACTGTGTTTGATTAGATCCATGTAGGAAACCTTTCCAAGAAATTAGTTGATCTTGGAAGTCCTCTAATTTATATGCTGACTACTAGGAACAAACCATGCAAAGCTCTTCTTGATTCAAGTTCTAGTGTTAATTTGATTTCTCATGAGATGTACACTACCTAAAACCTACCTCCTCTCAAGAAGAGCAACATCAAATTAGAATTAATAGACTAGTTCATTACGATTCCATTGGGACTGGTAGAAGACATTATAACCACTATTTGTGGGTGGTCTTATCCTGCCAACTTCCCAGTAATCAAAGTGAAGAAGTGCAAAGGGGACTATCCAATCATCATGGGAAGCACATGGATGAGCACCATAAATGAAAGAATGGGCATCAGATATATTTTCCTAGAAATCTCTAAATAAAATGCATTTGGAAAGATAAAGAAGAAGAGAGTTCCATGCACTGTGTTTAGAAATAGTGGGTGCAATTGTGTGTAGAAGCTTTGGGCCATCAAGAAAGCATCCATCCCTACATACAAGTAGTGTGCACTAGAAATAGAAATTCAAAGGTATTTGTATGCATTAGCCACAAAATAGGAGGGCACCCAATGGATGACCATTGATTTAGAAAGTAGCATACTTTGCATGGAACTAGTTGAGAGCTTGACATGTGAATATGTCATAAGCATGGATGAACTAGAGCAAGTTCATCATCAACTCTCTGATGTTACAAACAATGATGCCTATTGGAAAAAGTTGAAAATTCCTGAGAACTTCAAGCAGTAGCCCCTTAAACTAAAAATGCTAGCAGCTAAAATGGAATATGTATTTTTGAAAAATAAGAAGCCAGTTATAATCAATGCAAGACTTACTCTAGAATAGAAAGAGATGCTATTGAAAGTAGTTGAAAGATGGCTAACAATTTTTTCTTCATCATATCCTAAACTCACAAGGATTGATCTTAGGATATGTCAACATTGCATTTACATTGACCTAGCCATGAAGCAAAAAGAACAACCACAGAGGTGGTTGAATCCAAAATTGAAGCAAATCATCAAGGAGAAAATCGAGCAACTCCTCAAGGTGGGGTTCATCTATCCCATTGTAGATAGTGAGTGGGTTGGTCCACTCATAATTGTACCAAAGAAAGGTGGTAAGTGGTGGATTTGCATTGATTTTAGGTTGCTGAATATGACAACATTCAAGGATCACTTTCTATTGCCATTTGTTAATTAGGTGCTCAACATAATATTAGGGCATTGCTACAACAGCTTCCTAGATTGTTATAGTAGCTATAACCAAATTAAAATTGCACTAGAGGACTAAGAAAAGACAACATTCACAAGTCCTTAGGGGACTTTTGCGTATTGTAACATGACGTTTGGTCTATCCAATGCCCCTACCACATTTCAATGCTTGGTCCTAAGTATCTTTTAATAGTAGATTGGTAGTGGTGTAGAAGTCTTCATGGATGACTTCTCCACCTATGAAGCTACATTTGAGCAAGCCTTAGACCACCTTGAGCAAGTGCTAAAATGATGTGTCGAAACTAACTTACGGCTCGATTGGCAGAAAAGTCATCTCATGGTCCAAGAGGGCATTGTATTGGGGCATAAAATATCACAAGCAAGAATTGAGGTGGACCTTGAAAAAATAAGGATCATCTAAGGAATAACCTGTTAGCCAGAAATAGTTAAAGATGTTCGGTCATTCCTTGGACACATTGGCTACTACCAACGATTCATAGAAAATTTCTCTAAAATCACAAAATTGTTAGTTGAACTAACAAAGAAAGATGCTCCCTTCTTTTGGACCCTAGAATGTGAAAAAGTGTTCTAGCAACTGAAAGAAAAGCTTGTGGAGACTCCAATTCTACAAGCACCTAACTAGTCCAAACTATTTCATATCATGACAAATGCATCGAATTTTTCTTTGGGAGCTGTGTTGATGTAGTTAGATGACAAGAAACATCCATACTACATCCATTGTGCTAGTTGAAGCATTTTGGGTACACAAATGAACTACACCACTACAGAAGAAGAATTGATTATGGTGGTGTTTGCTTTAGAGATTCAGGCACTATGTGCTTGGATACAAGGTGTTTGTGCACACAAACCTTAATGCCATCCACTTCCTAATGAACAAGCCAATGGTAAGCCCCCATGTCATACAATGGTTGGTGATCTTGTAGGAGTTCTATCTTACAATGGTAGATCAGAAGGACACTAAGAATGTGGTCGCTAATCACTTGTCTTGGTTGCAATGGGATGACAAAGAAGATGAAAACCCATTATCTAATATGTTTCCTAATGAACTCCTCTTTGTTGAAGCAATAAATGAACAAATTTCCAATGAGTTAAAATGGTATGATAACATTCTCACCTATCTTCTCACTCAAGAGATGCCATAAGGGTTGGACCACCGAAGGAAACAATAGTTTCTTCACTAGGTAAAGCACTTCATGGAGATTAATAGACACCTCTACAAGGTGTGTGTCGATGGCCTGGTTTTTTGGTGTATCCTTGATGCTAATCAACTATGCCTTCTTCAAGACACTCATGAAGGTCCTTATGGAGGACACTATGCTAGGAGATGCGTGGCCATTAAAACCCTGATGGTAGGGTACTATTGGCCAACACTCTTTAGGGATGCTTACCATTTCATTCTCTCTTGTGAATGATGCCAATGAGATGGTGGAATTAATACTTGAATGGAAGGACCTTAACAATGGATTCAACCATTAGAACCATTCAACATTTAGAGCATTCATTTCATGGGTTCCTTCATGCCCATGTTAAATGGAAAGGCATACATCATAGTCTCTATTGATTATTGTATGAAATGGGTAGAAGCAACATTCATCATCAATTGTACATCTTCTATTACTACTCGTTTTGTACAACAAAATGTTGTAAACAAGTTTGGTGTGTCACATGCATTAATTTTTGACAATGAAACTTATTTTATAGGCACTACTTTTCGAAAGCTTATGCAATGCTTGGGGGTTAAACAGAAACTCATAACACCTTACCATCCCCAAGCTAATGGTCAAGCTGAGGTTACTAATAGGAAAATCACAAGAATATTAATAAGAACTGTTAGCAAGTATAGGAAGGATTGGAGTACAAAACTGAATGATGCCCTTTGGGCCTACTACTCAACTTGGAAACTTCCTATAGGCTACTCTCCCTATGAGCTTGTGCATGGTAAACTACCAACACTTTCTATTCAATCTAAACTTTGTACACTTTCAGCAGGTTGTGACCTTGACCTTGACTTAAGTCTAGCCCAAAAGAAAGGACTAATGAATCTCAACCTGCTAGATGAAAACCAATTAGTAGCCTTATCATCTAACAAGTTGCATAAGGCTTATAACAAAAAATGTCATGACCTAAAAATTAGAAAAGTTAAATTTCAACTGGAAGATAAGGTTCTCTACTAGAACCCCACACATGTACCTCAACGAACTAAGTTTCAAATGTTGTGGGAGGGACCTTATATCATTTATGAAACTTTTTATTTAGGGGTCATGATGATCTATAAACCTGAGAGCCCAAACAAGAAACAGCTGATCAACATTCAAAAAATTAAACCTTTCCATGAACATAAGCCAGCTAACACAATAACAACCTCATTAGGTGAACAACCACACTCCATATTTCGAATCTCCTTATTTCACCTTAATTGTGGGGGAGATGGCCACCCATGCTAATCATTCAAGCGGTTCCTTAATTTTTCAACTTTTTTGGTTTACACATTTTTCATTTTACAATTGTTTGTTTTACATGTTCTTTGTTTTAGATCTTTTTTTTTTATGTTATTAATCTTTTCTAATTTTTTTGTTTTACACCATCATTAGTACATTTAATATTTCTTAAATAATTTACACCTTCTTCTATATTTTCTTTTATTTGGTATGATTTTCTAACTTTTTGTTAATAAGTGCCAGGTACATTGTTAATGCATTACTTGATGGTGGTATGTACTATTTTTATTATTTGATTGTTGGTTTTTGGTTTCTAGCTTTAAATTTTGTTATAGATAAATAAGACTTGGTTTCTTTTCCATGTAACAAGCAGTGAGTCCACAACATCCACCCATCCACACACTCTATGGTTTTCCTTGTTTTGGAAACATGTAGTCCCTTTTTCATTAATCAAACTTTAATAAATTTGTGACTTTGGTAGTTTCCAGAATTGGGAAGGATTCAAAGGTTTGAACAGGATGTGGCTTTAAGGGAATTTGGTATTCTTTGTACTTTTTTGTTTATTTGGATGCATGTGTTTCCATGACTTTCTTACCATTCTGTACCAATCAATAAAGGAGGTTGAATAAGTCCTTGCATGGTGTGGTTCTCATCATAAGAAAAAAAAAGAAAACAAAAAACAATGAGGATTCAAAGCACACTTCTTAGACAAAATAAGTGCATACATCCTTACCTGGTATGGTTCTCATCAAAAAAAAAAAAAAGAGAGAGGAAAAGATGAGGATTCAAAGCACACCCCTTGGACAAAATAAATGTATGTGTCTTTGCATGGTGTGGTCTTCATTTCAAAAAAAAAAAAAAAAAACCACAATGCAAATTCAAAGCACACCCCTTAGATAGAATAAATGGGCTACAAGCATTGGTTATGGGACTTGTCTCCTTTAACTAAGGCCCTTCCTCACTTCCTACCTCTTCTCTAATTTAGAATAGTGGTTATTTTGTGGGAGCACTCTTGTGTCTCAAAGGATAAATTAGTCTTAGAATGCGAAGTCCCTAAAAGTGGATGGCTTTCGTCTGGACTAAGGATGAATCCTATCAAGTCATTTAACCACAAAGTCCACAAAGAACTTCATGTGACCTTAATCATGAACTCTATTCCACTCTCTCTCATCCATCTATGCTTTCCATGTTTCACCTCACTGCCAATTTCATGTTTTGGTTTGATGTCCTACTTTGATGTGTCAGAATTCTTAGTTAGTTACTTATAGGCTTTTGTAATTAACCTTTTGTAACGATTAATCATCCACAGAGCTCACAAACTCTTTGGTTTGAAGTTATGTGAGGGCATAAAAGGCTTATGCCTACTTTATGGAGGACCCACATGCATATCTTTTGGTTGGGTTAGTTAAGTTCTTTACGCTTAGATATTCTTAGAATTAAATTCTTTTTATTTACCCCATCAATGACATCTAATTGTACACATCTTCACAATAGTTTTCAGTGAATTTTTCTTTTCATTGTTGTGAATTCTTATACCCTCTCCAAATATTTCCTTGTATTAAACTATTCCAAATTTAATGAACTGCTTATTTATTTTACCCTATTTGTCAGCCTTCCCACTAACACTATCAAAGAAACCAATCTACCACAATCACAACTTAGGTAGGTGTAACCACTGACAAGACAAGGCATTTAACGATTATGTGTTACACATTGCATACTAATTCATGCTTTTGTTGTGATTGCAATGGGAAGCATGGATTGGAAGTGGGACTATCTTGACCAAGGATGATGCAGTAGTATCACATAATGCGGCCTATTTGTGATTGAATGATCTCTTCTCTTTCTCTCATTCTCCTACTTTCAAGAGGTGTTGGATGTCACTATTCTCCAGGGTGTTCACTCCTCTTCTCATGAACATCCAATGTTGTAAAAATTGTAATTCCGTACACTTGGGCACTCAAAGTTTGTATGCTTATTTCATCTGAGTCAGTTTGTCATGTCAATCAATAATCCCATAACTACCCAATATGTTATCTTGTATAGAACTTGTTCCTCCTCTTCTTCACTCAAGGACGAGTTTTCATTCAGTCATGGGGGTATGCTAAACCACTGTTTGTGTCAATTACAATGTTGGGTACGTGATGTCGAAGCCTGGATTTGATGTCAGATGTTCGATGTCGGGGTAAATTTCCCAAGTCTATAAATACCACACTTGGGCTCCCATTTTGAGTCAATTTTGAATAGATTTAGTTTTAGTTTTCAAGCAAGGTAGCGAAACTCTTGTAGTTTATTTTCCTCAGAGTTAGAATATTTTCTGAGTGCTCACAGAAGGAGTCTAAAGTGTGTATAGTTCTTTGTTTGAGCATTGATGTACCTAATTGCAACGGTGTGATGGGAATAAAATGAACTCTTTTGACAATCCTTGTAGCACTGAGAAGAGTTTAATACTTTCTTTAATACATTCTAATTTCTTATTCTTTACTTTAATGCATTTGATTAAGCAATTTAATTCCAACAGTTAATGAACATGAGCATGACCACTTCGAGCATTCATATAGTACTTGGTAACCCAGCAACACTTAACGTTTGGTAGTCCAGTAGTGCTATATGTGTTCAGGATGTGTCAAGAAAGTGGAATGGTTACTTATGTTAGGCTAGCTAGGCAATAGACATTAGTTTCAATCTACTCTACCCTTTATTCTTGTTGTAGGCAATTACATCCATAAAACATAAAACAATAAAAATTCATATACCTCAATTACACTTCCTAGAGGAACTAGTGTATGAGATAACTATAGGTTCGCGAAATTTGACTAGATCGCTTGTAACACAGTGATTCATATGGTTGGGCGTAGGGGTACCTCACCGCTCATCAAAAAAGATATCTTAACTTGTAAATGCACTTTTGAGAATCCCTTTGGTATAATCTAAATAATATGCCTTAAAAGCTTTAATAGGTTCTTTTAAGGCATTTTATTAAAGTTATCTACTTTACTTATGTTTGAAGGAAAAAATTCATAGAATTAATCAAAATAGGACCTAGCTTTTAAAGATAAGTTTCAATGACTAAGTTAAACTTCTAGAAACTATGAATTCAAAGTAGCCTTGGTTAACATGAAAAGACACTTAAAAAAAGTTATCAATTAATATACACATAAATAAAATTAAAGAAATGTTTAACATAAAATGAAATTGAGCATTTCAAACAGTTTAACTTTAAATCATGATATTATCATAATAGAATAACTTATGCTTTAAGAAAAACTAATCTTATAAGCTCTTACTTCAAATGTTCTTTACAAAGCTAACCTTGTTGGAGTTTTGAGTAGACAGGAGGTATCAAGTACTATATAGGTCATGACACATGAGGTTCTATATCAAGCTTATAGTGTGTATGGTTAATTATATCTTTGAAAATTAGGTTCTATGATTTAAACCAATTTTTATATGCAAAATTTTATTGGTGTTAATAGTTGCAATGATGAGCATCTTGAACATCTTTAAGTCGAACCATGACTTTTATCTCAAAAAGTTATTTTTGAAGATTTAAACTTAGCCTTGGAATTGTAACCCATTCTCCCTTGTGCTTCTCTTATTCTTGCATCGAATATTGAAGATTGTAATAAACCCAAATATCATTAAGCTTGTGGATCTTGGATTGCAAGGCCTTTCCTCCTAAGAGAAAAGCCTTGAATCTAGTTAAAATAGAGGAAATTGATTTTTATTTCTATTTTCACAATCTTGATTTATGTCATTGCTCCTTTTCATACCTTGTTTCCATTGTGATCTAGATCATGCTAGCTTTATATCTTATTTTATATACTTTTATTCTTTGTTAGAAGTTCTAGTGAGTTCTCCATGGATTTGAACATTTTCCAAAAAATTCAATGTTTAAAGTGGTGAAGGTAGAAGATGGCAAGGGGATACTATGTGACATAAATAATCTTTGTGAGATGTCTTCATTACAAATGTAAATAATCTTTCTATAATGTCATGGGATGTCCATGGATTAGAATCATAACTATGAAGTATTCCATGGTAAGACAAGTTTGGTAAGCTTTTGAGTTTGTTTGTACCTATTACCTAGATGATCATTTAGGTTAAATTAATGTACCAACCTTTGTTTATCATAAGTGATTTAATTTAGCTTGTAACTTGTTTTATGAAATTTGAATACAAGTTGCACCAAAAGGTTAGCTTGTAACTTGTTTTATGAAATTTGAATACAAGTTGCACCAAAAGGTTCCTACAATGTATTAGATTTACTTGTAATTTTATTAATGATATTTTCAAAAACTCTTACCAGATTTATTTTCACTGTCCAGTAAAACCAAAGCAGCTACAGATAATAAAATTTAATAAAATTTCAGTATATATTTTTTATTAACTTTAAGCATCTTCACTGTCCGATAGAACCCAGCTTTTATTTCAATTTCAAACTTTGAAATTGACTCTACGCAGAAGTATGAAAATTCAAGACCGACTTTTGCACACATTTAACTCTTGCCTATCTTTTATGTAGTTGAATCAAGTTTGAACCTGTTGAATTTACAGAAACAAACGCCAAACCTTTTGTGTTCTGTATGTGCAATATTTTCAAGACCGAACAAGTTGGGGTCAGAAGCAGGGGATCCCCTGGTTCAGGAGACAAGAAGGATGAGATTACCACGGAAAAACAGGCCACCATGACAAATCTGCATTATCATCATCGCTGTTTCTGAATTCAAATTCTTCTTCTGATGATGCTACCTGAGCTAAATCTAAATCATGGCTACACCGAAATAAGATAAATTGATTAGATTCTTCCTCATCTTTGGCCACATTTTGCTCAGTATCTTCTGTGCAGCCAAAGATTTCTGTCTCCAGCAATTTCATGAACATGTTCAGTCTCTCTTCTTCCACCACTGATTCTGCTTCTTCATCGTCACTTTTTTCTAACAAAGCCGACACATATTTGAGATTGAGATCCCCAAAACACATATTTGAGATTGAGATCCCCAAACACATTTTCTGAGATTTTGTTGGGTATTTTGAATTCTGCTGCGGAGCCATTCAGTTTTTTGAAGTCTACAAACTCAACCATTTCTTGGACATCATCATCATCTTCAGATCTGGGTCTGTTCCTTGCAGATTTTTCATCATCATGACCCACAGATGATAATGTTTCTGCAGCTGAAACTGCCATTTGCTAAAGGAATTGGCCACGATTCCAAGAATNGTTGGGGGCAGACAAAAACTGAACTTCAGTTCTTATTTTATGCATTTGCTTGTTGCGAAAACTGAAGTTTTCTGCATTATAATGTAAAATTATTGAAGAGCACCTTAATTTATAACTTAATTAATATAATAATGCCTGTGTAATTTTGGGATCAGTTTCCTGCTTCAGCATCTTGCAACAGGATTGTTAAATTACACCATGCACTCTGTACCTGGAGAAAGAAAGCTAAAAACTATTAAATTGTTATTATGAAACAAAAAATATAATAAAGGAGATTTGATTATTATCCAGAATTATCAAAAAGACAATCTGTGGCTTTATAAGAAAAGACCATAATAAAATAATGGATCCATCCTATTCACAAACAAAATCAGAGAACTCTGATACAGATAACTTAATTTTTCCTTCAAATATAACTTAAAAAAGGAAAGGGCTAAAGACGAGTAAAATATCTCTTTTTTTATTTATTTATTTTGCCAATTTGGTTTAGTTCACATTTTTCCTAAATGGTATTTCAAAAAATTGACATTGTAACTTGTAATCAGCCTTTTTAAGTTTCATGGCAAAAATAGCTTCAGATATTGTGTGTAAACCGCTATATATTTTTAAAAATAACAAAAACCAGTTAACTTTTTGCTACATGACTGAGCAGTTTGCGTCAATATTCTACACCTCTGGAAAGCACTGGATTGCAATTTCATTTTACAGAAAGGGACACTTTTTTTTTTGAACAATTAATCCTTTCAGAAAGCAGCATTTTGACTTTGCAAATAGGTAGTCTCCTACATTGTAGAATCTTGATGTTCCCAGAGAGTCCATGGTGATAAACATACATTCTCATCATCATGTTCATTCTCTAATTCAAGCTCTCCGTCTCTGGAAATACAAGATGGAAACTGGATAAAATCATTACAAGATAAAGAAAACATGATTTCTTCCTCATTCTTCTCAGAAATTGCACTAGAGATATGAATTGTATGATTCTCCTGATTTTCTTCAGTGAAGCGTAAGATCTCTGATTCCAGAGATCTCATGAAGCTGTTCAACTTATCATCTTCTTCCACTTTTTCTGGTTCATCATCATCTTCATTTTCTAGCAGAGCAACCAGATCTGTCAGCTCTCCAAACGCCTTCCCTGCTTTGGTATTAGGTTCTTTGAATTCTGCAGACTCATTCACCTCCTGCACATCATCATCTGTTCTGGGTCTCTTCTTCGAAGATTTCTCATGACCACAATCCAAAGATGATGTTCCTGCCATTTTCTTTCTGGGTATCTCGAGAAATGCAAATGGTTTATGGCTAGACAGATTTTTGGTGTGGCTCTGTAATCCAATCACTAACTGTGGATATATATAGCAGCAAAAGCAGAGATATTTCATGACAACGTACATTTGAGAAATCAAATAATTAAAAAGACCTAAGGTTGGTTGATTTTTGTGGATCAGGTATTTCAAGATATTTTGCTATCAGACAAAGAGCAGGGCTAAGCATCTGGTATTTGTATTCACCGCATACCATTGCAATGCAAGTATCTACCGATGAGAAACAGCTGTGCATGTGATTCATTGTGATCAGGTTAGGTCAGGATTGACGGCTTTTATGTCTTTATACATGAGAAATGTTGGTTCACATGGAATGAAGACTTGCAAAATTGAAATTTGCCTCTGCAAAAAACACAAACTTGCCTGCAGACCTGCCATGATTGTTCAAGTTTGGTATCACAGATCGGTTCTGATATCATCAGAACAAGTGTTGAATGGCTGAATTAGACAATGGCAGATCAACAAGTAAGATGTGAAAAGGACACTAGTGAAGTAGGAATGAAATATATGAAATGACGTGCACTCACTGGCTTTTCAGAAATCTAGAAAGCTGATATCATCGACATTGATTAAATCTCTGAAAGTTATTTTTTTGTCATTTTGTTGAATATCTTGGAGCCAAAGCAAACCTTGCTAGACCCGGCACGGTTCTCGGGAGAAATTGTCCACAAACTGCAGCATATGACAATAAGTGCTCCATGAATGTCCACTCCCAAATATTGACAATTGGTAAGCACTGTTGTACCTGAATACGTAATGTTGTTTTAACTTTTCATATGACGTGATTTCCATGAACTTTGCACGTTTTCAAAATTTTAAATGTTATCCATTTCTCAAGACTGTTATGTACTTAAATGATGTAATACCAATGTTTTTAAATATTAATCCATGGTAAGTTGATTACATGAATGACTCATCAAATTCCATCCGTACAGCAAGTGGTCTACATTTATTCCTCGGAATCGAACTCAAAGCAAATTCCATAAATTTAAGCTTGCATAATTAGTCTAATACTAAGCTTACATGCTAACCTGGATAAACATTGATTTTATAAACAGTGACAGAGTGATCTTGGTTGGTAGGTTATGATTTTATAAACAATGAATGATTGATCCTAGTAAGCATCATGAGGGTGATGGAAATTTAATCAATTGCTTAAAAGACGACAGATTCAGTAGTGCTTTTGCAAGTACAGGTTGTCACGTTGTTCAATGTCCTAAAACCAAGCAAGGAAGAAGAGCTAGATTTTGTGAATGAATGATCCACCCTGCATGATTGGAAGAAAGAGGAACAAAAACAAGAGCTAATTTTAAAACATTATAGTGATTTGCCCGTTACAATTGGTGAACTCGGTAGCATACTTTTGAAATTTATTTATTTCTATGTAAAGGTATTTGTTTGACAAGTCATCCTTGCCCGTTACAATTGGTGAACTCGGTAGCATACTTTTGAAATTTATTTATTTCTATGTAAAGGTATTTGTTTGACAAGTCATCCTTGTAGTTGGTAGTGGCTACTTTATTAAGTTTGTGTGAACATGAAACAGATTTGACCGTAACAGAAGCATGATAGTGTGAACATGAAACATGATAGTGTGAACATGAAACAGATTTGACCGTAACAGAAGCATGATATTTTTGAAGCAGATAAAAAGGCCTTAGCCACTATCTTGCAGAATCCAGTAATTGGACAACATGATCTGAGTTGTTAATGGAGATTATTTGTACATTCATCATGCTTGAAATAATTTGACTATAAATGCATTAAAGATGTAATCTTTATAAAACAATGAGCTAAGCACTTAAACTATTTTGTTGGCAAGAAGTATTAATGTAGAAGCTTAAATGACCTGTAAGTGTCATGTTTTGATAAAGGATATTCACTTGCAACTTCTTGCTAGTTAACAAATTAGTCAAGTTATTTACAAACTCTATTGAACAATATATTATCTCTAAATTTTTTAAACAATGTGAACACAAGATCACATTAAGTTCATATTCATCATGAATTGATCAACGTATTCCATGCATTGCTTCTTTGGAATTCCTGTATGGTGACATGAGTTTTTCCATTTGTAAACTTGCAAGCTCTTGATATGCTTCCTCTGTTGAGAAACTGCATCCATGCCCAAAAGTATTTTGTCCACAATTGTGAGATACATGCTTCACTAGTTTTTTGCTTTAAACTATATTTTTTGAAACTAAAATATAATTATTGCTAAGGCTTATGACTTGTATTTTACATATCAAAGGCTGTTAAATTCATCCACTAGATCCTTTTGGCTCCTACAAGGAATTTATTTAAGAAAATAAAAAATAAATTTTAAAAGTATGCTAGGGAATTGGCCAACTAGTTTCTTAGAGGGTACTTATGAAAATTAGGAGAAAAGAAATGGTTTGGTTTGGATTAATACAAGGGTTGCTGAAGAGATTTTGAAGATACAAAATCTTACATCAACAAACACATCTTACCATCAAATCAAATTAATTAATATTTAAAATATCAAATAAGCATGTATATATACATTTTTATATGAATAATATTAGAGGATGGCTTATTTCAAAGACAAAACTGTTTGAAATTTAAAGTCAAAATTTATTACATTTGTATAAACCTAAAAAATTTGTCATGTCCCACACTAAAAGCTTTATCTAGATCCCATTTCACACAAAAAAAACATCTCCACTATCAAAAATGGGGCTGCCATTTGAGAAAATGGAACTCTATTTAATTTTAAGTACAGCCTTTGAACCGCCAATGTAGCTCATCACATGCATAAAGTTTTCATGTAGATCAGCTTTTCCATCTGCAACTCACATTTTGAAATCTAATGCCAGAGACAACTTTTTCAGAAAAAACAGAGCGAGCTCCCATAAAATAGCTACCACGTTGTGGAAACCTGAAAAGAACAAGCGGAATCCTGCCAACCGGCTTTTCCATTGAGAAAAAAAGAAATAAAAAACCTCTCAACATTAAACTGGCTTCCCTGCAACAAATTTTCAGGGCGTCTAAGAAACGCAAAAACTTTAATACGCTCAAAACTCCTAACAGTATCATCATAGTGACTTTATGAAAACCAAATCTAAATCAGAGTTCATTGGGATTTAGGTATTTATTGTGTGACTGCAGTATTTTTGAAAGCACCATGCTTGTTTTCCAGCTAATTCAGGCTACCGTGTATTAGATTTCGTCGTTTTAAGGGAGAAGCAAACATTGAGAAATTGGATTCTGAACTATAGAAGTTGTTAATTTGTTTCAATGAAGAAACTATAGTCGGTCGTTGTAGTATAGTGGTAAGTATTCCCGCCTGTCACGCGGGTGACCCGGGTTCGATCCCCGGCAACGGCGTACAAATTGTTTTTGTCCTCATTTTCCTGCGCAAGAGTATTCTTGGTCTAAACATAAATTGTTTTTGTCGTCATTTTCCGGGGTCTAAACATGTCCTCATTTTCCGGGGTCTAAACATAGATACTTTGAGTATTCTTGATCTAAACATAGATACTTTTTCAATTTGCTGATAATTCGATTTGGGTTTTCAATCTTGCTAACTATTCAGAGGAAATTAGCAAAATGATTAAATTATACATAGTTATTTTTTCAGTGTACTCATGGATATACATTGAATGTTGGATTCCATAATTTTTTTTTTTTGCAATCTAACAGCATCAATTCCTCTTTTAATCTTGTTGGATTTGTTTATTATAGAAAAGCTTTTACTTCAGTGTGGCATGGTAACAAGCTCATTTTGTCTGAAATTTCTCAGTTCGCAGAACATGGTCCTGCACATGCAACATCTCCAGAAATTTATGCTTTGCCATGCATAAATCAGGATCCCAGTAAGGGGATAACCTAATTCTATAATGAAATGTTGCCATGATGAACACAACCATATAAATGAACTTCATGAAGCTAATTTTGTTGTAAGTGAAGTACGATAGTGTTTCAGTGCATTGATGTTGCGGTTAGTGTTCTGAAATTGAAGACTTTGAAGGATCATCGACGATGTTTTAAATATTAAATTTTGAATAAGGCATATGAAATTTCCCTGTATCATTTGCAATGCGCATACGTCAAAGGATATCATCTCATTTATAATTATTAAGAACATATAATCTCATTTATAATTATTAAAAACATATAAGAACTTAAAAAATCTTTGTGTAGTTTAAGAACACAAATTCTTCATAAAGAATGCAAATTCTCATTTTAGCTTTATCATAAATGAAAATGAATTTTTATTTAGTGTCCATTAAGATCCTTCCAATTATATATGTATTAAATAATCTTGATATATTTAATAAGGTGTTATCTTGGTGGTAAGAGTCTTGACATGGTAATTGGAAGTCATAAGTTTAATTCCAATAGATAGCACTAAGTTATGGATTTAAAACAAAATTCCCTTAATAGATCTAAGAGGTCTTAGTGGATATAAGTACTAGTTTAGTTATATATTTATAATATGTATATAATGTTTAGATGAGAAAATCATTTTATTTTTAAAATTAATAAAACCCCATAATTGATTAAGTGAATTGATTTTCATGTTGGAAAATGAAATCAACACTTGTTAAAAACTCTTACCATGATAGTTGTTGAGCTTGAAATTTTACGTTGGTAATTCACACAACCATTACACACCTATAAAAAATCTATGAAAAAGTTCATAGGTTTGCCAAATATTATGAAGATAATTTTGGGGGAGAGGTCAATTACTAGTTGGCTAGACTTTAGTTGGACTTTGTCATAAAAAGTAAATAAATATCGTCATAACCATGGGCCAAGAGATGAACATTTTCATGGGAATTATTATCTTTAGCCAATAGGCATATTCTAGTTGGTTGGACTTTATCATAAAAAATAATTAATTATTGTCATACTATTAGATCAAGAGATGAACTTTTTTATGGGAATTATTTTAGCCAATTACAAACAGAAAAATTTAACTGTCAACAACTACCATGGCAAGACTTATGTAACAATAGTTTTGATTTTTTCAACGTAAAAATGAATTCTAAGATTTCATTAATTTAAGAAAGAAAAAGATTCTATCAGCTAAATAATAGATATATATCATAAATATGTAGTTAACCTAGTCATTTATTTTCCATGACAAAGTCCAACCAACTGATGAAATTCATTGATTTGCTTGGTGTTATGACCATACATATTTATCTTTTATTTTCTATGAAAAGTTTTATTAACTGATGATAAAGTTCATCACTTCCCTACTGTTATGACAATGATTATTTCTTTTCCATGGTAAAGTCCAATTAGTTGGTAAATGTCCTCTTGGTCAAAAAATTTTTTAGGTCCAATAAACCCAAGGGGATTGATTGGGTCTATTAGTCTTAGTGAATGCAAGTAAAAGTTTATCCAAGAGGTCTTAGTAGACATAAGTAAAAATTTCAATTTTAGTTTCATGTATATTTCCTCTTTAAAGTTCATCAAATAATTTCTTCAAAAATCCTATCATTAATTTTCTCTAAATCATAAAAATCATATGTAAATTCCATTTTTTTGACATTTAAATTTTTCCAAGAATTGTCCGAATAAGAAAATGATTTTCATAGTTAATCTTCTACAAAAAAAACCAAATTGATTCATAGAAACTATTGATTATCATGTCAAATATTATTCTATAACCTTTTTCTCAACTTCATAGTGTGACTCATAAGCTTAATCTTTCTTTAACTATCATAATTTTAAATGTTTCCTTTGTCCTTGTAGATAGGTATCATAGTGCTAAGACATATAAGCATTATAAAACTAAAATTTAAAACTTGATATACTTTATGAAATATAAAGGTAAATTCAATAAAATAACCTACAATCATTGGATGCATTAAAAAATGGCTCATACAAACATTTTGCTAAAATATGTCATTTTTGCCTCAATGGTTGTCATAGAACACACAAAAAAATACATGATGATCATCTTCAAGAGCTTTTGATAGATAAAATTGACACCTATGTTTCTCTCTGGGTAGGCTAATCCATCTCCCACTTTCTATTGTTAACTAAGTTTAGTAAAAAGGCTATAAACTCACAATGAAATGTTAGTAGTAAGATAGCTTACTACTAAATTGACACAATTGCATTGAATATGTTCAAAACAAATTTTTTCTTACATTCTAGATTTAGCTAAAGCTTTTGCAATACATTCTATTTAACTTCTCTATGCTACTAAGTGTATTTGCACATTCTTTAATGAGATGTTTCACTTATTTAGCCATAATATCCCCTCAAAATACCATGTTTTTTCTTTTATCTCTTCAAGGATAGCCTTAGAACACTTGGATTGTTCTATTACTAATATATATATATATATATATATTGGAAATAAGTAATGAATTAACATAACATCAAGATAACATATCACATTCTAACAACATCATGTGGTAAGGAGTATATGCATTCACTTGTAATTCAACTTGAGAAAAGAGTTTTTGTATTTTTTCAATAGTCTTTCAACATTTTTCACTAAGGCCTAGTTTCATATGAGGAATCTATACAAAATAGTAGGATAAATGGTTACTTAGAAAGAATTGTTTTTTAAAGTTGCAATTAAAAACTCTCAAGGATTTAAATTTATTTCTAGAAGTATTCAAAACTTTAGTATTTTTTTGTAACTTTTTTTAGTGTACATATCCTAACTGTAATTATTTATACAAAGAAGACCTGAGTATTTAAAGAAGTTAACAATTTCAACATTTTTATTCTCAAATTGAAACTTATACTTTATATTTCTAATACCTAACATAATAATTTTAGTTTTATCAATATTAACTTACAATCTTAAAGAAAGGAAAAAACTAAACAAAGCCTATAACATAGTATGTATATTCCTTTGTGATGTAGAAACCAAAATGCAAAGTCCAATTTTGATAGCATGTCTCTGATGGACTTTGTTCATCTAATCCTACCATTGATTTATGAAAACACAAAAGAGAGTAGGGAATAATGGACATACTTAACATTCAATAATAACTACTAGTGAGAGGTAGTTAAATTCCAATAGTTATGCTAAGATATATAAGCCTTATGTAGCATATGCTAGTGAAATAGAACAAAGTTGGTTTGATAGCTCTAAGTCATGTAATTCATGCTAATTAATGTAAATAAAGTTTGAAAGAAAATGATAAACAACTAAATATCTAAGCATTTTAAATGATGGAAAGTACGATTGCATATAATATTAAGTATCCAAGCTTCATAAAATGGAACATAATGCATTAGATTATTGAAATGCTTAATTGTGATATCTATGAAGCTAATAGGATATCCTTATTTTTCTATGCTACATTAAGCTTTATCAAGTACCATTATAAAGGTATATTTGCTCTATTTATTATCTTATTATATATCAATGTGTCATTATTTT
>MNCI01007763.1:42969-89169 GCA_015680685.1 Gnetum montanum | reverse complement strand
TATGGCATTTTATTCTAGTGGTGATGAGCGACGAGGTACCCCTATGCCCAACCATATGAATCACAAGCATTCATGCACCATCTAGTCGAATTTTGTAGACTTTGTAGTTTATGGTACACTAGTCTTCTAGGAAGTGAATCTTCGCCTTAAGGTTAATTATTGTCTTCCCAATTACACTTGTGACATACATTGGTACGGTTAAGTGTAATTGGGGAATTTGATTTTTATCATTTTATATTTTATGGTTTGGTGTTCAAAGAGAGATAAGAGTAATTGAATTAACTGATTTAAATTAACTAATTAACTAGTGTCTAACTAGTCCTAACATAAGCATCTAATCCCACTTTCCGTACATGTCTTGAACCCATGTATCGACTACTAGGTTACCAATCCCTACGTTACTGCGCGTACCAAGCAATAATGCTACTGGTATTACCAAGTGAATATGTGTTATGCTTGAAGTGGTCGTACTTATGTGTTTAATATATCTTGCTTAATTTATTCATTAATTTAATTACTGGAAAATATTTAATAAATAATTGAAAGCATTTAATGAATAATTAAAAACATTAAATGCATAAATAAAATATTTAATCAACGAGGCCTAGTCGACGAGGTCGTGTTGACGAGGCCTTGTTGACACAGCAAAAAAACTATGACTCATCATACCTCCATGACTGAATGAAAACTTGTCCTCATGTTCTTTACAAAATTGGGAAGGTATGGGATTATTGGCTGACCTTTCACAAAAAAAATAGACTAACTTGACAAAAAATGGATTATCTAAGTGTATGGATCAACACATTATAAAAATGGTGGTGTTTAGGATACAAAATTAAACACCATGACATGACTCTTTAAAATTGGATAGCACGTTCCTTGATGGTGTAAAGTTGGGTGGAGAAGATCAGATAGTCCTAGGCAGTGGTGGCTCCTAAGGTTTTGAGGGACCTTCATCAGCTTCATGCATGGGAAATGGTTGAAGTGGCTATGGCTGTCTTGCTACTGCTATGACTTCTAGTGGAAAGTGGAAAGCTTCCAATAGTGCTTTCATTTTCTCCTCCTTACTTCTAGGATTGTGCACCATTCGTGTAGCTTTGCTAATGTGGGTTAGAATGGATGCAACCCAGGGACATGGAATTGCTAGAAATAGCTCCTTTGCATTGATAAACTAGGTAGTGAACTATTTGTGTTTAATGTTGAACACATGACTATATCCTTCAGCTCCTAGTAATCATTCATTCTTTTGGCTAGGTTCTCAGCAATTGATCGTTGTTCTATGAATCATGCTCTAAGAACTTCAAGTTTAGCATTTGTAGTATTAAGCTTCTACTTGGTGTCTTTATGGTGCTTAAACTCTACCTTGTATAGTAAATACAAGGTAGCCACTTGTTTCTCTAACTTTGACCATGGCTATTCGGTAGTCAGCATAGCCAGGTTCACATAGTGGAGATTGGCCAACTACATGTACTCTGCCATTTCTTCTATTTGCAACTCCTTTAGGTGGATCTCTACTTTATTGTAGGCATCAATCCCATCAATGATGGACTACCAAACTTCTTTCCCTTGTTGGAGTTGCTAGAGGGCTTCATTTATTTTTGCCTTCACCATTTGGATGTGCTTTTTGTTTACTTCCTTCTGTAGGCCAACCTAGTCTCTATAGTGATCTTTAACTCTTTCAAAATTTAAGGCTTCATTCTTCTAGGTGGTAATTTTGATAGTAGATTTTTGGTGTAAGGCTTGAACTTCCTTCATTGATAGATTTTGATTCTTCATGGCCAATCTCCTTAACTTAGTGTTCACCATGGCAAGCTACTCTTGTTGTTGATGAATAAATTCTTGCATTTATTCTTTCTAGGCATCAACATTACATAGGCGATGGTTTAGTGCAGCCAGAGCCTCATTCTTCTAGTGCATTTAAGCCAAGTCCTTTTGAATTGAATAGGTCTTTGCCTTTACTATGGATTAGTTAAAGATGGTCATCACTAGCTCCTCCTCAGCCTTTCAAAATCATTCTTGAAGTTGTTGGAAAGGTTCATCTTTGGTTTTTATTAGGTTGAGGATTGTAGGATTAGCAAGGTAGGCACATAATTTAGCAACCTTTGCAACCAAGAGCTGATTTTATGCTTAAGCTATTTTGAGTTTCCCCTTCAGGATGATGCACTTACCTCTTGTGTCCAGCATCTCTGACTGGGTTGCAATGATGTTTTCCAGAAAATTGAAGATATCTAAAATTAGTTGCCCAATCCTCACTAGTTGATCCAAAAATTCTTCATGTTGGGATACATTCAACTTTCTGCTAACCATGCCTACATATGTCTACACATCTTGAAGTGTAGATACATCTGGTACAGATGTCATAGGTACATTTAGTGCTTTGACAACATGATTAACAACTACCTCAGTTGTTGTCTCCTACGCTTGGTGCTACATCACTAGGATAGTTGCCCCTTCACCTTTCTCTAATTACATCAAGAAAGTGGTAGCATTCCTAGAGATTTCTAGAAATAAATGGCATTGTGATGAGGACACCGTTACCTCTCGAGCATTAGGATCCAACCTCACGGGAAACTATGTTTGTTGGGTAGAGAAAATTGGTCCACCCCTTTTCATCTGGCTAGTTGTTTGAGCCACCTCATTAAGGTGACTCATCACTGGTCTCTACATAGATGGATCTACGTCAATCATCCCTACTTGCTACTCTTACTCACTCAAGAGTTGCTCTCAAATTTTGAGCAAGTGCTCAATGGTTGTGCGAGCTTCTAGCATTGTTTCTTAAGTAGGTGATGGTGGTTGCAGATACTCCTCTTCTTGAGTTGTTATTGGCATCTTTTCTTTCATAATTTTAGACCATGAGGCCAAGGGAGCATGCTTGATTATATAATTAGAATAGTAGATGATTCCTACCCTTTTGTAGAGTTTTCAAATGAGGCATAGAAAGGGAAAGGTTTTCTTTCCATGTTTATTTTCTTTGAAACACTTCAATCTCTAAGTATGTGAGTTGTAGAAGGCTCATAGAAAATTTCTCGCTTAGAGTAGTGCATGCTCAGGAAAAGAAGGTGGTTACCTTACTGGGCCTTACCATTGGATTGAGGTGATAGGCTGCAATTTTGAAATAGATGCACTCAACCAGTGTGAGGGTGCTATACTTCTTACGTTAACCCTGTAGCATCGTTGAGTCTACTCCCTTTTTTCCTGAAGATCACATTTCATTGATAGCTCTGGCAACTGTTTCCTAATATTAGGCAACCCCAGTGATTGTGCAATAGATTTGGCCATGTAGGATACATGAATATCCTTGATTTTGACTATGGACCCTAACCTTCTATTGTTTCAGAAGAGATATGTCTCTCCCATGTACCATTCCCCATTGGATGTGATGATTGGCCACATGGGAGAGGTTTGCAATTGTGTTTGGACTTCTATTGGATCTTTTTCTAGGAATGACCCAAAGTTCATTTCTTGAAGAATTAATCATTGAATCTCTTGGGACTTGATGATGTCAAGGTAGGCTTGAGTTAAAGTGACTTTAAGCCTTGATGTAGGTTCTGGCACTTCTCCTCATTATGATTGCTTAGTGGGCACTTCTTCTTCTAGAATTTGTCAAAAAAAATTCCACTTTAGGCTCCTCACAAAGAGGTCCCATTACATGTGTTGCCTTTAGTAGTTCTTGGGCTTATTCTTATTGGCCCCTTCCAACTTTGGGATGCTTCTCCCTTGGTTGAGAGGGTTCTCCTTCCTACAGGAGTTTCGGTTTTGGTGTCATTTGTAATCACAACGAGACCATGGGTTAGCAATCATTGTGTAACATGAAGCAATTGAGATACCTTTATCTCTTAAGGATAGTTACACTTGGCTAAGTTGTGATTATGGCTAATTTAATTACTCTAATTTTTATTTTATTTATGTGTTATTATTAATAAATAATTCCAGAGGTTATTGAAAGGGTTAACTCTTGAAAAAATTGATGTTTGTATATTGTTAAGTTTATTAATCCTTTGGGGGATTTAGAAAAATTTTCAAAAGAATTTTATTGAAAACCCTAAGGTTTGTAGTCCCCACAATAAAGAGCTTACCTCTAGTAAGTCTAGGATCGAAAAATGGAGTGATTAGGACAAATGGTTGGGAAGTTATGGGCACTGGAAGGTTTTGGGCTTTGAAAAGTTGTAAAAACTCCCTGTGTGTTATAAGGAAAATGACAAAAATTTCTAACTGCATGGTGGTATATATAAGATTTATGCACTGTGTTGATGAGGCCTTGTTGATGGGGCTATTAAGCACCATAGAAGATCATTGACTTTGGTCAAACTTGCAAAATACAAGGAATTTTTGAATGAAATTGGGGTAAAATAAAAGCTTAAAAGGCTAGGAACAGTATGAAAATACGAGAAGAGGGTGTTGGAGCTCATAAATTTGGAAAAAATGGAGAAAAAAGATTCAAGGGATGAATGAAATAAAAGGTTAAGGAGCACTGAGCAGAATACATAATGAAATATGCGAAAGATAGGATTGTGGCAATGTCAAAGGTAAGGAGCCTTAACTAACCAAACCAAGAGCTATGCAAGTGGGTCCTCCCCATAGCAGCTCATGCCCTTGTTGCCCTTGCACAGCCTCAACTAAGGAGTCTGTGGGCCCCATAGTCGATTAATGATCATGAAAAGTTAAGGACCAATAAAAAAGAATCTATCCAAGAATTCAAACACATTAGACCAAGACATAGAGCATAACATAGAACCTAATAGTGAGGTGAGTTATGGTAGCATGTATGGATGATGGGGAAGGTGGAATGGAATTTCAAATTGAGGTCATAAGAAGTCCCTTATGGAATTTGTATTTAAAAAGGAACTAAGCAGATCCATAGTCTAGACCAAAACCATATGCTTTTAGTGACTTCGCATTGCCACCCTAAGACTAATCTACCCACACAAGCCATGAGAGTGCTTTCACAAGATAACCACCATTCCATAAAGAGAAGAAAAAAGAGAAGTAGGAAGTGAGATAGGACCTTAGTTAGAGGGGACTTTCAAGCATGGGTGCATGCCTTTCTAGTTTCATAACTAGTGCTTGTAGCCCATTGTTTGTCCAAGAAGTGTGCTTGAATTTCTATCATTTTTTAAAAATGGGAACCACACCATGGAAGGACTTATTTTTTTATTTTGTCTAAGGGGTGTGATTTGAATTCCCATCATTTTGTTTTGGATTTTTTTTGATGGGAATCACACCATTCAAAGACTTTATTTGACTTCCTATTAGTGGTTGGAATTGAATGGTAAGAATTCCTTGAAAAACACTCAAGCACTCAAGCAAGTAGAAGAGTAAAAAGAGTATTGAGTTCCCTTGAAGTCACATCCTCTACAAATTTTTGAATCCTTCCTAATTTTAGAAGTACCAAGGTTACCAATTAATTAAAATTTTCTTTAATTGAAGGAACCTCAAATTCCCAAAACAAGGAAAACCATAGAGTTTGTCAGATGGACAGATGACGTGGACTCATTGCTTATTCCATGAAAAATAAACCATGTCAAAGTTATTAGACATTAGCATTCCAAAATAAAAACTAGACATCGACAATCACAACATTAAGCACAAACCATCATTAGTAAACAACAACAATGCACTGTGTTTTGTGGCAATAAAGTAATTTTATTAGAAAAAATGAGGAAATATCACACTTGAATGAAATAAAACAAAGTAAAATATATAAGAAAATGTAAAATAATCAAGAAATGTTCAAAGGTACTAACATGATGTAAAATTAGAAAAATCTAAAAATCTAAAAATTGAATGATAAGTAACTTGTAAAAGCAGAAAAATGTGGAAAAAAAAGTAGAAAAATTGAGAAGCCATATGGATTGTTAGCACAGATGGCCATCTACCCCAAGATTGAGTTGGAAGGAGGAGAGTCAAAAAGTAGAACGTGGTTGTCCATTCATCAAGGTGGTAATTGCACTAGCCTGTCTTGGCTCTGGGAAAGGTTTTACTTGTTGGATGTTAACCAACTGCTTTTTATTTGGGCTTTTAGGCTTGTAGATCAACATGGCCCAAGAGGGAATGGTTTGATCAATTATATAAGGTCCCTCCCACAATGTTTTGAATTTTTCCTTCTGAGGTACATGTGTGGGGTTCCAATAGAGAACCTTATCTCCTGGTTGAAGTTTTACTTTCCCAATTCTGAGGTCATGACATTGCGTGCTGAATGCCTTGTGCACCTCATTCAAAGATAAGGCCATTGATCAATTTTCATCTAGCACATTTAGGTTGATTTAATCTTTCTTTCTGTGCTAGACTTAGGTCAAGATTTAGATCATAGGCTATTGAGAGTGTATGAAGCTCAGAGTGAATTGGAAGCATTGGAATTTTTCTATACACCAACTCATAGGGAGAGTAGCCAATAAGAAGTTTCCATGTTGAATGGTAAGCCTAGAGGGTATCATTAAGTTTTGTACTCCAATCTTTCCTATATTTGCTAATGGTTTGTGTTAGTATTTTTGTGATCTCCTAGTTAGTTGCCTCTACTTGACTATTAGCTTGGGGATGGTAGGGTGTTGTTCATTTATGTTTAACCCCCAAGCATTACATTAAATTTCTAAAAGTGGCACTTGTGAAATGAGTTCCATTGTTAGAAATTAGTGAACATGGCACCCCAAACCTATTTACAATATTTTGTTATATAAATCTAGCAATAGTGGACAATGTAAAATTAGTAACAGTTGTTGCTTTTGCCCATTTTGTGTAGTAGTCGACTGCTACGATAATATATGCCTTTCTGTTGGACATGGGTGTGATGGGACCCATGAAGTCAATGCCCGATATGTCAAAAGGTTCTATTAGTTAAATCCACTATTAAGGACCTTCCATATGAGCAGTCATCCCCCTATTTCATTGAAAACATTCACAAGATTGGACAAATTGGTGGGCATCCCCAAACATTATAGGCCAATAGTATCCTACCATCAGGATTTTTATGGCCATGCATCTACCTACATAGTGGCCTTCACAAGGCCCTTCATGAGCATCTTGGAGAACACATAGTTGATCTTCGTCAAGGACACACTAACAAAGTAGACCATCTATACACACCTTGTAGAGGTGTTTGTTGATTTTCATTAAGTATTTGGCCCAATGAAGAACTTGTTGCTTCTTTTTAAAGTCAAGACCTTGTGACATCTCTTGAGTAAGAAGATAGGTGAGGATGCCATTGTATCATGTTGTTTTTATGGGCATTAGTTCATTTATTACACCTATAAAGAGGAGTTTGTGTAGAAACTGATCATAGAGCGGGCTATCCTCCTCTTTATTATCCCATTGTAAGCAAGATAGATGGTCAATGATCACATCTCAGTTCCTTTTCGATCTACCATCATGAGATCAAATTCCTACAAAATCATGAGCCACTATATGACACTTGGGTTCATCATTGGCTTGTTCATGAGGAAGCAGATTGAACTGTGGTCTGTGTGCACAAACACTTTGTAGCCTAGCACATAGTTCCTGAAATTTTCTAGAGTGTACACCACAACCATTAGTTCTTTTTCTATTGTGATGTAATTTAACTATGCTGTGCTCCCACAATGCTTTGGCTCATGTAGTGGATATAGTAAGGACATTTCTTATTGTCCATTTTTGTGAGCATTGCTTCTAAGACATAGCTAGATGCATCCATCATAATGTGGAAGGATTTGAACCAATCTAGTATTTGTAGGATTGGTGTTTCTACCAGTTTCTCTTTTAACTATTGGAATGCATGTTTACATTCCTTGGTCCAAATGAAAGGTGCATCTTTCTTTGTAAGTACTACCAACAATTTTGTGATCTTAGAGAAATTCTCTATGAATCATCGATAGTAGCGAATGTGTCTAAGGAATGATTAAACATCTTTAACTATCTCTCATTGGTGTGTTATTCCTTGGATGGCCCTTATCTTGCTGGATCTACGTCAATCCCTTTTTGCAAAATTCAGTGCCCTAACACAATGCCTTCTTGGATCATGAGATGGCTCTTTTTCTAGTTAAGCTACAAGTTTGTTTCAACACATCTCTTTAATACTTGCTCAAGGCAATCCAAGGCTTGCTCAAATATAGCTCCATAGGTGAAAAAGTCATCATGAATACTTTCATACCACTACTGATCTACTATTGGAAAATACTAAGAACTAGGCATTGAAATGTTGTAGGGGCATTGCATAGACCAAATTGCATCTTACAATATGCAAAAGTCCCTTAGGGACTTATGAATGTTGTTTTGGCTTGATCTTTTGGTGCAATTTGGATTTGGTTATAGCCACTATAACCATCCAAGACGGTATAATAATAATTCTTGAATATGGTGACCAACACTTGGTTCACAAATGGCAATGGAAAATGATCTTGAAATGTTGCCATATTCAACAACCTAAAATCGATGTAGACCCACCACTTGTCATCTTTCTTTGGCACAATTATGAGTGGGCTAACCCACTCACTATCCACGATGGGATAGATGAACCCTACCTTGAGGAGTCGTTCAATTTTCTCCTTGATGATCTACTTCAATTTGGGATTCAACCACCTCTATAGTTTCCTTCTAAGCTTCATGGCTAGGTTAGTGTAAATGCAACATTGTCATATCCTCAAATCAATTCCTGTTAGGTTAGGATATGACCAAGAAAAAGCTATTGGCCTTTTGTTAATCACTTTTAACAACTTTTCTTTTCTTTAGGAGCAAGTTTGGCATTTATTATGATCAATTTACCATTGTTTAAAAATGCATATTTCATGTCACTTGGTAAATTTTTTAGGTCTAGGGGTTCCTGCTTGAAGTTATAAGGGATTTCCAACTCTCCCCAATAGGTATCATCATCTTCATCAAAGAGTTGGGAATGAACTTATTCAAGTTTTTCCATTCCTTCAACATAAGCATATGTTAGGCTCTTAGTTGGTCCCATGCATAATGTGCTACTATAGGAGTCAGCTATTAGCCACTAGGTGCCTTTTTGTTTTGTGGCTACTGTGTATAGACACCTTTGAATATTGATTTCATGTGCACATTGATTACTTGCTTTAATGTATGTATTTTTGATGGACCAAATCTTTTGCATGTAATTGCACCCATTATCATTGTATGCAATGCATGGAATACATTTCTTCTCTATTCTACCCAATTTATTTTCTTTGGAAATTTCAAGAGAGAGATCCCTTGTGCCCATATGTGCATCAACTGTGCTTAACCAAGCTCTTCCCATAATAATGGAAAAGTTACTTTTGTAGTTTTCAACCTTGATCACTAGAAAATTAGTAGGATAGAACCACCCACAAACTATGGTCACAATGTCCTTCACTAGTCCCAAAGGAATAGTAATTGACTGATTTGCCAAATCTAGATGGATGTTGCTATTCTTGAGAGGTGGTAGGTTCCAAGCCTTGTACATGCCATGGGAGATGAGATTAACTCTAGAACTAGAGTCAAGAAGAGCCTTACATGGCTCATGTCCAATAATATGCAGGTAAATGAGTTGTCTTCCTAGGTTAGATCTTTTCATGGGAAGATTTCCAACATTGAACTAGTTATAAATAACATGAGTTAGCATTATAGTGTGAATATAAGGTGACACTTGGTTTGAAGGGCACTCAAAGGTATTTGATGTAGAGGATGAGGGTATTGGAGATAATCAACTAGACTGGGTTATGAGGGTTGAAGAGGACTATTGGGTTAGAAGAAGGATCTTTTTCTAGATTGATTGTCTGAACCACTTGGCTGGAAAGCTGATTGTGAATGTACAACCCTCATAGCATTTCATTGTTACAATTGTCAAGGAATCTCATCCTTGGATGGATGGAGCAGGAGGTAATTGGATTGAAGATAGAAGTTTGGGTGTAGATGGATATGAAGGATGGTATGGATTTGGGTTTTTCCCTCCAGTGGATGGTGAGTATGTTAAGTGACACTTTAGAGGGTAACTATGATGCTAAAATGAGGTATGACTTGCAGAACTTCTTGGAGAGACTAGTTGCTAAACATAGTACCTGTATGGATTTGTTTGCCTGTAAGGGTACTACTGCCTTGGCAGTGGCATTTTCCATGATTGTGATTGATACCATTATTGATATTGTTCACATAAGGTTGTGAAGAAGCTTCACTTGGATAGTAAGCTTGTTGTTGTTGGTGGAACTACCTTGGATTGCCTTGAGGATAAGGCAATCATGTAGGTGCTTGCCTACATGCTAGTTAAGGATTTAATGCGTACACCTTAGACTCTTGTAATTGTGACACTATTGGGAAACAACCCTTTGGGTGTTTGTATTGACAAATGTCACAATCAATTTCATCATCAGAGTTAGTTTTCACAACTTCCTTTATGGTCACATCTTTGCCCTTACCTCTTTGGTAGGCATGTTTAGCTTCTTTTCACCTCCTACAGTTACGATCAATATTTTGCTCTTTAGATTCTTTAGTGATCTTCATAGCGGTTTAAAATTTTTTATCCAAAGAGTCCCATAATTTATCAACCTTTGCCAAAATATTAGAAACAAAATTTTGGATGGGTAAGGTTTTTCTATTCACCACTTCATCAAGTGGTGACTCCTCCTCATTATAAAATTAGACCTTCTATTTTCTAATGGAAGGATTCCTATTATACTCTTCCACACTTTCCCATTTTTGTAGTTCATGTTATTATTTTGCTACTTGCTCAATTAGCCTTTGGATCTAATGAGCTCTTAGTTCAGACAATCTCCCTTGGGCATACATCCCAAGAGTTCTTCTAGTTTCTACTCTAAGCTCATCTATAATGTGATGAAGTTGTTTCCTCTGAGTATAATCATAGTCATGGAATTGGTGTAAGAGTGAGTAGTATCTACCCATGGTGGCATCTAAGGGTTCATGTGTTCCCTATTTATAGCCTTGGAGTTTCCTTCTTACATTAGACACTTTGGAGTATGTCTGGTATTTATCATTAAATAGCTCTAAAATGGTAATCCATTGATGAATGGATTCTGGTTCGACGGATTGGTACCAGCTTTTAGCTTCCTTGATGAGTGTCCTAGGGAAGATCTTGAGTTTCTGCCATTCATTTTCTTTGTTCTATAAGGCACATACATCATGGAAATCTTGTAGATGTGTTTGCAGATCAAAATTGTATCCCCCTCGAATCTTAAGATATTATTCATGTCTAAGCTCTTGATTTGGCTATCTTTTCTATGCTTGGTTGGAATTCTCACTGCCTTTGCAATGTTGAGCATACTTCAAGTCACCAATAGAGGTTCATCATCATCACTACATTGATGATGGTTTTGGCCACCCCTTTCTAGTGTTGGTGGTCTTTATGATCATTGTTATCTTGTTGATCACCTTCATCATAATTATTTCGATGATGGCTTCTATGAGAACCAATAGATGAAGAGGAATGTTTGGAATTGGATGAAGAGGATGGAGAGGAAGGTGAATTACCACTACCACTATAGTATTCCTCACCACGGTGTTTGCCATCACTTTTTCATTAATTATGATCACCATCCTTATATCTCTTGCTATTGTAATGTTTTCTTGAGTCCCTACCTTGGCTCTCACTTTTGCTTAAACCTAGTTTATGAATATTGGATTGCAGGTTTAGGGTCACACTATCATCGCCAATAATAGGGGATGGAGAATCTTCATGTTAAGAACTTTCAAAGGGAGGATTCTCATTGTCATCTTGATCTAGTAGGAATAAGGGATTAGTGAAATGTTTTCCCTTCATAGCCTCATAGAGTTTCTCTTGATGTTAATCACACTTGCGTTGTGTTTTAGTGGGATAGTAGTTCCAAGTGTCATAACCATTAACAATGTATTCTTTGTGAAGATATACAATGACCAACTTCTTAAGGGTTTGAAATAGCATCCTAGGCATAGATTGATTAGGGGGCAAGACAATGTTGCCCTTCATATCATGCCATTGCAACTATTCATCCTAATGTAGGATGAAGATAAAGTTCAATACATACTCATTTGAATGAGTATATACCACTTTGCACTCTTGTGGAATCGACGGTTTGACATCTTCACATTTGCGAAAGGAAGAAGACATTTTGCAAAATGAATAAAATTATCAATATGCTTAGTAGTTTATATGTCATTGAGAGTGATGTTAACCTTGAGTTCATCTAATGATATGAATAATATTAACTAATCCTAGATAGCACAGGTTTCAACAAACAAAGTCCTCGGTAATGGTGCTAATGATGAGCGGCGAGGTACCCCTATGCCCAACCATATGAATCATAAGCATTCACACATGATCCGAATGAATTCTGCAAACTTTGTAGTTTTTGGTGCACTAGTCTTCTAGGAAGTGAATCTTTTCCTTAAGGTCAGTCATTATCTTCCAATTACACTTGTGACGTACAATGGTATGGTTAAGTGTAATTGAGGCATATGATTTTTATCATTTTATATTTTATGGTTTGGTGTTCAAAGGGAGATAAAAGTAATTAGATTAACTAATTTAAATTAACTAATTAACTAGTGTCTAACTAGTCCTAACATAAGCATATGGTCCCACTTTTCATACACATCTTGAACCCACGTATCCACTACTGGGTTGCTAAGCGCTATGCTACTTGGCATACCAAGCAATAACGCTACTGAGATTACCAAGCGAATATGTGTCACACTTGAAGTGATTGTACTTATGTGTTTAATCTATATTGCTTAATTACTTGATTAACTTAATTACTAGAAAATATTTAATAAATAATTAAAAAATTTTAATAAATAATTTAAAACATTAAATGTATAAATAAAATATTTAATCTATCTAGAATGCTACAAGGTTTATCCAAAAGTTCATCTTCATTGTTGCACACACTATCATGCTTAGGTATAATAATGCTTGAATAAAGATCCATA
Source organism: Gnetum montanum (assembly GCA_015680685.1). Lineage (NCBI taxonomy): Eukaryota > Viridiplantae > Streptophyta > Gnetopsida > Gnetales > Gnetaceae > Gnetum > Gnetum montanum. The sequence goes on along the minus strand of MNCI01007763.1, from coordinate 76,308 downwards.
CACTTAATGACTCTTGCTGTGGACATAAGAAAAAAATTCTAACTCTCAAATAAACAAACTATAAGAGCTTCACTACTAAAATCTCAATGCCAAAAATGTGGCTGGTAGGTGTGTATTTATAGCCAAAAAGTAGACACTACATCAACAGGGCCTCATCGATGCATGATACAATGCATCAATAAGGCCTCGTTGATGAGGCCTAGTTGATGAGGCTACATCAACGAGGCCTCATTGACATAGTCGATAAAACTACAACTCATCAAGTGGCATTATACTTGGATACAATCCATGACTAACAATAAGATTAAGATTGATTCATATTCATTGTAGTACTCTAACTTAACATAGAATTTACTTTTAATGCACTTTATTTTTAGTGTACTTAGTTTAATATTTACTTTTTCATTGCACATATAATTCAATGAAATAAACACAATGAGTTTTAAGTGTAACATGGAAGCATTTGGTAACCTAGAAATGATATTATAACATCCTACCCTACCACATTAGGCTAATATAAAGTGATGCTTAGGATAGCTAGTAATAACACAATGGAAGCATGATAAATTAAAAGTTAATCATGTATGAAAATACATTAATAATAAATTCCTTATATATATGGAGGGTTAAATTGCACAAAAATCTATAGCAAATCAAATACTAAGCAAACATTTCAATTTATAAAACTGCATGTCTCTGCATAAGCCAAAAAGGTGCACTGCTCTCATAAGATACAAAAAATCAAATAAACATCTTCATATATATAAGAGTACAGAGAGGGTCATACAAAAATGAAAGTCCACATTATTATACATGGAAATATACATAAACCAAATCCTAAATATTTTTCCCTCTACTCTCTCTTTCTCTATTTCTCAATGCTTACTTGTGCCTTTGTGGCTTCCACTTGTAACTAAACAAAGTTAATATAAAATTAGTGGGAAGCCTTTACACTTCCCCTACTACATGGTCAACAAGTGCTACATTAGAGGAGAGAAATCCTGCATTAGCAGTTAGTCTTGTGCATGCTCTAAGCAACACATGTACATATGATGTCATGCATAGCACTAGCATAATCAATATTAAAGTAAATAGATGACTATCACATAGTCATAGATATAATTGTCAAGCACAATTAATTATACATCCATTACACCATACTACATACATCTCCACTATCATGCCCATACAATCATACCCACTCATCCCACACTACAATACATGTACCACACAATCATATGTCAATCATATATATATATATATATCCATGTTATGACTCATAAATCGATATCATCATATACACCTTACCCATGTGGTTGTTAGCATATCCACACTTAGTGTAGTATGTGAAATGTTACCATGAGTACTCTTAAACAACCATTACTTGTAGGTTTTTTATTAGTCTTTTATTTATCGAACTGTTACTATGGTTCATTAACTTGTGACCTACAAACACTAGCCTTTTTGAGGACTAGCTATAGGGATGAACATACCTATGCTCTCCTAATCTTGGGATGAGGCTTGAGATAGGAGCCTTATTGATGCATCACAATGGATGATGAAGCATCATAGTGTCACATTGATAGGTCCTCGTTAACGCAACCCCATTGATGGGGCCACATTGATCTAGTATTTGCTACATTTATGAGGCCTCGTTGATGCAATTTCATAATAAAGTCTATCAATATACACTCACCAACCATGTTTATAGCATGTCTTGTCATAATTGTAATAAAGCTATTGTAATTTTATCATTTTAGAGTTAGAATAGGTTTTTGAGTGCCCATAGTAGGAGTTAGAAAGTGTACGAATCTTTATTCAAGCATTGATATACCTGAGCATAGTAGTGTGAATGGTAATAAAGATGATCCTTTTGATAAACCTTGTAGAAGTTGGAAATAGATTAATTATTTATTTGTGCATTTAATGTTTAATGCAATTTCCTATAATGCTTTGATTAATTAAATAATAAATTAGGTTAAACTAAGCTTAACTAAGCTAGATTAATTAGCAATTAATTAAGCACATAAGTAAAACCACTTCAAGCATATGCTTGGCACTTGGTAATCCAAATAATGCTTAACATTTGTTAACCTAGTACTACTAAACATGTTCAATATGTGTATGACAAGTGGAAATAGATTCTTGTGTTAGGATTAGTTAGGTGTAGTTAGTTAGATTAAGTTAGAAATTGAATTACTTTATGACATTCCGTCCTTAAATGTCATGGCAAACATCAAATATATGATATATTAGACATTCTGCACATGGAGAAAATATACCAAATACAAAATTTATGTGATATTCAACATTATGCATAAAGGAAATAATAGAAGAAATGTAGAAAGATAATGAAAACAATGATTTATTGATATGGAATAGTGTATTCAGATCGTGCTTTGAGAGTGTTCCCTAGGGTTTTCTTCCTTTGGTATCTATCCCTTAGAGGCAATCCAAAACTGCCACCATGGTTAGGACTATAACTTGGCCAGAAGGGATGGCCAGTCCACTCCCTATCCCACTTCACCTGGCTTGTCGTGACTTGCCTGTACTAGCTTTGCCACTCCATGCTGGCACAACCTCTAACCCCATGTATAAATGTCTTAGGTCAAATGCCAAACGTTACCTTAAGAGACACATCCATTATTACAACATGCCCTTTTGGGTCTTAATTACAACTATCCTTTTGGGTCTTGTTAAGATGATAATAACACATGTTATGAAGAGACACCATCTTCGTTTGGGAATGGGGATGTGACAATCTACCCTCCTTAGGTTTTGTTTATTCTCGAACGAGTCCACATTCTCTATCATTTTCTAGATCCAATGCTTTCTTTCATGATTCTGTGCTCTAATAATTTGATTTCTTCTTTGAACTTGAAGTTATTTCTTACTTATTCTACAAACAAAATATATGTGAGAAAAATATATAGAAAATTAAATATTACGTTGTTGATACTTACTTCATTTTCTAAGACAATGACAAAAGATAAAATAAATATTTATCAACCACCAAGCACTAATCCTAACTAGGATCATACAAAGTGCAACTTGGATTTGGTTACCCAAGTGAAGGCAAGGAAAATTATTTATCCCTAATTTTTATTATCATAGATAGTTTACTTATCTAATTGAAATATAAATTAAACAATGAATAAAATAATAAGATCATCAAATAAAAGTAAGAGTGAGATACTTCTTGATCTTAATCAACCTTATGAACTAATGGGAGTAATTGTAATTCTACCATATGTGGTATATGATCAGATGGCCTTGTTTGAGATGGCAAGGCTTGATCTTGATTCTTCTCAACTTTTTCTTTAGAAATCAACTCTAGTAACTTGGTAACTTAAAAGAATTGGGCTTTCATGTGTTTAGTGAAGAGGTAGTTTTTGGCAGTGTTTGAAGAGGTAATTTTCAACAATGCTAGAGGTAGTTTTTGGTGGTGTGAGAGGCAGTTTTTAGTAGCATGGGAGGCCATTATTCATGACATGAAAGATGGTTTTTGGCAGCATGGGACACAATTACTCACAATGCTGATGGGTAGTAGTAGTGTAGTCAATGATGACTATAAAAAATGTGGTGACAATTTCTATAGTGAAAATGGTAGGTAGGAAAATGATGCTAGTTTCAAGGACAATCATTGCAGTTGTAGTTGTAGGGCGATGCTACGGTAGGTAGTGGGGTGGTAGGAAAGTGGAAATAGGCATAGGTGGCAATAGTTGAAGATCAATAGCTCTAGAGGCAATGGTGCCAGCAAGAATAGGGGTAGCGTGGCCCCCATAGGGCCTATGCATCCTACAGTGCCAGTACAGCCTACTGGGCTTGCTAACTCGTAGGGCCTATGCAGCTCCTACTTGGGCTACGCAGTTGTTGTAGGGTTACCATGGCCTACAATTTTTTTTAAAAATAATTTTATTTTATTTCAATTTTCAAAAAATATTTAAAACTATGGAGGGCCTGGGTTTGAACCCACAACCTCCTAGTCATTTTATTTAAAAATAATAATAAGTTGAGACATAGGGTTGAACCCTTGACCCCCCGATCATTTTTTAAATAATAACAATTTTATTTATATTATTATTATTATTATTTAATTAAAAATATTTTGAAGCATAGGATTGAACTCATGGCCTCCTCAATAAGTATTTTAGATATTTTTTAACTTATTATTTTTATTTTATTCCTCAACGGTTGATGTGGTGGTTCAACCAATGATAAGGTAAGGGTTCAATATGGGTAAATGGTAATTTTGGGTTCATTTTTGATCCTAAAATTTTGACATTTGTTTAAAAATAATAAATTAATAATTTTAATGCACATATAATAAGAAAATTTAAACATCAATATCTCTCAAATTGTAAGTTCGATCAAAATGAAATTTGTATCGTTGGAATCATCTCGATGAGTACTAGGTGTTGGAAATTATTTTAGGTTCAAAAATGAAGTTGATTTTTTAGGAATAAAAAAGGACCAAACTAGCTATTTTGTTGAACTGAAATTTCTAAGTTGACATATGGTACCCTGGAATCATTTAGATTACTTGGATAGATTTCAACAAAACAAGTTCAATTTAGGTCATGGTTACTAACTTTCTAGAAAGAAATTTAACAATGATCCTAATCAATTAATAATTAGAGTATTAAGATGGGTAAGAGTTACTTGGACTGGTGTATCATTTTCTTACCAACATCTCTTATAATTGATGAATCTTGATGAGGTGTGATAAAATCTTCGTCAGTTAATGATATCTATGAAATAATTTTTTGGTTGCATGCCTGATTCCTTGTTCATGAAATCAATGGAAAGGTATCTTCTAACTTACACCACAAACATATGGTACACCTAGTGATGATCAATGAATTTTCCTATGTTGTGGCTTCAAGGTTCATCATCTGATTCATGTTGTAGTCAACCCATAGTTCTGAATGCTACGTGGATCTTGGTTTGCTCTGATACTAATTGTGACATGTCATCCTCAGATGTCATGGAAAATGTTAAATATATGATATATTAGACATTATTCATATGAAAAAAATATACCAAATGCAAAATATATGTGAAATTCGAAATTATGTATAAAGGAAATAATATGAAAGTTATAAAAAGAGAAAGAAAATAATGCTTTATTGATATGGAATAGCATATCCAGATTGTGCTTTGAGTGTGTTGGGATTTTCTTTCTTTAATATCTATCCCTTAGAGGGAATCCAGCATTGCCACCATGGTTAGGCCTATAACCTGGCTAGAAGAGATGGAAAATCCACTTACTATCCTACTTCACCTAGCTTCCCATGACTTGCCTGTACCTACTCCACCCCTCCATGCTAGCACAACATCTAACCCTAGGTATAAATGCCTTAGGTTAAACCCCCAAAGGTTACCTTAAGAGACATGTCCATTATTACAACATGCCCTTTTGGATCTTAACTACAACTACCCTTTTGGGTCTATTTAATATGATAATAACACTTGTTATGAAGAGACATCATCTTCATTAGGCAACAACATCATTTGGAAATGGTGATGTGACATACTTCTTTTCTTCCATCCTTTATTTTAAGCACACAAAACATAATATGTAAAAATAATAAAAATCATATGCCTTGATTACACTTAACCATACATTTTCATATCACAAATGTAATTGGAAAGACAATGAATGATTGTCAGGGCAAGTTCACTTTATAGAGACTAGTGTACTAGAAGACATAGAAATCATGGAATTTGACTAGATTACACATGAACACTTAGTGATTCGTATGGTTAAGCGTAGGGCTACTCGCTGCTCATCATTGGTGCCATTGCTGAGGATTCTTTCTATTTGAAATGTGCACTATCTAGGTATAGTGAAAATCATTAACATCGTTGGATGAACCCTAAGTTCAAAAATCATTATAAAAATAAATATAATAATTTAAGCATACTAATAACTTATTTTTATTGCTAAATGTCTTTTTATCACAAGTACTATGATACTAAACCACTAGTATCTCAAGAATGCAAGGTGGTATATACTCATCTAAATGAATATGTGCCTGATTTCATCTTCATCCTGCACTAAGATGAATAGTTGCGATGGTGAGATATGAAGGACAACATTGTAATGCCTCCTAATTGATCTGTGCCTGGGATGCTACTCCAAACTCTTAGGAGGTTGGGCATCCAAGATCTTCAAAAAGAGTATGTTATGCTTGACTATAACTACCAAGACTGCCATCCCACTAAAACACAACGCATGAGAGATTGACATTAGGAGAAGCACTATGAGGCTATGAATGGAAAATAGTTCACTAGCCTTTTGTTCCTACTTAATCGAAATGAAAATGATGATCCTTCCTCTATGGATCCACAACATGAAGATTCTCCATCCCTTGATATTGGTGATGGGGGCTTGAACCTAAAGCTATAGTTCATTATCAACAATCTAGGTTTAGGAAAAAGTGGGAGTCCATGCAAGTTCTCAAACAAGCATCAAGGTGACAAGAAAGCTAATGAACATGGCTTTGACAAGCATAGAGGAGGTGGTAGACACCATGGTGGTGGCAATCCTCCTCCCTCTTTGCCCTCTTTGTCTACATCTTCTTTTTCCCCTTATGGTTATGACAGATGTCATAGAAAGGAAAATTGTGATAAAGATGAACAATAGTACAACAATGATAATTGCATGGCTTTCTGTGAATGAAGGAGTAATGAACTCGAAGTATGTTGAATATCACAAAGGTAGTAAAAATTTCAACTGAGCATGTGAAAGATAGTTAGATCAAGAAACTTGACATGAACAATATCCTCAGATTTAAGGGTGGATATAACTCTAATCCACAAACACATATTTAAGACTTTCACAATGCCTATGCTTTATAAAATATTGAAAATGATTGGCAGAAATTTAAGTTATTTCCTAGGACACTCATTAAGGAAGTCAAAAGTTGGTAACAGTCCTTGGAGTTAGAATTCATCTATAGGTGGAGTACAATGGTAGAGCTATTCAATGATAAATACTAGATGTACTACTGAGTGTCTAATTTGAGAAGGCATATCCAAGGGTGGAAGAAAAAAACACATGAACCCTTAGATGCCAATGTGGATAGATACTATTCTCTCATACATCAATGCCTTGGCCATGGTTATTCTTAGTGCGAACAACTTTACCACATCATAGATAAACTCAAATCAGAAATGAGAAGAACTCTTAGTATTTATGCCTAAGAAATACTTTTAGAGCTTAGAGCCCATCAAATTCAAAGGTTGATAGAGCATATATTAAAAGAATAAGGGTAGGTAAGGAAATGGAAAATTGCTATGGAATGTAATAGAGATCCTTCCATTAGAAAAAGGGAGGTTCAATTTTGTGACAATGAGGAGAAATCACCACTTGATGAGGTGGTAAATAGAAAAACCTTAACAATCTAAAATTCTATGTTTGAAATTTTTGCTAAGGTAGATAAAAGTTGGGATTCATTGGATGAAAAATTTTAAACTACTCTATTGTAGAAGAATCAAGAGTGTAGAGTACTGATTGTAATCACAGGAGGCAAAAAGAAGCTGAATGTGCCTACCAAAGGGGTAAGGGCAAAGCTGCTGTAGTAGAAGAAGTTGTGGAGGTGATATCAAATAACAATGGTGGGTGTAACATTTGCTAATACAAACATCCTAAAGAATGTTGTCTTGTCGTGTCACACTTGAAGGAGTCTGGGATGTATGCATTGAATCGTTGATTGGTATGAAGGAAATCACCCAGAAGATTACCTTATCCTGAAGGTAATCTAATGTAATTCTACCATCAACAATAAGCTTATTATCCAAGTGGAGCTCCCCTAGATCCATATGAGCAATACTAGTAGTGGCAACACCCATAGTTGTGGGGAATGCCATCACCAAGGTAGTAGTGCCCTTACAGGTAGCTAGATCCATATGGATACTATGTTCAATAACCAAGGTCTCCATGTGACTCTTCTAGTCACATTTCCTTTTAGCATCACTACTACCCTCCAGGATATCATAGAACTCATTCTCCATCTACTGGAAAGAAAACCCCATATCCCTATCATCCTTCTCATCGTTTAGCACATGCTCCTCCACCCTTCACCCAATTACCTCATGCTTCATCTATGTAAGGTGAAATTCCATCATATCTACAACAATGTAATGCTACTAGGGCTATTANACCCCATATCCCTATCATCCTTCTCATCGTTTAGCACATGCTCCTCCACCCTTCACCCAATTACCTCATGCTTCATCTATGTAAGGTGAAATTCCATCATATCTACAACAATGTAATGCTACTAGGGCTATTAACTTACAATCAAATTTCTAGTCGAATGGTTTGCAACCTAGATCTTAAAAATGACCATTCTTCTAATCCAACAGTCCTCCAAATTACTCACAGACTAATGTGGCTAGTTTCCCTATCTTTGCATCATCCTCTACATCAAATCCTTTCGAGAGCACTTCAAATCAAACACCTCCTAAGATCTACATTGTCATGTTAAACCATGTTGTATTTGATTGGATTAAGGCTAGAAACCTTCCCAATAAAAGATCTAACCTTGGAAGTCCTCTCATATTCTTGGAGATCATTGGACATGAGCAATGTAAGGCTCTTCTTGATTTAGGTTCTAGTGTCAATCTAAGTTTTCATAACATGTACAAAGCATAGAACCTCTTGCCTCTCAAGAAGAGTAATATCCATCTAGAATTGGAAAACTAGTCAATGATGATTCCCTTGGAACTTGTAATGAACATTGTAACCACTATTTATTAGTGCTCTTATCTTGTCAATTTTTTGGTGATCAAGGTTAACAATCACAAGGGGCACTTTTCAATTATTATGGGAAGGACATGGTTGAGAATTTTTGATGCATGAATTAAAATCAAAGATATTTCCTTGAAAATTTCCAAGGAGAATGAATTTAGAAAGATTAAGAAGAAGAGAGTTCCATGCATTGCGTACAATGATACCATGTGTAACTATGTGCAGAAACTCTAGTATGTCAAGAGCACATTCATCAAAACATGCAAAAAATGTGTAGATGAATCTAAAATTCAAAGGTGCCTTTACATAGTAGCCACAAAACAGGAGGGCACGTAGTGGTTGACAGTTGATCTTGGAAGTAGTATACTTTGCATGGAACTTGCTGAGCACCTAACATGTGGCTATGTTGAAGGCATGGATAAACTAGCAAGTCCATCACAAACTCTCTAATAATGAAAATGATGATACTAATTGGGACGATTTGCAAATCGATAAAAATTTTAAATAAAAGTCCTTAGAGTTAAAAAATCTACCTACCAACATGAAGTATGCATTTTTGAAAAATGGAAAGCTAATAATCATTAATGCCAATCTTGCTCCTAAATAGAAATAGATATTATTGAAGGTGGTCAACAAATGACCAATAGCCTTTACTTGGTCATATCCTAAACTTAGAGATTAATCTTAGGATATGCTAGCATCGTATCTACACTGATTCAACCATGAAGCCAAAGAGACAACTGTAGCGATGGTTGAACCTCAAATTAAAGTAGATCATCAAAGAGGAAATCAAAGAACTCCTTACGACAGGGTTTATCTATCCCATTGTGGATGATGAGTTGCTTAGTCCACTTGTGATTGTGCTAAAGAAAGATGGTAAGTGGCAGGTTTGCATCGACTTCGGGCTATTGAATATGGTGACACTTAAAGATCACTTTCCATTGTCATTTGTAGATTAAGCATTAGACACTATCTTTGAGCATTACTATTATAGTTTTCTGGATGGTTATAGTGGCTATAACCAAATCCAGATTACACCAAAAGACTAGGTCAAAACAACATTCATAAGTTCCTAGGGAACTTTTGCTTATCGAGAGATGCCTTTTGATTTGTGAAATGCTCATGCAACATTCCAATGCTTGGCCCTAAGTAATTTTTAGCAAAAAATCAATAGAAAAGTGAAATTCTTCATGGATGACTTCTCCACCTATGGCACTACATTTGAGAAATCCTTGGCCCACCTTGAGTAAGTACTCAAAAGATATGTGGAAATAAACCTATGGCTCAATTGGCAAAAGAGACATCTCATGATCCAAGAAGGCATTGTATTGGGGCACAAAGTTTTATAGGAAGGGATCAAGGTAGATCCTAAAAAGATAAGGGTCATCCAAGGAATCACTTGTCAACCAAAAACTATAAAAGATGTTTGGTCATTCCTTGGATACACTGGTTACTACCAACAATTTTTTGAAAATTTCTCTAAGATGAAAAAACCATTGGTTGAACTGATGAAGAAGGATGCTCCATTTGTTTAGACCAAGAAGTGTGAACATGCATTTCAACAACTGAAGAAAAAACTCATAGAAAATCCAATTCTATGAGTACTAGATTGGTTCAAACCATTCCATATCATAATGGATGCATGTAATTACACCTTGGAAGCTGTGCTTACATAGTTATACAACCAAAAACATCCATTCTATGTTCACTATGCAAGTCAAAGCGTTGTGGTGCACAACTCAATTACACCACCATAGAGAAGGAATTGATGGTAGTGGTGTATGCTTTGGAAAAGTTTAAGCACTATGTGCTTAGATATAAAGTGTTTGTGCACATTGAACATAGTGCCATCTGCTTCCTAATGAACAAGCTAATGATGAGTACCCATGTCAGATGGTGGTTGATGATCTTGCAAGAATTTGATTCTTATAATGGTAGATTGAAAGGGAACTGAAAATGTGGTCACTGACCATCTCTCTCCGTTACAATGGGATGACAAAGAGGAGGAGAGCCCAATCTCTAATCAATTGCTAAATGAACTCTTTGTTAGTGAAATTAATGAACAGATGCACACAAAACAAAAATGGTATGATGGCATCCTCACTTATCTTCTCACTCAAGAGATACCATAAAAAAGCATACAGGAAGAAACAATAGTTTCTTCATCAGACAAAATACTTTATGGAAATCAATGGACATCTTTACAAGGTGTGCACCAATGGCCTAGTTCATTGGTGTGTCCCTAATGTGGATGAATTGCACATTCTTTAGGATTCTCACAAAGGCCCTTGTGGAGGCCACTATGATAGGAGATGCATGATCATAAAAATCCTAATGGAAAGATACTATTGGCCCACCATCTTTAGGGATGCCCATCAATTTTTCTGCTCTTGTGTCAATGAGATGGTTGGATGACCACATGAATGGAGGGTCCTCAATAGTGGATTCAACCACTAGAACCCTTCGAAATATGGGGAATCAAGTTCATGGGTTCCATCACATCCATGTTAAATGGAAAGGCATATATAATGGTTGAATAGAAGCTATATTTTTCACTGACTATACATCATCCATTGCTACATGGTTTGTACAAAAAAATGTTGTGAACAAGTTTGGGATGCCATGTTCACTGATTTTTAACAATGGAACCCATTTTACAAGTGTTACTTTTTGTAAGCTTATGTAATGCTTTGGGGTTGAACATAAATTAACAACACTCTATCATCCCTAAGCCAATGGTCAAGCAAAAGTTACTAATGGGGATATCACAAAGATTCTAATAAGAACTGTTAGCAAATATAGGAGATATTGGAGCACGAAACTTAACGATGTCCTTTGTGGCCTACCGCTCAACATGGAAACTTTCTATAGGCTACTCTTCCTATGAGTTTGTATATAAAAAATTACCAACTCTACCTATCCAATCTGAGCTTCATGCACTTTCAATAGCCTGTGACCTAGCTATTGACCTTAGTTTAGCACAAAAAGAAAGATTGATCAACCTAAATGTACTAGACAAAAAGCAATTAATGGACCTATCCTTGAATGAAGTGCATAAGGTATTCAACAAATAATGACATGACCTTAGAATATAGAAAGTAAAATTTCAACAAGGAGATAAGGTTCTCTACTGAAATCCTACACATGTACCTCAACGAACTAAGTTCTAGATGTTGTGGGAAGGGCCTTATAGAAGTTATAAAACATTTTCTTCTAAGGCCATGTTAATCTACAAACTTGAGAGCTCGAACAAAAAGTAGCCGGTCAACATGCAACAACTCAAACCTTTCCATGAACCCATGTAAGTTAGTGGAAGCAACACCTCAACAGATGGACAACCTCACTCAATTTTTTGGATCTCCTTCTTCCAACTCAGTCATGGGGGAGATGACCATCCATGCTAATCATATGCATGGCTCCTTAGTTTTTATATTTTTTGTTTTATACATTTTTATTTTTTGCAAATTATTTATTTTACACTTTTTTGATTTTAAAACTTTTTTCTATTTTACACCATTTTTTGTTTTACACCATCATTTGTACATTTAAATTTTTCTTGAATATTTTACACTTTCTTATATATTTTACTTTATTTTAGTGTGATTTTCTAATTTCTGTTAATAAATGTGATTTATGCCAATAGGACATAATGGTTTTGTAACTATTTCTAATGGGGGTTTGCACTTAATGTTTTTGTTTGCTAATGTTTGATTTCTATTTTTGAATTTTTTGTATCAATGGCTAAGAGATGATTTCTTTTTCATGGAATAGGCAGTGAGTCCATGATATCCACCCATCCATAAAAATCTATGGTTTTTCTCATTTTGGGAATATGAGATTCCTTTCATTAAATAAACCTTTAATAAATTTGTGACCTTGGTGGTTTCCAAAATTATGAAGGATTTAAAGATTTGCACAAGGTGTGACTTCAAGAGGACTCAATACCCTTTGTACTCTTCTACTTCGGTGCATGAGTGTTTTCATGGATTTCTTACTGTTATGTGTTGACCATAAATAGGAAGTTAAATAAGTCTTTGCATGGTGTGGTTCCCATTCAAAAAGAAGAAAAAAAAACAAAATAAAATAAAAAAAATTTAAAAATGATAAGAAAATGATGATGGGAATTCAAAACACATCCCTTAAACAAATAAATGGGCTATAAGCACTAGTTATGGGACTAGAAAGACATGTTACCCATGGATGAAGGTCCCTTCTAAATAAGGCCCTCTCTCACTTCCTACTTCTCTTTTCTTCTCTTTAAGGAATGATGGTTATTTTGTGGGAGCAGTCTTATGTCTTAAGGGGGTGCATTAGTCTTGGAGTGATAATGCGAAGTCACTAAAAATGGTTGGTTTTGGTTTGGACTAAGGATGGATCTTCTTAGGTTATTTAAACACAAATCCATAATGGACTTTATTTGACCTCAATTTGGAACTCCATTCCACCTTCTGCATCATCCATCCATACTACCCATAACTCACCTCACTATCAGTGTCCATGTTCTTTCTCAGTGTCTTTGTCTGATGTACTTGAAGTCTTTGGTAGAATCTTTTGGGTTTTGGTCCTTAACTTTCATAAATCATTAATCACCTATGGGGCCCACAAACTCCTTGGGTTTAGGTTATGCAAGGACAAATAGGGAATGTGCCTACTATGGGAAGGACCCACTTGCATATCTCTTGGTTGGGTTTGTTAAGCACCTTATCCTTAGGCATTATTGCAATTAGAATCTTTTGTGCATCCATCTTCTATGTCTGACCATGCGCTTCTTTAATATTTTCTTCAATTTACACATTCTCAATCAAAATTTTAAATTTTTGAGCTTCAATGCTTTTATCATATTCTTGGCTTTTCTAGGACTTCATAGACCCCGAATTCATTAAAAAATTCCTTGTTTTTTAAAAATATTCTAATATAAAAATTTCATTTATGGATCCCATAAATGGGATCCCATTGATAGAGCCCATGTGCATACGTGGCCTTGTATATGTGGCCCGATCGACACAGTGCAAAAATTTCATTTATATGCATGACCCCCTTAGAAATTTTCACATTTGCTCTTAAAGGCCGAAAGAACTTTTGCAATTTTTAGAGCCCAGAACCTTTAAGAGCTTATAACTTGCTAACTATTTGTCAAAATCACTTCATTCTTCGACCATTTAGCTTTGGGAGGTAAGCTCTTAGTTGTGGGGGCCACAAATATGCATTTTTGATAGAATTTGTTTTGACATTTTTCTAACTCCCACAAAGGTTTAACTAAGAAATAAACATTAAAACAACAAATTATGAGAGTTAAACCTTTTCAATAAGCTCCAGTGACACTTACAATAAAATATTAATTAATAAAATAATAATAGAATAATCAATTTGCCATGGTCCAGTCATAGCCAAGTGTAAGTAATCAATGAGATAAGGTATCCAAATATTCTTAGTTACACATTATATTTACTAATCCATAGATGTGTTGTGATTATAGATAGTACCAAAAGGCAAACACACATAGGAAGGAGGACTGTCTCAACCAAGGGAAAAATGACCAAGAATGGGAAGGGGCCAAGAATAAGCCTTGGAAGAAGCAATTACAACCCATGCTATGAGAACTCTTAGGGAGGAGGCCAAAGTGGAGTCTATTCATTAGATTCTAGAACATATGAACAAAACATTTACATTGGGATGAGGCATTGACTCAACAAGAAAACCTTAAGGTGACCTTAACAGAAGGCTACCTAAACTAAATTAGATCAAGGAATGTCCAAAAAATAGTGCTTCAAGAGTTGAACTTTGGCTCTTTCTTGGAGCAAGCACCTAAAAAGATAAAGGATCAACTGAAGACCTCTTCCATATGACCAATTATCACATCTAGCTCAATGGTCAAGATCAAGGACATTTTAGTGTCCTACTTTATGCAAGCCATTGCAAAGGAACTTAGGTCACCTGAAATTGGGGCAAATCTCACTAAGATTTCAATATAGGTGGATCCCAACATAAAAAAGAAATGGATTTAGCGGTGCTATGGTCTCAATTGCAAGGAGTACAATGTGCTTACATTGGCAAAAAGAATCCATTAGAAGATTGCGACCTTTCATCTAAATCCTATGATGAGGCCCAGGAAGATCACTGCCTTTTATACCCATGTGTGTGCTGCTCTAAGTGGAAGATTCTCGATCAACCTTCCATAGCTTATCTATCTAGAGATAGAAAGGTGATTCAAGGAGAATGAATGTGGATGGAAGACACTCCCCTTTCCTTGCCTCATCAAGAAACTATGTTGAAGGGGAGGAATTTCCTGCTATACTAATGATGTTATCCAACATGCTTAGACCATTAATTGGGTAGAAATGATGAAGGAAAAAACTCCTACAACAATAATCCAAGAAGAAAAGCAGCAACCACTACCTCCACCTACCACTTAAAAAATAGTACTGGACATTATTGCAACATCCCAACAATTGTGCAAGTTCCAAGAATGGCCCTTGAGTGAGTAGGAGCAACAAGTAGGCATGAGTGGTGGAGATCCATCTATGTACAAGCTTGTGATGACTCAGCCTGATGGGAAGAGGTGGATCCATTTTCTCTACCTAGTGAATATAGTTGTCTAGGAGGTCAAATTTAGTGTGAGAGAGGTAACGGTATCTCTTTTAGAATAACAACAACTCCTAGATATTTCTAGGAATGATGCAACCTTTTTGGTATGCTTGGAGGAGGGTGAGGGGGCAACACTATTGGTGATGCAACACCAAGGATAAGAAACAACAACAAAGGTGGTTGCTAAAAAATTGCCAAAACACTCAATGCTCCTATCATGTCTGTGCTAGATGTCACCATACTTAAAGTTGTGTAGACATCCTTAGTGACCATAAGTGGTAGAGTAAGCATAGCATAACATGAAGAACTATTGGACTGATTGGTAATAATTGAAAATCACTTTTGGATGTCTTTAACCTTGTAGATAATATAATTGTAACCCATTTAGAGTTGCTAGAGGCAAGGAGCAAGAATATTATTTTGGGAGGGCAATGTAAAATAGCCAAGGAGCTAAATGAATGCTTGGTTGCAGAAGTTACTAAATTGAGAGCCTAGATTTTTGACCATGCATTTCTCAACCTAGCATTAACAAGAGATGAAGCTCTTGAATATCTTCACACCAATTTGAAAGGGGTTGAGGGTGTAATGGAGATAGCAGTGTTCTATCGATTCTTCATAGAGGCCACCTAGCACAAAATCATAAGGCTTTGGATCTAACACACCAATAGAATGTGCAGATGATTGCAAAAATCTATCACCTAAGAAACATTGATGCACATAAATAATAATTGATTATTTTTATCCATCAATAATAGAAGAAACTAGCTAGAGCAAATACAAAGTTAAAAAGATTGGTAGCCAAGAATAGAAACCTTTTCATGGAGGAGGTTTTTGCCCTTTGCCAAAAGGTTGCAATAGAAGTAGCCTCCTAGAAATCAGAGGCTCTCAAAATTTATAGAGTCAAAAATCATTACAAAGATTAGGTCAGCCTATAGAAGAAAATAAATGTGAAACACATTCAAGTGAAAAAGGCAAAGGTGAATGAGACCATCCAACATCTTCAACAAGGACACAAATTATGGTAGCCCATTGTTGATGGGATTAATCAATATAATAAAGTAGAAATTCACCTAAAGGACTTGTAGATAGAGGAGATGACTATATATATGGAGCTTTCCAACCTCCAATATGAAAACTTAGCTATGTTGACTATTGGGTGGTCATAATTAGAATTGGAAAAGTAGGTGACTAACTCGTACTTATTATACAAGGTTGAGTTCAAGCACCACAAGGACACCAAGCAAAAGCTTGCAGTGGCAAACATTGAACTTGAGGTTCTCAAGGGTAAATGTACTGATTAGAGATCCATTTCCAAGAGCCTAGAAAAAAGAATGAATGACTACCAAGAGCTACAAAATGTAGTAAGGGTGCCTGATGTTGAATCCAAATAATTTACTACCTAGTTCATCAACATCAAGGAGCTATTCCCATTAATGCCCTATTCATGGGATATCCCCATTCTATTTCACATTGGCGATGTCACATGGACTATGAATGATCCTTGGAGTAAGGAGAAGAAGAAGAAGGCATTATTAGATTCCTTTTGCCTTCCACGAGAGGTAGAAGTCGTGGCAGGATAACTACAGCCTTCTTAGCCACTGCATGCATTCAAAGCTAATGAAGGTCCTTTAGAACCTTAGGAATCTTCACCTCTTGGGATTGTTTGATCTTCTTAACCATCTTCATGCCATCAAAGGATGTGACATCTATTTTAAGTATTCATATCACATTTTTCAATTTTTTGTCATGAAATCACAAATTTTGTAAAGATGTTAATATGTATACTTAGGCACTTAGTTTTTTTGTCAGTTTGTTGTGTCAAGTGTCAGTCAATAATTTCATACCTTTGAAATTTTGTAAGGAAACTTGAGGATGAGTTTTCATTCAGTTGTGGGGTATGATGAAGTGTCATAATGTCACATTGATGGACCCTCATTGACGTGGCCTCGTCAATAGTCCCTCATTGATGTAACCTTATCGACATGGTGTTGACCCATTGACGAGGCCATGTTGACATAGTGTTTATTGTGTTTATGAGGCCTCATTAATGCAACACCATAATAAAGTTTATAAATATGCACTCACCCATTGTGTTGATAGCATGCCTTGTCATAGTTGCAGTAGAGATCTTGTAGTTTTGTCATTTTAGAGTTAGAATATATTTTTGAGTGCCTACAGCAAAAGTCAAAAAGTGTACAGATCTTTATTCAAGTACTGATGTACCTAAGCATAATAGTGTGAATGACAATAAAGATGAGCCTTTCGATAAGCCTTGTAGCACTTGGAAATAGATTAATTAATTATGTATGCATTTGATGTTTTATGCAAATTTCTTTAATGATTTAAGTAATTAAATAATTAATTAGGCCAAACTAAGCTAGATTAAATAATAACTAATTAAGCACATAAGTACAATCAGTTGGAGCATATGCTTGATACTTGATAATCCCAGTAACACTTAATATTTGGTAGCTCAGTAGTGCTAATGTGTTTAGGATGTGTACATCAAGAGGGAATGGATGATTATGTTAGGATTAGTTAGGTGTAGTTAGTTAGTTAAGTTAGTAATTGAATCACTTCATTCTTTCCATCCTTTGTTTTAAGCACCCAAAACATAAAATGTAAAAATAATAAAAATCATATTCCTCAATTACACTTAACCATACCTTTTCATATCACAAGTGTAATTGGGAAGACAAGAAATGTTGTTAAGGCAAGTTCACTCTCTAGAGACAAGTGTACTGGAAGACATAGAATCCACGGAATTTGACTAAATCATGCATGAATGCTTAGTGATTTGTATGGTTGAGTGGAGGGGTATTCACCACTCATTAGCAGGGGTCAATTCATAACTATCTCTAGGGTGCTTCATCATCAACCAATCCATACCCTTATGCTAGCACCACCTACCTATGATCACTATAAGCATCATTATGAATACATGTGCAACTCTAGGCTAGCTTAAGCCAACACATGTTATTAGAACAACACATCCAAAACACAGACATACATTAGCACCTAACAGTCACATTTATTTCATGAAAACAGTACTGCAACTTGGCAAAATAAAATTTTGCACTGCAATCATATTTCATAAACTACATATAATTCTATAAAATGACCACTATTACAACCTCCAGGATAATATATGCCCAAAGAAAATATCAATTCTACAATTAGAAAGTACTTTCCAAGATGATCCTAATGATAGTAATTTGACCTAAATTAGAGTCCTAGAAGCAAAGTTATGTGCATTAAAATTTTAATGAATAAAATAATAAATAATAATATTTAATTACACCTTGTGATGATTAGAAGTCCTAAAAATGCTTGTGCAACAACAGGTCTATAAAATATAATATTTTGGTCATGTTAGTCTCATCAACATCACATCTAATATAATGAAATTTGCATTATATTGTACATTGCATATTTATTATTAAACAAACCATAACCAAAATCATAAAATTTTAGTAAATCTAAAAAGAAATACATCCAAACTCAATCATGTAGACTAATTTAGCATAAAAATATAGAAAAAAAAGTAAAGGCAACCCATGTAGATATGATCATAGTAATCCCAAATCCAACAAAATCTTGTTTTTCTCTAAACAAGTTTCATACACATCTAGATATGACCACAACAATCCAAAATCTAGTTCAAAGAAAAGAAAAATCCATCCATAAAGCTCAAAATTCAAAAAAATATGGAAAATAAAGGAGGACAAAATAGAAATTGAAGAGGAATGAACTTAGGTTTTTGTTTCTATTTCAAATAACTAAAAAAAACCTACATGAAATAGAGAAGGTGGTGATGTAAAAAAAGAAAGAAAAAAGACAGTGGTGCTTTTTTATTATGCATCATGTATAATGCATAAGCATTATACTTCAAATTAATCTTTCTATTGTGCACAAGTCATGCAAAACAAAATTGTCATTTTTACTTTTACTTTTTTTTGTCAAACTAAACCTTTTTCTTATAAGTTTATTTCTTTTATCCCTCCATAACTAATACCTTGCATTTCAAACATGCATAACAAATACACTAGGAATCCAAATTAAAATCTATTTAAACCTATGAGATCCATATCAAATGCTCTAGACATTTACTTACTAAAATCATATCCAAATATCACACAACGTAGTGCTATAGTTCAAATGTATAAATATTGAAATTAAACATAAAGCATAAATACATACTAAATAGTTGTTCTTGTATCCCAATCCAACATCCTTGCCAGCAACATCACTTTTCTAACACATCACATAGGGCTAGTGTACATAATTAAGTTAGTTAAGCATTTAAAGACATTATAATCATAACATAAAGATGAAAGCTGATGAAGCAGCCAGTCCACTGCATCGACTAGCCTACATCAATGAAGGCTTGTCAATGTGGCCACATCAATGTGATCCCATTGATGCATCTTTCTAGGTGTTGACGTGGCCTCATCAATGCAGAGTTTATTTTTTGCTATAAATATGCATGCACTCGCCATATTTATGGCACCTTTTGTTCAACTTGTAGCGAAGCTTTTGCAATTTGTTTTCACATGAGTTAGATTATTTTCCAAGTGCTTGTAGACATAGTTCAAAGAGTGTATGACTCTTTATTCAAGCACTAATGTACTTGAGCCCATTGGTGTGAACAGAAATAAAGATAAGCTTTTTGAACATTCCTTGCAGCATTTGAACTAGATTACTTAAGCATTAATATTTTAATACTTTAATAATTTTAATGCTTTTATTATCAAACTTTAATAATTTTAATGCTTTTGTTATCACTTTATAGTTACAGTATGTTTTAGTATTCCACGAGAACACATATGCATGACCACCTTGAACATATGTCTGACACTTGGCAACCTAGTGATGCTTAACGTCTAGCAACCCAGTAGTGATAAGGACATGCTTGGGATGTGCACGGAGGGTGGGATTAGTTACTTATGCTAGGGATAGTCAAGCGATAGCATAGTAAAATCTTAAATTATCTAGCCTTTTATTCCCTATATTTGAAAAATTAGCTATTATAGATAAAAGAAAACATACAAAAAATCATATGCCTCAGTCTCACTTAACCATCATTCTACAATGTCACAAGTGAGGTTGAGAGGACAACGATCATTCAAACTAGGATTTTGATGGCTATAATTATATGCATAAATGCTTGTAGTCTTCGAAATACAATTAGATCATGCATGAACACTTGTGATTCGTATGGTTGGGTGTAGGGGTACTTGACCACTCATCATTGGTGCCATTGCTGGGGACTGTTAGTCTCACGTGCACTCTCTAGCCTTGGCGAGATCATCACTCACTTTGTTGGAATGGACCCATTATGTCAAAATCTACTCATGATAGGGGAATTAAGTAAGAGTAAGGCATACGAGATTATTTATTGTTTAACATTAGTATGTCTTCTTCTCATAGGCAAGACGAATCCAACTTGTAAGTACCCTAGGAATGTCAGGTGGTGGATATGCATCCAGATGAGTACATACCCAACCTCATGTTCATCCTACATAAGGATGAGAAAATGAAATTGCAAGACATGGAGGGCAACATTCTATTGCCCCTTGATTGATCGGTTCTCAGAATGCTGCTTCAAACTCTCACTAGATTGGGCATTCAGGACCAAGGTGAGGAGTACATTATGGAGGATCATGATTATTGGGACTATCATCCAAATGAGGCACAATGTAAATGGAACATATAGTAGGCAAAGAACCATGAATAATCAAAGGGAAAATGGTCTAGTAACCTTTTGTCCCTACAGGCCCAACACGATGATGAGAAACCTATTCCTCGTAGTCCCTGTTCTTCCACATCTCTGCCCTTGCATCATAACATCCAATCCATCATATAGAGTAAAGGTTCAAGTGACTAGGAGTTCTAGGATGTTGAGGGATCCCCCAGAGGAGATCATAGTGAAGGTGAAGATGGACGTGAAGATCGAGGTCATCGTCATGGAAGATGAGGTGATCGACACCATGGGGATGGTAGTCCTTCCCCCTCTTTCCACCATAGCTTCATTAGGTTCTGAATTCGACTACAACTATTGTAGGAGGGATCATGATGATGGTGATCACCAAGATTGACATGATCAAGGACGTTGACAGGAATGTCGTGACCAAGGGTGTGGATAGTTACAGGAGGCTCATTATCATGAAAGGAGAGGTAGTAGGAACAATCACAGATGCCATGGCCATCATCAGGACCATGACTTTGATGAAGCACTACTTGCCACTCGAAGCATGCTCAACATAGCAAAGGTAGTTCAAATACTTACTAGGCACTTGAGAGATAGTCTAATCAAGCACCTTGATATGAAAAACATTCCCAAATTTGAAGGGGGATATAATTGTGATATGAAAACTCACCCACAAGCAGTTCATGATGCTTGCACCCTATAGAATATTGAAAATGAATGGCAAAAACTAAAGTTGTTCCCCTAAACAATCATTAAGGAAGTAGAAAGCTGGTACTAGTTTTTGGAGTCAAAATCAATTAGGCGATGGAGTACAATGTTGAAGCTCTTTAATGACAAATACCAAACTTACTCTAGAGTGTCTAATTTGTGATGAAAGATTTAGGGGTGGAAACAAGGTAGCCACAAAACCTTGCATGCAGCCATGGGCAGATATTAATCCTTGTTACATCGATGCCTTGGTCATGGCTACTCTTAATGCAAACAACTTTGCCATGTCATAGATGTGCTCCGTTTTGAAACAAGAAGGACCCTTGGCATTTACGCTCAAGGATAGCTATTCAAGTTAAGGGCTCATCAACATCAACAATTAATTGAGTAGGTAGCCAAGGAAGAGGGAGAACTATAGAAATGGGAAATTGTAGAGGACTATAGTTGGGACCCTTCCATCTAGAAGAGGGAGGTCCAATTTTGTGATGTGGAGGAATCACCTTTGGATGTAGTGGTGAATAGGAAGACTTCACCTATACAAAAACTCGCTTCTAAAATTTTAGCCAAGGTGGAAAAGATGTGGGATTCTTTTGATGAAAAATTCAAAAATGTTCTAAAAATTGTAGAAGAATCAAAAGAACAGAGTAATGATCGAGATCGACCAAGGAGAAAAGAGGCTGAACGTGCTTAGCACAAAGGTAAGGGCAAGGTTGTTGCGGTGGAACAAGTTGTAGACTCAGACATTGAGGAAGATGATGGATGTAACATATGCCAATACAAACATCTTAAGGGATGTTGCCCCATGGTATCACATTTGCAAGAGTCTAGGCTGTACACTCTAAATTCTCACTTAGCAAAAAGGCAAACACCCTAGAGATTGCCTTATCCACAAGGTAATTCTAGGCAGTTCCACCAGCAATAGGGATATTATCCAAGTGGAGCTCTGCCATAACTATATGAGCACTACTAGGAATGGTAGCATCCACATTTGTGGGGGATGCCACCCCCAAGATAGCAGTACCCTTACCAACAGTTAGACCCTTATGGGTACTATGTTTAGTAGCCAATCTCCCCATAGGATTCTTCTAGTCATGCAACCTTCCAAAATCATTACTACCCTCTAGAATACTTTTGGGCCCAATCTTCGTCAACTAAGGGGAAAAACCCACATATGCACTATCCTCTGCCATCTCCTTTTGCCATACCTATCTATTAGCCCCCAACTCAGCTACCTCTTGCTCCACCCATGCAAGGAAAAATACCTCCAAAACCACAACAGCATAATGCCACAAGGGCCATCAATTTACAGCCAACTTCTGAGCCGAGTAGGTTAGAATCAAAATCATAGAAACATTCCTTTTTTTGGATTAATAAACTAAACAAACCCTCACACTCACTTATGGCCAATTCCTCGATATCTCCAACTACCTCTAACGCTTAATCCTTCAAGAGACCTTCGAACCAAATGCCTTATGAAGTGCAAATTGTCATGTTAACACATGCTGTGATGGACTGAATCAAGGTGGGTCATCTTCCTTGAAAATTTCCTAATCCAAGAAGCCCCCTCATATGCCTTTAGATGGTAGGAAACAAGCCATGCAAATATCTTCTAGATTTTGGGTCAGGTGTCAACCTAATTTTACATGATATGTACAAGACTTGGAATCTACCTCCATTGAAGAAAAGAAAAATTTAGCTTGAGTTGGTAGACCAATCCATTACTATTCCCTTGGGATTGGTAGAAGATATTGTGACCACCATTTGTCGGTGATCCTACCTTGCTAATTTCATGGTGATCCATGTTGATAATTGCAAAGGGAACTTGCTAATTATAATAAGAAGAGCATGACTTAGCACGGTGGATGCATGTTTAGGACTTCGAGATCTCTCCCTTGAAATTTCCAAGGAAAATCCTTTTTGGAAGATCGAGAAGAAGCGTGTTCCATGCATCACATATAGTGACTCTAGGTGCAATTGTGTGCAACAACTATAGTCTATTAAGCAAGCATCCATTCAAGCATGCAATCGGTGTGCCGTCAAATCACAAATGCAATGATACATGTACATAGCAGCCACTAACCAAGAAAGCACCAGTGGCTAACCGCTGACTCTCATAGCAGCACCCTATGCATGGAATCCTTTTAGAGCCTTGTATGTACCTATATGGGAAGCATAGATGAACTAGAATAGTTCCATCAACAAATTTCCACTACTAATGATGCTACTGATTGAGGAAAGCTATAGATCCCTAAAAGCTTTAAACAAGAGCCCCTAGAACTAAAAACCTTACTGGTCAATCTAGAATATGCATTCTTGCAGAATGGTAAGCTAGTACTAATTAATGCCACTCTTTTTCTAGAGAAAAAAGAGAAGTTTCTAAGGATGGTGAACAAGTGGTTGACTACCTTCGCATGGTCATATCCTAAGTTAATAGGGATTTATCCTAGGGTATGCCAACATTGAATCTATATTGACCCTTCCATGAAGCCATGATGATAGCTGCAAAGATGATTGAATCCCAAACTTAAATAGATTGTCAAGGATGAAATTGAGAAATTTTTGAAGGTAGGATTCATCTACCCCATTGCGGATAGTGAGTGAATCAGCCCACTCATTATTGTGCCAAAAAAGAATGGAAAATGGAGAGTCTATATTGATTTTTGATTACTAAATATGGAAACTTTTAAGGATCATTTTCCACTTACATTTGTGGACTAGGTGTTGGATACCATTTCAGGGCATTGTTACTATAGCTTCCTGGATGGTTACAATGGATATAATCAAATCTAGATTGTGCCAGAGGATTAGGCCAAGATAATGTTTATGAGTCCCTGGGGGAATTTTGCATACAAGAAGATGCCCTTTGACCTGTGTAATGTGCCTACAACCTTCCAACACCTTGTCCTCAACATCTTCCAGCAACAAATTAGCAATGGTGTAGAAGTTTCATAGATTACTTCTCCACCTATGGAGCAACACTTGAGCAAGCCTTGGATTACCTTGAGCAAGTTTTGAAGCGATGTGTAGAAACTAACTTAAGAATCAGCTAGCAAAAGAACCACCTGATGGTCCAAGAAGGCATTATTTTGTGGCATAAAATTTCACAAGAAGGGATTAGAGTGGATCCTAAGAAAATTAGGGTTATTCAAGGAATTACTAGTCAGCTAGGAACTGTAAAGGACATTTGGTTATTCCTTGGACACAATGGCTACTACTGGCACTTCATTAAGAATTTCTCGAAGATCTCCAAGCCATTGGTGGAGCTAATAAAGAAAGATGCTATGTTTGTCTGGACTAGGGAATGTGAATTTGCATTCTAAATGCTAAAGCAAAAACTCATAGTGACTCCAATTCTATGAGCGCCTGATTAGTCTAGACCATTTCACATCATGATGGATGCATCTAATTATGCATTGGGGGCTATGCTTATGCAGTTGGATGACCAGAAGCATCCATATTACATCCACTATGCAAGCCAAAGTATTGTGGGTGCTCAGCTAAATTACACCATCACCGAAAAGGAATTAATGGCAGTGGTATTCACCTTGGAAAAGTTTTGACACTATGTGCTCGGATACAAGGTGTTTGTACATACAGACCACAGTGCCATCTGGTTCCTTATGAAGAAACCAACAATGAGCCCTTGTGTTATACGGTGGGTCATGATCCTTCAAGAATTCAATCTTACTATGGTAGACAAAAAGGAAACTGAGAATGTGGTTTTCAATCACTTCTCTTGGTTACGATGGGATAGCACAGAGGAGGAGAGCCCACTCTTTGACTAGTTTCCAGATGAACTCCTCTTTGCTGAAGCAATTGTAAAGGAGGCACCAATAGGATAAAATTGGTTTGTTGACATCCTTACCTATCCTCGTATACAAGAGCTACCAAAGGAATTGGATCATCAGAAGAAACAAGAGTTTCTTCATAGAGCCAAGCACTTCATGAAAACCAATGGACACCTGTACAAGGTGTGTGCAAATGGCTTGGTTTGATGGTATGTCCCTGATGTAGATCAACTGTGCATCCTCCAAGATGCTCATGCGGGCCCTTATGGGGGTCATTACATAGGAAGGTGCATAGCCATTAAGATCCTACATGTAGGTTACTACTGGCCTACACTCTTCAAAGATGCTCAATGGTTCATCTGCTCTTGTGATCGATGTCAAAGAGATGGTGGGATGACAATAAGAATGGAGGGACCTCAATAGTGGATTCAACCACTAAAGCCCTTCAACATTTGCGGCATCAACTTCATGGGCCCCATCACATTGATTTCAATTGGGAATACATACATTATTGTCATGGTGGACTACTGTACAAAGTGGGTAGAGGTGGAAGCCTTTATTGACTATTCCTCAACCACGGCCACGTGGTTTGCTCAACAACAAATAATGAATAGGTTTGGGGTGCTGTGTGCACTCATTTTAGATAATGGCACTCACTTCATGGATGCTAATTTTTGTAAAATCATGCAACATTTGGGAGTAGAACATAAACTAACAACACCCTATCACCCCCAAGCCAATGGGCAAGCCGAAGTCAAAAACTGGGAGATTACAAAGATCCTAACTAGAACGATTAGCAAATATAAGAGGGATTGGAGTACAAAAGTTAATGACACCCTCTAGGCCTACTACTCAACTTAGAAAATTCCTATAGGCTACTTCCCTTATGATTTGGTGTATGAAAAACTACCAACACTTTCAATTCAGGTAGAACTTTGAACACTATCCACTGCAAGTGTCTTAGGTCTTGACTTATCCCTAGCACAATGAGAACGACTCATTCTATCATCAAATGAGGTGCATAAGGTATATAACAAACAACATCATGACCATCATGACCTTAGGATTTGAAAGATAACATTTCAATGTGGAGATAAGGTTGTCTACTGGAACCCCACACATGTGCTGCAACAGAGCAAGATTCAAACACTGTGGGAGGGACTTTATATTATTTTCAAGACCTTTGCATCTGAGGCCCTACTCATACACAAACCTGAAGACCCAACAAAAGTTTATTTGGTCAACATGTAACAATTGAAAGCCTTCCATAAACCACACCAAACTAGGATCGCTACCACTTTGCTAAGTGGTTAGCCATGTTCCATTTTTTAAATCTCCTCCTCCAAGCTTAGTCATGTGGGAGATCACTACTCATGCTAAAATAGTTATCCTAGCTTCTCATGCCTTTTTTATATTTTTTGTATTACACATTTTTGTTTTACACTATCATTCATATGTTTAACATTTCTTACCTACTCTTTCTTTTATATATATAAATATAAATATATTTCACCTTTAGTTGTTTTGTTCTATTTTATTCTACTTTATTTTCCTCTATTTATTTTCACTAATAAAGCCATCTTATTACCACAGGATGTAATGGTGTGGTAGTTGCTCCTAATGAGTGTTTGCATATTATGGGTTGGATATTATATCTAGTTCTTACCTTAGCATTTTTGGTTTCAGAAAACTAAGTTATACTTTCTTTCATGCGATAGGTAGTGATTCCATGACATTTGGCCACTCACACTTTTCTATGGTGTCTCGAGATTGAGAGAAGTATAGGTCCTTTTCAATTAATCAACTCCAATAAATTCTTGACCTTGGTGGATTTTGAACTTGGGAAGGATCTAAGTGGTAAGGAATAGGGTGTGACTTCAAGGGGATGTGGTGGACTACATATCTTCCTACGATCTCTCGTGCATTGCTATCCTCAGGGATTCCTTTCCATTCCATGATGATGAATAATAGGAAGCTAACATGTCCTTACATGGTGTGGTTCCCATTTGAAAAAAATAAGAAAATAAAAGAAAAAAGAAAAAGAAAAAGAAAAACAACAACGGGAATTCAAAGCACACCCCTTGGACCAACCAATATCCTTGCATGGTGTGGTTCCCATTCAAATAATAATAAAAAAACACAATAATGGAAATTCAAAGCACACCCCTTGAATCAAATAATGAGCTACAAGCACTAGTTATGGGACTTGAAAGTCATGTTATCCAAGCCAGATGGTCCTCTCTAACTAAGGCCCTTCCTTACTTCCTACTTCCCTTTCCTTCTATATACAGAATGGGATTTGGTCTCTGAGGGCATGTGTATGTCTTGAGTGGATGGGTTGGTATCAGTCCATTACTATGATGTTTCTGGCCATGGTCAATCTTGATTCAAACCTAGAGCAGATTCTTATCAGGTCACTTAACCACATACTTCACAAAGGGATTGTATCAATCTTTACCTTGGCACTCCATTCAACATGCTCTCCCCTTCATCCATTGCTCTCCATTCCTCACCTCATTTTCGGTTTCATGTTTTGATCATGTATCTTGGTTTGGTTATGGTACTTGTAAATCCTTTAGTTTGTTCTTAGACATATGAGTATCAACCCTCGGTCACCATTAATTAACTATGGGGCCCACAGACTCCTAGGTTGAAGATGTGCAAGGGTAAACATGGCTAGAGCCTACTATGGGGAGGACCCACTTGCATATCTTTTGGTTCCACTTATTAATCTCCTACTCCTTTGATATAATATGACAACCATTTCTATGCGGACCATCATGAGGCTCTCCATCGCCCAAGCTCCATATTATGATGTTCTCCTAAATTCGACTCTTCTTTTGCAATTGACATTCCTTCCTCTTTGTTTCATGCTGTTCTTGGATCTCTATGCTTTTGAATGACTCTATTTTTATGCTAAAATTCATAGATTTGGGCCTTTAATTCATCAGTCAATGGTGGTCAATGTAGTTGAATAGCTGCATCGACACGACCCTATATACGCAACCACATACATTTATGCAGCCCTGTTTATGCGACCCCATCGACCTAGTGCCCAAACCACTATATATATGTGTGTCGTGCCTTTAAATTTTGTCCATTTTCTCATAATGCTAGGGGAGTTTTTCAAGTTTTCTACATCCAATCTCTTTCTCGAGCACATAACCTTCCTACTGTTTGTCCCCATCCAACTGTTCTTTCATCCTTTGGCTACCAGAGGTATGCTTTACATTGTGGGGGGCCCATGATAGCTTATGGATTAGGGTTAGGGTTAATTAAAAATACCTCTTAGGGTTAATCAAAGAGTTGGTTTTAACTCATCATCATGGTTATGCTGTGCTTGCAGATGGCACAAAAACCAAGGCATCTAAGGGAGGATGGACCATCACAACCTTAGGAGAAATGACCTAGAACTTGAAGGAAATGGGGTAGGTGACCTCAAGAGCATGCAGAGGGTTCACATGCATCTAGCCCTCTCCACAAGGAACCCAACATGGAATCTATTTATTAGATTCCTAAAGAAGAGGTCCCCATAGAGAAATCACATAGGAATGAGACTCCAGCAAGAGTGCCATGGCTTGAGGTCACTTTAACCAGGGCCTTCCTTGACACTATCAAGCCGAAAGAGCTACAACGAATGATCCTTTAAGAATTAAACTTTGGACCATTCCTAGAAAGTGCACTAGAAGAAGTTAGAACTTAGCTACAAAATTATCCCATGTGGATAATCGTCATGTCTAGTGGTGAATGGTATTTGGGGGAAACCTATCTCTTATGGGGAAATCGACAACAGGGGTCGTGAGTAAGAATCAAAGACATCCATGTGTCTTACTCTGTAGAGGTAATTATGCAAACTCTTAAGTTGCTTGAGATTAGGGCTGATGTGGCAGAAATTTTAAAATAAGTAGACCCTGTGGTGAAAGCAAAGTGGACCAGGCAATGCTATGCGGTAGACCATAAGGAGTTTGGCACATTGATTACTGCTAAAAGAGCTTACTCCAAAATTGTGTCTTACCACTTAAATCCAATGGTAATATCCAGCAAAATCACAACCTTTTCTACTCGTGCATGTATCACTTTAAGTAGGAAATTTCCTATCAACATTCCATAGTTACTCTTCTTGGAAATTGATAAATAGTTCATGGAAAATCAACGCGGAAGGTGAGCTTTGCCCTTTCCCTGCCTGATTAGGAAATTGTGCAAATGGTTAGGGATAACATGATATACCAATGACACACTTCATCATGCCCTAATTACCTTGTGGCATGAAATGATGAAAGATAAGACACCTACCATAATAAGAACAGAGGAAGAGCAACAACTGCCTCCACCATTTGCATAGGCAACATGTTCAGACTCATGCACAGTCGTAGAGCACATACGTGAGATTCAATAGTTTCTCCTGCACCAATAGGAGCAACAAGCAGGAACCAACGGTGGTGGATATCCTTCTATGTATTGCCCTATCTTGAGCCAAATAGAATAAGTGGCTCAATCTATGAGCTTTCTAGAGAGGGCAGGGCCGATGCTTTCAGCCACGCAAACACAAGTGCTTACAAGAACAAACCCTAGTGCTTGAGAAGTAACATTGTCAATGACCCAACAATTATTTTCAGAAATTTTAGGAAATGCTACTACTTTCTTGGTGTGCTTGGAGGAAGGTGAAGGGGAAACTATCTACAAAGCACCAAGGATAGGAAGTCATGGTAGAAGTGGTTGTTGATATGATCGCCATGACTCTCAATGCATCTACAACCCCTGTATTGGCTGTACATGGGCTTAGAGATGTGTAGATGCTTGTAGGTACTCAAAGTGGTAGACTGCATGTAGCACAACATGAAGAATTGTTGGACCAACTAGTGGGAACTAGGCAATCACTTCTAGTTGTCTTTGATCTTCCAAACAACATCACTACAACCCAGTCAAAGCTTCTCTTAGAAAAGGGAAAGTGCCTCATCCTAGAGGGGCAACTAGAAGTAGCTCTAGTGGAAAATCAACACTTAGCTATGGAAATTACCCAACTAAGGGTCCAACTTGCTGATATGGATATACTGAACCATGAAGTCATCAAAGATGAAGCTCTTCAACAGCTTCAAACTAAGCTTCAAAAGGTCAAGTACAAGTGAGAGTCGGTGATCTTCAACAAGTCCTTAGTGGAAGCTTGTTCTTATTATAGGAGAATGTTCGATTGACCATAGAAGTTCATCCTTTGTGCAATGTTGGTCTCAAAAATCAAAAAATGAAGGATTTTATCAACCAATAGTAGGAGGACCTGGCTAGGGTAAACACTGACATGAGAAGATTGGCTACCAAAAATTGTAATTTGACAATGGAGGAAGTTTGAGCCTTGCGATAGAAGATAGCCATTGAAATCACCACTTGGAAGAATGACGCACTCAAGTTTGAATGAGTGAAAAATCACTACAAAGACTAGGTGGGATTGTAAAAAGAAATTAATGATAAAAAAATCCAAGTCACAAAGGCTAAGATGAATCAATCCCTCCAACAGCTCAAGGAAGGAGGTGAGGTATGGTAACCCATCTTTGATGGATTAAATGCTTACAACCAAGTTGAGATTCATCTCAAGGAGTTGTAGATTAAAAAAATGATAGAATATACAGAACTAGCCAACCTTTGTTATACAATCCTAGCCATGCTTACAGCTAGGAGGCTACGGTCAGACGTTGAGAAGCAAGTGACCACCTTGTATTCTTTATATGAGGGTGAGTTCAAGGTACATAAAGATACAAAGCAAAAGCTAGAAACAGCAAATGTGGAACTAAAAGTTCTTCACACCCACTTTGAAGGGAAACACTCTATTGCAAAGAAATTAGCTTGATTAATGAATGACTATTAGTGGTTGCAAGCATCAATCCACGTGTTTTATATCAAACAAAAAAAGTTTGTTGCTTGGTTTGTCAACTTAAAGGAGCTCTTTCCTACACTTCCATGTCCTTGGGATGTTCCTATTCTGGCACACATTGGTGAAGCCACTTGGACTGTGAATGATCCTAGAAGTAAAGAAGATAAAATTGGGACTTTGTTGGAGGCTTTTCAATTACCTCTAGAAGTTTCAATAGCTATAGGAAAACCACAACCACCACCTCAACCACCACATGCACCTGAAGCTAGTGAGGGCCCATCAGAAACACTACCACTAGGAATTGTATGATTCTCTTTAGCAACTTCAGCATCTCGATAGGGTTGTGAGTCGATTATTGTCAAGATGTTCAATTTTATTGTTCACAAACACCATAGTTTTATAATTTTCTTCCGTACACTCGAGCACTTGGTGTGTTGCTAGCATCAGCGTGTGTATTGATATGTTTTACAATGTGTATCGCTAGTAACCTCATACCTTTCAAATTGTAACAAACTCGAGGATGAGTTTTCACTCAGTCATGGAGGTATCATGAAGTAGCCAGTCCACTACATCGATTAGCTCGCGTCGATGAAGCCTCATCAACATGGCCGCATAGACATGACCCCATCGACATATCTTTCTAGGCATTAACATGGCCTTGTCAATGTAGAGTCCATTTTTTTGCTATAAATATGCATGCACCCATCGCATTTATGGCACCTTTTGTTCAACTTGAAGTGAAGCTCTTGCAATTTGTTTGCATAGGAGTTAGATTATTTTCCAAGTGATCATAGACATAGTTTGAAGAGTGTACAACTCTTTATTTGAGTGCTACTATACCTAAGCCCATTGGCGTGAATGACAATAAAGACGAGCTTTTTGAACATTCCTTACAGCATTTGAACTAGATTACTTAGGCATTAATATTTTAATAATTTAATAATTCTAATTATTTTGTTATCACACTTTAATAATTTTAATTCTTTTCTTATCGCTTTATAGTTAGAGTACGTTTTCGTAATCCATGAGAACACATAAGCATGACCACCTTGAACATATGTCTGACACTTGGCAACCTAGTTGATGAGACGTGATTCGCATAGGCCGCGATATCGCGTACATGATATCGCGTCCGCCGCGATATCGCATCCCCCGCGATATCGCATACACGATATCGCATCTTCCCCTACGATATAGCAGTCCGTCGCCATATCTATAAATAAGACACGACTCTCCCTTGTTCGGAATCCCAGTTTTAGAGTAGCAAAGCTCTGGCAGTTTGATCCCTCTAGAGTTAGAATTTTTCCCATGTCTACCCGCAATGTGGTGAATGTAATTGTACGGTGTCTTTATTCGAGTGTGCCGTACTTGGACACGCACATGATCGGCAATAAAGATCAAGATTACTTCATCATTGCAGTATTCACTTAGTTTATTTATTTGTTATTTATTTAATGTTATTTGTTGCTTTCATAATGTGGTATGAGTACAACTTGATTACGAGCATCTACGAATGTGTACGGCTAGTCAAGAAATCGGTTACTCATCACGATTAGTCTCTCACCCTTAACCTCATAAAAGCGGAACGAGTACGACTTGATTATGAGCATTTAAGTGTGGCTACTTGGTAGCCTAGTGGTGTAGCTAGGATCTACGCTTGGTAACCCAGTGGCGTATTTGGGATCTGTGCTTGGTAATCCCAGTGGTGTACCTAGGATCTATGCATGGTAGTCCCAATGGTAGTCATGCACGAAGTCCAAGATGTGTACGGTTGATCAAGGAATTAGTTGCTCATCGCACTTAGGCTAGATTAGATTTTCTTACCCTTTTCCTCTTAGTTTATATTAGTTAATATTATTTTCCACTGCCTTTAGGAGTAGCGTTAGAATTAGGAACACATCATACACCTCATCTAGACTAAACCATA
>MNCI01007763.1:857-35836 GCA_015680685.1 Gnetum montanum | reverse complement strand
AGCGTTAGAATTAGGAACACATCATACACCTCATCTAGACTAAACCATATGTGACATATGCAATACTAGGCTAGGTGGGAAGATAGCGAACTACGACCTAAGGATAACTATCTAGGTGCCACAACTAGTCCATCTGCAGAGTTCAACCGGATCGTGCGTGCGATGCTCGTTTCGTATGGTTGAGTGTAGGGGTACCTCGCTACTCATCACTAGTGATGCTTAATGTTTGGCAACCCAGTAGTGATTAGGACATGCTTGGGATGTGCATGGAGGGTGGGACTGGTTACTTATGCTAGGGATAGTTGAGTGATAGCATAGTGAAATATTAAATTATCTAGCATTTTACTCTCTATATTTGAAGAATTAGCTACTACAGATAAAACAAAACATAAAAAAAATCATATGCCTCAGTCTCACTTAACCATCGTTCTAGAATGTCACAAGTGAGGTTGAGAGGACAACGACAATTCTAACTAGGATTTTGATGGCTAGAATACTATGCATAAGTGCTCATAGTCTTTGGAATATGACCGGATCATGTGTGAACACTTGTGATTCATATGGTTGGGCATAAGGGTACCTCACTACTCATCAAAAGCCTCATAACATATAACGTGCAATAATAATAAACTAACACCTCCCAAATAACCCACCAAGACAACACATGTAATGTATAAATCCTAATCATATGGCCATATCCAATGTACCTAGAAGGAATGTAATATATATTGCTTGGTACATTCAGTATCATATCACTTAGTAATCCTAATGATAGTTACATTAATTCAAAACATGTTGGATAATTTGGGATAGATATTCATCATCCTTAGACTAGCCTAAGATTTATATTCTTATTATTCATTAATTAATTTTTATGTTTTCATCTAGCTTAGTCACAATCATACAACATTAGGTCTCACCTTTGACTAAATAATATGTGATAGAGTTACTACTAGTCTAAATGAGAAGAAAGCAACCTATGATTAACATTTAATGATCTAAATACCACACTAGTTCCATTCACATATTACACTATAGTAATGTGTAATGTCTATAATTTGTATGATTGGTCATAGAGATCACTCTATCACTCATCAATTTGATTCTTAGAAATCACTTATATTTCATCCCTATATTTTGAACCAAACCATGAAGCAAAAATACCTTTTTTCTAATTGTACTTCCTCCCTTCCATCCTACATTATCTACCTAATAAATATGTCTTTATGAAGTACACTTGTAACACCTCGTTATTTCAAACTTAGAATCTTAAATTTGTTATTTATTTTCATATGCTAGGTGCTTAAGCATAAGGGTATGTTATATATGAACTAATATTATATTGTACTATGACTAGTACTACATGCTAGTATATTCTAATAATTTGCTCATGGTTATGCATCTTGATGTTTGAGCCATTGGCTCCTTGTTCACATGTATTGTTATAAATGGAATGTCATGGTATATTTGCTTACAGCTTGTGTATAATATATCTTGAAACAATCCCTCATGTATAGTTAAGCTTTAATCCTTGGACATCTTTGAACATATACATGTTTTATTTTGTTTTGATGATATGCTTCTTCGGTTTTTGACCATACGCAACAAGATACTTTGAACATATACATGTTTTATTTTTTTTGATGATATGCTCTTGTTACGTATGTAGAAAGTCTATTATTTTATATTTTTCTTTTGATTATTTCTTAGTTTTCACTAATGTTTGGTGCCTCTTGTTAAATACATGTTGGAAGATGGTAGTGGTTCATTACTAGTATTTTTTAATGTATATTTATATTATTCTAAGGTTTTGGAATAATATAAGAATATGATATAAAGGCATGTTAAATTGCAAAAAAATCTCTAGCAAATCGAATACTAAGCATACATTTCAATTTATAAAACTGCATGTCTCTACATAAGCCAAAAAGGTGCATTGCTCTCATAAGATACAAAAAAGAAAATAAATATCATCATATATATAAGAGTACAGAGAGGGTCATACACAAATGAAGGTTCACATTATTATACATGGAAATATATGTAAACCAAATCCTAAAATTTTTTCCCCTCTTTACTCTCTCTCTCTCTCTCTCTCAATGCTTACTTGTGCCTTTGTGGCTTCCACTTGTAACTAAACAAAGTTAATATAAAATTGAGTGGGAAGCCTTTACACTTGCCCTACTACATGGTCAACAAGTGCTACATTAGAGGAGAGAAATCTTGCATCAGTTGTTAGTCTTGTGCATGATCTAAGCAACACATGTACATATGATATCATGCATAGCATTGGCATAATCAATATTAAAGTAAATAGATGGCTATCACATAGTCATAGATATAATCATTGTCAAACACAATCAATTATACATCCATTATACCACACTACATACATCTCCACTATCATGCCCATACCATCATACCCACTCTATATCATCCCATAGTACAATACATGTACCACATAATCATATGCCAATCATATATATATATAAAATCCATGTTATGACTCATAAATCAATATCATCATATACACCTTACCCATGTGGTTGTTAGCATATCCACACTTAGTGTAGTATGTGAAATGTTACCATGAGTACTCTTAAACAACCATTACTTGTAGGTTTTTTATTAGTCTATTATTTATCCAACTGGTACTATGGTTCATTAACCTATGACCTGCAACCACTAGCCTTTTAGAGGATTGGCTATAGGGATGAACATATTGATGCCACATACCAACCATAGGGATAAACATACCTACGCTCTCCTAATCTTGGGATAAGGCCTAAGATAGGAGCCTTATTGATGCATCACAATGGATGATGAAGCATCATAGTGTCACATTGATGGATCCTTATTGATGCAACCCCATTGATGGGACCACATCAATCTAGTATTTGTTGCATTTATGAGGCCCCGTCAATGTAGTTTCATAATAAAGTGTATCAATATATACTCACCGACCATGTTTATAGCATGTCTTGTCATAATTGTAATAGACCTCTTGCAATTTTATCATTTCAGAGTTAGAATAGTTTTTCGAGTGCCCATAGCAGGAGTTAGAAAGTGTACAAATCTTTATTCGAGCATTGATGTACCTAAGCATAGTAATGTGAATGGTAATAAAGATGAGCCTTTTAATAAACCTTGCAACACTTGGAAATAGATTAATTATTTATTTATGCATTTAATGTTTTATGTAATTTCCTATAATTCTTTGAGTAATTAAATAATTAATTAGGTTAAACTAAGCTAAACTAAGATAGATTAAGTAGCAATTAATTAAGCACATAAGTACAACCACTTCAAGCATATGCTTGGAGCTGGTAATCCCAATAATGCTTAACGTTTGATAACCTAGTATTGCTAAGCATGTTCAGGATGTGTATGACAAGTGGGAACAGATTCTTATGTTAGGATTAGTTAAGTATAGTTAGTTAGATTAAGTTAGCAATTGAATTACTTTGTGACATCCCATCCTCAAATGTCATGGAAAACATCAAATATACGATATATTAGACATTATGTGCATGAAGAGAATATACCAAATGTGAAATATATGTGATATTCAACATTATGTATAAAGGAAATAATAGACGAAATGCAGAAAGAAAACAAAAAAAGTGCTTTATTAATATGGAATAGCATATTTGGATCATGCTTTGAGAGTGTTTCTTGGGATTTTCTTCCTTTGGTATCTATCCCTTAGAGGCAATCCAAAACTGCCACCATGGTTAGGCCTATAACTTGGCCAGAAGGGATGGCTAGTCCACTTCCTATCCTAGTTCACTTGGCTTCCCATGACTTGCCTGTACTAGCTCCACCACTCCATGCTGGCACAACCTCTAACCCCATGTATAAATGTCTTAGGTCAAACCACAAAGGTTACCTTAAGAGACACATCCATTATTACAACATGCCCTTTTGGGTATTGTTAAGATGATAATAACACATGTTATGAAGAGACACCATCTTCATTAGGCAACAACATCATTTGGAAATGAGGATGTGACAATCTACCCTCCTTAGGTTTTGTTCATCCTCAAACAAGTCCACGTTCTCTATCTTTTTCTAGATCCAATGCCTTCTTTCATGATTTTGTGCTCCAATAATTTGATTTCTTCTTTGAACTTGAATTTATTTATTAGTTATTCTACAAAAAAAATATATGTAAGAAAAATATACAGGAAATTAAATATTACTTTCTTGATACTTCATTTTCTAAGATAATGATAAAAGATAAATTAATGATTTATCAACCACCAATCACTAATCCTAACTAGGATTACACAAAGTGCAACTTTGATTTGGTTACCCAAGTGAAGGTAAGTAAAATTCTTTATCCCTAATTTTTGTTATCATAGATATTTTACTTATCTAATTGAAATATAAATTAAAAAATGAATAAAATAATAAGATCATCAAATAAAAGAGTGAGATACTTCTTGATCTTGATCAACCTTATGAACTAATGGGAGTAATTGTAATTCTACCATACATGGTATATGATCAGATGACCTTGTTTGAGATGGCAAGGCTTGATCTTGATTCTTCTCAACTTCTTCTTTATAAATCAACTCTAGTAACTTGGTAACTTAAAAGAATTGGGCATCGTACCAAATATAATCCAAAGTCTCAATGAAGAATTTTGTTGATCCATCTTCATTAATCATTGTAGAGTAATTTGTAATCTGTGGTTATTGATGACTACTATACATCAACATCATATGTTCCTAGATTTTAGAGTCTAATTTATCTACTAAAGATTCAAATTAAGCATAATATGCACTAGCTAATGGAATTACATGTTGAATTGATGGAAACATCTTCTTCAAGTAAGGTTCACCTTCTAAATATTTTTTTACAGATCCATATTTTAAGAATTGATAAATGTTACTTCCAAATTTTGCATTAAAGTATCCATAAAGAATAAATGAAACTAGATCAGTATAACTTAATAAGAATTTATTCTTCAAACTTTATTTTATTTGCTTAATCAAGTAGACTTCTTGACATAGTTTGACATCTGAACATGTTGATTTGGCAATTGAATGTGTGTTGACTATGCATACACATCTTCATAATAAGTAGATTTTTAGAATTACTACCAAGGATACATTATTTTTCTAAAATCTTAACTATTCTTTCTTTCCTATCACTTGAAGTTCTAGAATTTCAAAAATCATATTTTCCAAACTCAATTCAGATCTTTGTACGAATTCAAACTTGGCTTCTTTATAAAAGATCACACAACCATCCATGTTGTGATTTTTGTAATATGCTAATCTATACAGCTTAAAAGAAGAACTCCCATAAGAACCTTTTTGCTTATAGATAGCTTCATATCCCATCTTTCCCAAGTTTAGTTGGAATTGATATAGAAATTCCCATGGAAAAAATTCTTGTAAGCACAAGACATCAGCATCCAAATCTTTTAACTCTACTAAGATGTGTGGATATTGATATTCATGCCAATCCAAGCCCCATGATGGACATAGTGGATGTTGTTTCTCACTCACTAGTGATCTTGCACGCACGTTGTATGTTGCAGCTTTCATTCTCATTCTTGGATTCTTTTCTGAATCATTTCTCTTCATGAGTATCATACTCCTTATCAAACTAACATTTTGAGTCTCCATGTTGTTTTACACTATGTTTTAATTGCAGGATGGATTAATATACCCTTTTCTTATGGTTAAATATTGTTCTATTTCTTCAACTAATTCTCCAACTAATACATCAATTGATTATTAACTAATACATCAACTGATAATCAAGTACATCAACTAAATAACTACATTATCTAATTTTAGTAATATATAATTACATTACCTAATTTTAGTAATATTTAACTATATTATTTTTGATGCCCTTTCTACCCCCCTTAAGAACATTGACTCTAACAGTGTAACTAATGACATGCCATAATGATCTTAAGACTATCTACAAGGGTTATGCACTAAATCTTAAAGCCCAAAAGGTTGAATTTGTAATATCATCAAATTATTGGGTGCCTGAATGATAAATTTGACCTCACCATTAAATTTAGAAGGGTGAAAAATGTTTGAAATGACTATTCATATGCTGAAAATGGACATTGTATGCTTAAGTGATGCCAAAGTTAAACTTTTGAGGATCTCAAGGTACTATATCAGGCAAGGAGTAAAAACTAATTTTTGGGATTTCTTGGCATAGATATGACTCCACCATTAGGTTCAAAAGGTTGAAATATATAGGAAACAACTCTTCATTCACTAAAAAAAGGCTTTCAAAATCAAAAGTTATGACTTTTGGAGTCTAAGACCTTTGGTGCAAAAAATAAGACTTCCCGAGCTAGTTCTACTCCAAGGCAAGTGCTCTTAATTATAAAATTTTTATTCTTGTGGTTACTAGGGTGTCAAAATCTTTGTAAGTACCTAATTTAAACTAATAGTTCAATGATAAAAATTTGAATTTTCTATTAATTGATGAAAATTTCAAATTTTCCTATCAATTGACGGGAATTGAAAATTTTCCATCATATAATAGAGAATTTGCCATTTCATTCCAATGGTAGCAATGACTATGGTGACATCTTAGTAGTGGCCTTGATGGTTTGTGGGTGATGTTGGTAGCCAAGTTGGATGCATCTAGAGGTGATGATAGTGGTAGTGTAGGGCCATCAAAGGTAGCAGTGGGTGATGTGGCCATTTTTTCTTTTTTCTTTTAATTTTTTATAGGCCCTCTTTAGGGTATGCATGACCCATTTTCAAGGTCTACACAACCCTCCTTTGGGCATGCGTGGCCCATTTCAGGGCCCATGTGACTTGTTGTAGGGCCAATGTAGCCCATCACTAGCTTGCATGACCACTTGACTAGGCTTGCATGTGTTCAGTGAAGAGGCAATTTTTGGCAATTTTTGAAGAGGTAGTCTTCAATGGTGCTAGAGGTAGTTTTTGATGGTGTGAGAGGCATTTTTCAGTGGCATGGGATGTCGTTATTCACAACATGAGAGGTGGTTTTTTGTAGCATGGGAGGCAGTTACTCATGACACTGACAAGTAGCAGCAACGTAGTCAATGATGACTACAAAAAATGTGGTGAGGGCTTCTATAGTGAAATTGGTAGGTAGGAAAGTGACATAGGTTTCAAGCATAATAATTGCAGTTGTAGTTGCAGGGCGATGCTACGGTAGGCAGTGAGGGTGGCAAGAAAGTGGTGGTAGGTGCAGGGGACAATAGTTGTAGATGAGCAGCTTTGGAGGCAATGGTGCTAGCAAGAATAGGGGTAGTGTGGCCCCTACAAGGCCTATGCATCCTATAGTGTGAGTATGGCCTACTGGGCTTGCCATCTCAGAGGCCCTATGCGGCTCTTACTGGGGCCCACACGACCCTTATAAGGTTACCATAGCCTACAAATTTTTTTAAAAATAGTTTTGTTTTATTTCCATTTTTAAAAAATATTTAAAACTATGGAGGGCTTGGGTTTGAACCCACAACCTCCCAATCATTTTTTAAAAAATAATAATAGGTTGAGACATAGGGTCGAACTCATGACCCCTCGATTATTTTTTTAAATAATAATAATTTTTTATTTATATTTATATTATTATTATTATTTAATTAAAATTATTTTGGAGCATAGGATCAAGCCCGTGGCCTCCTCCTTAATAAGTATTTTAGAGATTTTTTTAACTTATTATTTTTATTTTATTCCTTGACGGTTGATGTGGTGGTTTAACCAATGATAAGGTAAGGGTTCAGTATGGGTAAATGGTAATTCTAGGTTAATTTTTGATCCTAAAATTTTGACATTTTTTTAAAAATAATGAATTAATAATTTTAATATTATTTTAATGCACATATAACAAGAAAATTTAAACATCAATATCTCTCAAATCGTAAGTTCAATCAAGATGAAATTTGTACCATTGGAATCATCTCGATGAGTATTAGGTGTTGGACATTGTTTTAGGTTCACAAATGAAGTTGATTATTTAGTAATAAAAAAGGACCAAACTAGATATTTTGTTCAACTAACATTTCTAGGCTAACATATGGTACCCTAGAATCTTTTAGATTACTTGGATAGATTTCAAAAAAACAAGTTTAATTTAGGTCATGGTTACTAACTTTCTAGAAAGAAATTTAACAATGATACTAATCAATTAATAATTATAGTATTAAGATGGGTAAGAGTTACCTGGACCGGTGTATCATTATCTTACCAACATCTCTTGTAATTGATGAATCTTGATGAGGTTTGATCAAATCTTCGTCAATTAATGAAATCTATAAAATAATTTTGTTGGTTGCATGCCTGATCCCTTGTTCATGAAATGAATGGAAAGGTATCTTCTAACTTATGTCACAAATGCATGGTACATCTAGTGATGATCAATGACTTTCCTTATGTTGTGGCTTCAAGGTTCATCATCTGATTCATGTTGTAGTTAGCCCATGGTTCTGAATGGTCCTTTGGTCTTGGTTTGCTTTGATACCAATTATTACATCCCATCCTCAGATGTCATGGAAAATGTCAAATATATGATATATTAGACATTATACATATGAAAAAAATATACCAAATGTGAAATATATGTGATATTTGGCATTATGTATAAAGAAAATAATAGGAAAAATGTAGAAAGAGAAAGCAAAGAATACTTTATTAATATGGGATAGCGTATCCAAATTGTGCTTTGAGTTTGTTCCTTGGGGTTTCCTTTCTTTGAAATCTATCCCTTAGAGGCAATCCAACATTGCCACCATGGTTAGGCCTATAACCTAGCCAGAAGGGATGGCCAATTGACTTACTATCCTGCTTCACCTAGCTTCCCATGACTTGCCTGTACATGCTTCACCCCTCCATGTTGGAAAAACATCTAACCCTAGGTATAAATGCCTTAGGTTAAATGCCCAAAGGTTACCTCAAGAGACATGTCCATTATTAGAACATGCCCTTTTGGGTCTTAACTACAACTACCCTTTTGGATTTTGTTAAGATGATAATAACATTTGTTATGAAGAGACACCATCTTCATTAGGCAACAACATCATTTGGGAATGGGGATGTGACATACTTCATTCCTTCCATCCTTTGTTTTAGGCACACAAAACATAAAACATAAAAATAATAAAAACCATATTCCTTGATTACACTAAACCATACATTTACATATCACAAGTGTAATTGGAAAGACAACAAATGACTATTAGAACAAGTTCACTTCCTAGAGACTAGTGTACTAGAAGACATAGAATCCATGAAATTTGACTAGATTGAACATGAACACTTAGTGATTCGTATGGTTGAGCATAGGGCTACTTGTCACTCATCATTGGTGCCATTGCTAAAGATTCTTTTTGTTTGAAATGTGTGCTATCTAGGTATAGTGAAAATCATTAACATCGTTGGATGAACCCTAAGGTCAAAAATCATTATAAAAATAAATATAATAATTTAAGCCTACTAATAAATTATTTTTATTGTAGAATGTCTTTTTCTTAAAAGCATGATGATACCAAACCACTAGTACCTCAAGAATTCAAGGTGGTATATACTCATCTAGATGAGTATGTGCCTGATTTCATCTTCATCCTGCACCAAGATGAATATTCATGATGGCGAGATATGGAGGGAAACATTGTAATGCCTCCTGATCAATTTATGCCTAGGATGCTACTCCAAACTCTTAGGAGGTTTGGAATTCAAGATATTAAATAAGAGTATGTTATGCATGACTATGACTACTAGGACTTCCATCCCACTAAAACACAACGCATGAGAGATTAACACCAGGAGAAGCACCATGAGGCTATGAATGGAAAATAGTTCACTAACCTTTTGTTCCTACTCAACCAAAATGACAATGA
Source organism: Gnetum montanum (assembly GCA_015680685.1). Taxonomy (NCBI): domain Eukaryota; kingdom Viridiplantae; phylum Streptophyta; class Gnetopsida; order Gnetales; family Gnetaceae; genus Gnetum; species Gnetum montanum. The sequence goes on along the minus strand of MNCI01007763.1, from coordinate 25,983 downwards.
TGATCCTCCCTCTAGGGGTCCTCAACACAAAGATTTTCCATCCTTTGATATTGGTGATGGGGGCTTGAACCTAAAGCTATAGTCCACTATCAACAATCTAGGTTTAGGAAAAAGTGGGAGTCCATGCAAGGGCTTAGGCAAGCATCAAGGTGACATGAAAGCTGATGAAAATGGCCATGAAAAGCATAGAGGAGATGGTAGAAACCATGGTGGTGGTAGTCCTCCTTCCTCTTTACCCTCTTTATCTGCATCTTCTTTTTCCTCTTCTAGTTCTGACAGATGTCATAGAAAGGACAACTATGATAAAGATGAACAATAGGACAACAATGATAATTGTAGGGCCTATCGTGAATGAATGAGTAGTAGAGGAATTCATAGGCATAATTAAAATAATGATGATGATGAGCCTTTTCTGGCAACTCAAAGTATGTTAAATATCACAAAGGTAGTGAAAATTTCAACCAAGCATGTGAAAGATAGTTGGATCAAGCAACTTGACATGAACAGTATCCCCAGATTTAAGGGTGGATATAACTCTAATCCACAAACACATATTCAATACTTTTGTGATGCGTATGCTTTATAAAATATTGAAAATGATTGGCAGAAATTTAAGCTATTTCTTAGGACACTTAGTAAGGAAGTCAAAAGATGGTATCAGTCCTTGGAGCTAGAAATCATCTGTAGGTGGAGTACAATGCTAGAGCTATTTAATGATAAATACCAGATGTACTCCTGAGTGTCTAATCTGAGAAGGCATATCCAAGGATGGAAGAAAAAAACACATAAACCCTTAGATTCTACCATGGACAGATACTATTCTCCCATACATCAATGCCTTGGCCATGGTTATTCATAGTACGAACAACTTTACCACATCATAGATGGACTCAAATCAGAAATGAGAAGAACTCTTGGGATTTATGCCTAAGGAAGACTTTTAGAACTTAGAGCCCATCAAATCTAAAGGCTAATAGAGTAGAGAAAAAAACAAGAAGGAAAGCTAAGGGAATGAAAAAATGCTAAGGAATATAATAGAGATCCTTCCATTAGAAAAAGGGAGGTCCAATTTTGCAACAATGAGGATAAATCACCACTTGATGAGGTGGTGAATAGAAAAATATTACCAATGCAAAAATCTATGTTTAAAATTTTGGGCAAGATAGATAAAATGTGGGATTCATTGGATGAAAAATTTTAAACTGCTCTGTTGCAAAAGAATTAAGAAAGTAGAGTAGTGATTATAATCATAGGAGATGGAAAGAAGCTGAATGTGCCTACCAAAGTGGTAAGGGAAAAGCTATTGTAGTAGAAGAATTTATGGAAATGATATCAAATAACAATGGTGGGTGTGACATCTACTAATACGAACATCCTAAAGAATGTTGCCTTATTGTGTCACACTTGAAGGAGTCTAGGATGTTTGCATTGAATCGTTGATTGACCAGAAGGAAATCAACCAGAAGACTACCTTATTGTGAAGGAAATCTAATGCAGTTCAACTAGCAACAACAAGCTTATTATCCAAGTGGGGCTCCACCATAGCCATATGAGTAATACCAGTAGTGGCAACACCCATAGTTGTGGTAGATGCCATCACCAAGGTAGTAGTACCCTTATAGGTAGCTAGATCCATATAGATACTATGTTCAATAACCAAGGTCTCCAAGTGACTCTTCTAGTCACATTTCTTTTTAGCATTACTACTACACTCCAGGATATCATAGAACTCATTCTCCATCTACTAGAGGAAAAACCCCATATTCCTATCATCCTTCTCATCATTTAGAGCATGCTCCTTTAACCTCCACCCAATTACCTCATGCTCCATCTATGTAAGGTGAAATTCCACCATAGCTGCAATAATGTAACACTACTAGGGTTGTTAACTTACAATCAGATTTCTAGTCGAATGGTTTGCAACCTAGATCTTGAAAATGACCATTCTTCTAATCTAACAGTCCTCCAAATTACTCATAGACTAATGTGGATGGTTGCCCTATCTCTCCATCATCCTCTACATCAAATCCTTTCAAGATCTCTTCAAACCAAACGCCTCCTAAGATCTGCATTGTCATGTTAAACCATGTTATATTTGATTGGATCAAGGCTAGCAACCTTCCCAAGAAAAGATCTGACCCTAGAAGTCCTCTCGTTTACTTGGAGACTATTGGACATGAGCAATGCAAGGCTCTTATTGATTTAGGTTCTAGTGTAAATATAATTTTTCATAACATGTACAAAGCATGGAACCTATTACCTCTCAAGAAGACTAATATCCATCTAGAATTGGCAAACTAGTCAATGACGATTCCCTTGGAACTTGTGATAGACATTGTAACCACTATTTATGGGTGCTCCTATCTTGTAAATTTTCTAGTGATCAAGGTTGACAACCACAAGGGACACTTTTCTTGAGAATTTTTGATGCATGAATTAACATCAGAGATCTTTCGTTGGAAATTTACAAGGGGAATGAATTTAGAAAGATCAAGAAGAAGAGAGTACTATGCATTGCATATAGTGATACAAAGTGTAACTATGTGTAGAAACTCTAGTATGTCAAGAGAACATTCATTAAAACATTTAGATAGTGTGCAGATGAATCTAAAATTCAAAGGTGCCTTTACATAGTAGCCCCAAAATAGGAGGACACCTAGTGGTTGATAGTTGATCTTGGAAGTAGTACACTTTGCATGGAACTTGCTGACCAACTAACATGTGCCTATGTTGAAGGCATGAATAAACTAGAGCAAGTCCATCACAAACTCTCTAATAATGTAAATGATGATACTAATTGGGGAGAGTTGCAAATCCCTAAAAATTTTAAACAAGATCCTTTAGAGTTAAAAAATCTACCTACTAACATGAAGTCTGCATTTTTAAAAAATGGCAAGATGGTAATCATAAATGCCAATCTTTCTCCTAAATAGAAATAGATATTGTTAATGTGGTCAACAAATGACCAATAGCCTTTACTTGGTCATATCCTAAACTCACAGGGATTAATCCTAGCATATGCCAGCATCGTATCTACACTAATTTGACCATGAAGCCAAAGAGACAATTGTAGTGATGGTTGAACCTCAAATTGAAGCAGATCATCAAAGAGGAAATCAAATAACTCCTTACGATAGGGTTTATCTATCCCATTGTGGATAGTGAATGGTTTAGTCCACTAAGTGGCAGGTCTGCATCAACTTATGGCTATTGAATATAGCAACACTTAAATATCACTTTCCATTATCGTTTGTGGATCAAGCATTAGACATTGTATGTGAGCATTACTATTACAATTTTTTGGATGGTTATAATGGCTATAACCAAATCTAGATTGCACTAGAAGACTAGGTCAAAATAATATTCATGAGTTGCTAGGGAACTTTTGCATATTGAAAGATTCCTTTTTGTTTGTGCAATGCTCACACAACATTCCAATGCTTGGTCCTAAGAATTTTTTTAGCAACACATCTATTGCAGAGTGAAAGTATTCATGGATGACTTCTCCACTTATGGCACTACATTTGAGCAATCCTTGAACCACCTTAAGTAAGTATTCAAAAGATATGTGGAAATAAACCTGTGGCTCAATTGGAAAAAGAGACATCTCATGATCCAAGAAGGCATTGTATTAGGGCACAAAATTTTCTAGGAAGGGATCAAGGTAGACCCTAAAAAGATAAGGGTCATCCAAGTAATCACTTGTCAACCAAAAACTATAAAAGATATTTGGTCATTCCTTGGATACACTAGTTACTACCAACAATTTTTTGAGAATTTCTCTAAGATGACAAAACCATTGGTTGAATTGATAAAGAAGGATGCTCCATTCATTTGTACCAAGAAGTGCGAACATGCATTTCAACAACTAAAGAAAAAACTCATAGAAACTCCAATTCTACGAGTATTAGATTGGTTCAAATCATTCCATATCATAACAAATGCATGTAATTACACCTTGGAAGCTGTGCTTACATAGTTAGACAACCAAAAACATCCATATTATATTCATTATGCAAGTCGAAGTATTGTGGGTGCACAACTCAATTACACCACCATAGAGAAGGAACTGATGGTAGTGGTGTATGCTTTGGAAAAGTTTAGGCACTATGTGTTTGGATATAAAGTGTTTGTGCACACTAAACATAGTGCCATTTGCTTCCTAATGAACAAGCCAATGGTGAGTCCCCATGTCATATGGTGGTTGATGATCTTGCAAGAATTTTATCTTACAATGGTAGATTGAAAGGGGACTAAGAATGTGGTCACTAACCATCTCTCTCAATTACAATGGGATGAAAAAGAGGAAGAGATGCCACTCTCTGATCAATTCCTAGATGAACTTCTCTTTGTTAATGAAATTAATGAATAGATGCCCACAAAACCAAAATGGTATGATGGCATCCTCACTTATCTTCTCACTCAAGAGATGCCATAAAAAATCCTACAAGAAGAAACAACAGTTTCTTCATTAGGCCAAATGCTTTATGGAAATCAATGGACATCTTTACAAGGTGTGCATCAATGGCCCAGTTCATTGGTGTGTCCATGATGTGGATCAATTGCACATTTTTTAGGATGGTCACAAAGGCCCTTGTGGAGGCCACTATGCTAGGAGATGCATGATCATAAAAATCCTAATGGCAAGATACTATTGGCCCACCATCTTCAAGGATGCCCACCAATTTTTCTACTCTTGTGAACATTGTCAATGAGATGGTTGGATGACCACATGAATGGAGGGCCCTCAATAGTGGATTCAATCGCTAGAATCCTTTGACATATGGAGAATCAAGTTCATGGGTCCCATCACATCCATATCAAATGGAAAGACATATATAATGGTTTCTATTGATTACTACACAAAATAAGTAGAAGCTGTAGCTGTCACTAACTATACATCATCCACTACTGCATGGTTTGTACAAAAAAATGTTGTGAACAAGTTTGGGATGCCATGTTCACTGATTTCTAACAATGGAACCCATTTTACAGGTGCTAATTTTTGTAAGCTTATGCAATGCTTGGGGGTTGAACATAAATTAACAACACCCTACACCCCTAAGCCAATGGTTAAGCAAAAGTTACTAAGAGAGAGATCACAAAGATTCTAATAAGAACTATTAGCAAATATAGGAGAGATTGGAGCAAGAAACTTAACGATGTCCTTTGTGGCCTACCGCTCAACATGAAAACTTTCTATAGGCTACTCTTCCTATGAGTTGGTGTATGAAAAATTACCAATGCTACCTATCCAATCTAAGCTTCATGCACTTTCAACAACCTATGACCTAGACGTTGACCTTAGTCTAGCACAAAAAGAAAGAATGATCAACCTAAATGTTCTAGACAAAGAGCAATTAATGGACCTATCCTTGAATGAAGTGCATAAGGCATTCAATAAACAATGACATAACCTTAGAATATAAAAAGTAAAATTTCAACTAGGAGATAAGGCTCTTTACTAGACCCCACACATGTACCTCAACGAACTAAGTTCTAGATGTTGTGGGAAGGGCCTTACATCAGTTATGAAACCTTTTCTTCTGAGGCCATGTTAATCTACAAACTTGAGAGCTTAAACAAAAACTAGCTTGTCAACATGCAACAACTAAAACCTTTCCATGAACCATGTAAGTTAGTGGAAGCAACACCTCAATGGATGGACAACCTCACTTAATGTTTTGAATCTTCTTCTCCCAACTCAATCATGGGGGAGATGGCCATCCATGCTAATCATATACATGGCTCCTTAGTTTTTATATTTTTTGTTTTTTACATTTTTATGTTTTGCAAATTATTTATTTTACACTTTTTTGATTTTAAAACTTTTTTCTATTTTACACCATTTTTTTACACCATTGTTAGTACATTTAAATTTTTCTTAAATATTTTACACTTTCTTATATATTTTACTTTATTTTAGTGTGATTTTCTAATTTCTATTAATAAATGTGGTTTATGCCAATAGGACACAGTGGTTTTGTACCTATTGCTAATGGGTGTTTGCACTTAATATTTTTGTTTGCTAATGTTTGGTTTCAATTTTTGAATTTTTTGTACCAATGACTAAGACATGATTTCTTTTTCAGGAATAGGCAGTGAGTCCATGACATCCACCCATCCATAAAAATCTATGATTTTTCTCATTTTGGAAATATGAGATCCCTTTCATTAAATAAACCTTTAATAAATTTGTGACCTTGGTGGTTTCCAAAATTAGGAAGGATGTAAAGATTTGCACAAGGTGTGACTAAAAAGGGACTCAATATTCGTTGTACTCTTCTACTTACTTGGGTGCATGAGTGTTTTCATGGATTTCTTATTGTTATGTGTTGACCATAAATAGGAAGTTAAATAAGTCTTTGCATGGTGTGGTTCCCATTCAAAAATAAAAAATAAATAAATAAAAAATAAAATAAAGAAAAAAATAATTAAAAATGATAAAAAAAATGATGATTGGAATTTAAAGCACATCCCTTAAACAAATAAACAGGCTATAAGAACTAGTTATGGAACTAGAAAGATATGGTACCCATAGATGAAGGTCCCTTCTAAATATGGCCCTCTCTCAATTCCTACTTCTCTTTTCTTCTCTTTAAGGAATGGTGGTTGTTTTGTGGGAGCACTCTTCTGTCTCAAGGGGGTAGATTGGTCTTGGAGTGATAATGCAAAGTCATTGAAAATGGTTGGTGTTGGTTTGAATTGAGGATGGATCTTCCTAGGTTATTTAAACATAAATCCATAATGGACTTCTCTTGACCTCAATATCTAACTCCATTCCACCTTCTCCATCATCCATCCATGCTACCCATAACTCACCTCATTATCGATGTCCATGTTCTTACTTGGTGTCTTTGTATGATGTACTTGAATTCTTTGGTAGAATCTTTTGGGTTTTGGTCCTTAACTTTCATAAATCATTAATCATCTATGGGGTCCACGAACTCCTTGGGTTGAGGTTATTCAAGGATAAATAAGGCATGTGCCTACTATGGGAAGGACCCACTTGCATATCTCATGGTTGGGTTTGTTAAGCACCTTATCCTTAGGCATTATTGCAATTAGAATCTTTTGTGCACCCATCTTCTACATCTGACCAAGTGCTCCTTTAATATTTTCTTCAATTTACACATTCTCCATCAAAATTTTTAAAAATCCTCTTCAATGATTTTGTCATATTGTTAGCTTTTCTGGGACTTCATAGACCCCAAATTCATTCAAAAATTCCTTGTATTTTTTAAAAATATTCTAATATAAAAATTTTGTTTATGGACCCCGTCAAGGGGATCCCATTGATAGAGCCCATGTACATACATGGCCCCATATATGTGGCCTATCAACACAGTGAAAAAATTTTATATATATGCATGACCCGCTTAGAAATTTTCACATTTGCTCTCAAAGGCCCAAAGAGATTTTGCAGTTTTTTGAGCCAAGAACCTTTAAGAGCTCATAACTTGCTAACTGTTTATCCAAATCACTTCATTCTTTGACCATTTAGCTTTGTGAGGTAAGCTCTTAGTTGTGAGGGCCACAAATGTGCATTTTTTATAGAAATGTTTTTAACATTTTTTTAACTCCCACAAAGGTTTAACTAAGAAATCAACATTAAAACACCAAATTATGAGAGTTAAACCTTTTCAACAAGCTCTAGTGACACTTACAATAAACAATTAATTAATAAAATTATAATAAAATAATTAATTTTCCATGGTCCAATCATAGCCAAGTGCAACTAATCAATGAGATAAGGCATCCAAATATTCTTAGTTACACATTATATTTACTAATCCATAGATGTGTTGTGATTGTAGATAACACCAAAAGGAAAACACACATAGGAAGGAGGACTATCTCAACCAATGGAAAAATTTCCAGGAATGGGAAGGGGCCAAGAATAAGCCTGGGAAGAACTAATCACAACCCATGCTATGAGAACTCTTAGGGAGGAGGCCAAAGTCAAGTCTATTCATTAGATTCTAGAACAAGTGATTGCAACAAAATATTCCCATCAAGATGAGGCATTAACTCAAGAAGAGAACCTTGAGGTGACCTTGACAGAAGCCTACTTAAACTAAATTAGATCAACGAAGGTCCAAAAAATAATGCTTCAAGAGTTGAACTTTGGCTCTTTCTTGGAGCAAGCATCTAAAAAGGTATAGGACCAATTGAAGACATATCCCATGTGGCCAGTTATCACTTCTAGTGAGGAGTGATATATGGGAGAGACATTTCTATTTTGGAGCAATAGGAAGGCCAGCTCAATGGTTGAGATCAAGGACATTTTAGTATCTTGCTCGGTGCAAGCCATTGCAAAGGAACTTAGGTCACTTGAAACTAGGGAAAATCTCACTAAGATTTCAATGTAGGTGGATCCCACCATAAAAAAGGAATGGGTTTAGTAATGCTATGGTGCCAACTGCAAGGAGTACAATGTGCTTACATTGGTAGAAAGAATCCATTAGAAGATTGTGACCTTTCATCTAAATCCTATGGTGAGGCCTAGGAAGATCACTACCTTTTCTACCCATGTGTGTGTTTCTCTAAGTGGAAGATTCCCAGTTAATCTTCCATAGATAATCTATTTGGAGATAGAGAGGTGATTCAAGGAGAATGAATGTGAATGGAAGATGCTCCCCTTTCCTTGCCTCATCAAGAAACTATGTTGAAGGGGAGGAATAGCCTGCTATACTAATGATGTTATTTGACATGCTTAGACCACTAATTGGGTAGAGATGATGAAGGATAAAACTCCTACAACAATAATACAAGAAGAGAAGTAGCAACCACCACCTCCACCTACCACTTAGAAAATAGTGCTGGACATTGTTGCAACATCCCAACAATTGTGCAAGTTTTGAGAATGGCCCTTGAGTGAGCAAGAGCAACAAGCAAGCATGAGTGGCAGAGATCCATCTATGTACTAGCTTGTAATGAGTTAGCTTGATGGGAAGAAGTGGATCCATTTTCTCTACCTAGTGAATATAGTTGTCTAGGAGGTCAAATCTTAGTACTAGAGAGGTAATAGTATCTCTCTTAGAACAAAAAAAAACTCCTAGATATTTCTAGGAATGCCGCAACCTTTTTGGTATGCTTGGAGGAGGGTTAGGGGGCAACACTATTGGTGATACAACACCAAGGATAAGAAATAGCAACAAAGGTGGTTGCTGAAAAATTGCCAAAACACTCAATGCTCCTATCGTGTCTGTGCTAGATGTCACCATACTTAAAGTTGTGTAGACATCCCTAGTGACCATAAGTGGTAGAGTAAGTATAGCATAACATGAAGAGCTATTGGACTAACTGGTAGGAACTAACAATTGCTTTTGTATGTATTTAACCTTACAGATAGTATAATTATAACCCATTTAGAGTTGCTAGAGGCAAGGAGCAAGAATATTATTTTGGGAGGGTAACTTGAAATAGCCAAGGAGCTGAATGAATGCTTGGCTATAGAAGTTACTAAATTGAGATCCTAGATTTTTGACTGTGCATTTATCAACCTAGAAATAACAAGAGATGAAGCTCTTGAATAGCTTCACACTAGGTTGAAAGGGGTTGAGGATGTAATGGAGATAGTAGTGTTCTATCGATTCTTTACTAAGGCCACCTAGCACAAAATTTAGAAGGCCTTGGATCTAACATCTCAAGAGAATGTGTAGATGATTACAAAAAATCATCACCTATGAAACATTTATGCACATAAATAATAATTGATTGATTTTATCCATTAATAATAGAAGAAAATAGCTAGAGCAAATACAAAGTTAAGAAGATTAGCAACCAAGAATAGAAACCTTTTCATGGAGGAGGTTCGTGTCCTTCACCAAAAGATTGCAGTAGAAGTAGCCTCCTAGAAATTAGAGGCTCTTAAAATTTAGAGAGTCAAAAATCATTACAGGGATCAGGTTAGCCTATAGAAGGAAATAAATGTGAAACAAATTCAAGTGATGAAGGCAAAGGTGAATGAGACCATCTATCACCTCCAACAAGGATGAAAATTATAGTAGTCCATTTTTGATGGGATTAATTAATACAATAAAGCAGAAATTCACCTAAAGGACTTGCAGATAGAGGAGATGACTATATATATGGAACTTGCCAACTTCCAATATGCAAACTTGGATATGTTGACTATCAGGTGGTCAAAATAAGAATTGGAAAAATAGGTGACTGACTTGTACTTTTTGTACAAGGCTGAGTTCAAGCACCACAAGGACACCAAGAAAAAGCTTGCAATGGGAAATGTTGAACTTGAGGTTTTTAATAGTAAATTTACTAATCAAAGATCTATTTTCAAGAGCCTGGAAAAAAGAATGAATGACTACCAAGAGCTGCAAAATGTAGTAAGGGCGCTTGATGTTTAACACAAATAATTTAGTACCTAGTTCATCAACATCAAGGAGCTATTCCCATTAATGCCTTATTCATGTGATATCCCCATTCCAGGTCACATTGGCGATGTCACATGAACTATGAATGATCCCTGGAGTAAGGAGAAGAAGAAGAAGTCATTACTAGATGCCTTTTTCCTTCCACCAGAGGTAGAAGTTGTAGCAGGATAGCCATAGCCTTCTCAATCACCACATGCACCCAAAGCTAATGAAGGTCCTTCAGAACCTTAGGAACCTTCACTTCTTGGGATTGTTTGATCTTCTCAACCATCTTCATGCCATCAAAGGATGTGACATCTAATTTAAGTAGTCATATCATGGTTTTCAATTTTGTGTCATGAAAATCACAAATTTTATAAAGATGTTGATCTGTATACTTAGGCACCTAGTTTTGTTGTCAGTTTATTGTGTCAAGTGTCAGTCAATAATTTCATACCTTCCAAATTTTGTAAGGAAACTTGAGGAAAATTTTTCATTCAGTTGTGGGGGTATGATGAAGTGTCATAATTTCACATTGATGGACCCCCATTGATGTGGCCTCATCAATGGTTCCTCATTGATGCAATCCTATCGACATGATGTTGGACCATCAATGAGGCCACATTGACATAGTGTTTACTATGATTATGAGGCCTTGTCGACAAAAATCCATAATAAAATTTATAAACATGCACTTACCCATTGTGTTGATATCATGTCTTGTCATAGTTATAGTGGAGATCTTGTAGTTTTGTCATTTTAGAGTTAGAATATATTTTTGAGTGTCTGCAATAGAAGTCAGAAAGTGTACGGATCTTTATTCAAGTACTGATGTACCTAAGCATAATATTGTGAACGAAAATAAAGATGAGCCTTTTGATAAACCTTGTAGCACTTAGAAATAGATTAATTATTTATTTATGCATTTGACGTTTTATGCAAATTTCTTTAATGCTTTGAGTAATTAAATAATTAATTAGGCCAAACTAAGTTAGATTAAATAGCAATTAATTAAGCACATAAGTACAACTAGTTGGAGCATATGCTTGATGCTTGGTAATCCTAGTAACACTTAATATTTGGTAGCTTAGTAGTGCTAAATGTGTTTAGGATGTGTACAGTAAGTGGGAATGGATACTTATGTTAGGATTAGTTAGGTCTAGTTATGTTAAGTTAGTAATTAAATCACTTCATTTCTTCCATCCTTTGTTTTAAGCACCCAAAACATAAAACATAAAAAGAATATAAATCATATGCCTCAACTACACTTAACCATACCTTTGCATATCACAAGTGTAATTGGGAAGACAACAAATGCTTGTTAAGGAAAGTTTACTTTCTAGTGACTAGTGTATCAGAAGACATAGAATCCATGGAATTTGACTAGATCATGCATGAATGCTTAGTGATTCATATGGTTGAGTGGAGGGGTATTCACCACTCATCAATAGGGGTTAATTCATAACTATCTCTAGGGTGCTTCATCATCAACCAATCCATACCCTTATGCTAGCACCACCTACCTATGATCACTATAAGCATCATTATGAAGACATGTGCAACTCTAGGCTAGCTTAAGCTAATGCATGTTATTAGAACAACACATCCAAAACACCATAACATGATGACATACATTAGCACCTAACAGTCACATTTATTTCATGAAAACAATACCACAACTTGGCAAAATAAAATTTTGCACTACAGTCATATTTCATAAACTACATATAATTCTGTAAAATGACCACTATTGCAACTTCTAGGATAATATATGCCCAAAGATAATATTAGTTCCACAATTAGAAAGTACTTCCCAAGATGATCCCAATGATAGTAATTTCACCTAAATTAGAGTCCTAGAAGCAAAGTTATGTGCATTAAAATTTTAATTAATAAAATATTAAATAATAATATTTAATTACACCTTGTGATGATTAGAAGTTCTAAAAACTCCTATGCAACAACAAGTCTATAAAATATAATATTCTGATCATGTTAGTCTCATCAACATCACATCTAATATTATACAAGTTCTCATTATATTGTACATTGCATATTTATTAATAAAAAAACCATAACCAAAATCATAAAATTTCAGTAAATCTATAAAGAAATACATCCAAATTCATTCATATACACTAATTTCGCATAAAAATATAGAAAAAAAAAAGTAAAGACAACCCATGTAGATATGATCATAGTAATCCCAAATCTAGCAAACTCTTGTTTTGCTCTAAACAAGTTTTATACGCATGTAGATATGACGACAACAATCCAAAGTCTAGGTTCAAAGCAAGGAAAAATCCATCCATAAAGCTCAAAATTTAAAAAAAAATATGGAAAAGAAAGAAGAAAGAAATAAAAATCGAAGAGGAATGAACTTAGGTTTTTGTTTCTATTTCAGATAACTAAAAAAAACTTGCATGAAACAGAAAAGGTGGTGATGTAAAAAAAAAAAAGATAGTGGTGCTTTTTTAATATGCATGATGTATAATGCATAAGGATTATACTTCAAATTCATCTTTCTACTGTGTGCAAGTCATGCAAAACAAAATTTTCATTTTTACTTTTACTTTTTTTTTTTGTCAAACTAATACTTTCTTTATAAGTTTATTTCTTTTATCCCTCCATAACTAATACCTTGCATTTCAAACATGCATAAAAAATACACTAGGAATCCAAATTAAAATCTATTTAAACCTACGAGATCTATATCAAATGCTCTAGACATTTACTTACTAAAATCATATCCAAACATCACACAACATAGTGCTATAGTCCAAATGTATAAATATTGAAATCAAACATAATGCATAAATACATACTAAATAGTTGTTCTTGTACCCCAATCCAACATCCTTGCCAACAACATCACTTTTCTAACACATCACACAGGGCTAGTGTACATAATTATGTTAGTTAATCATGTAAAGACATTATAATCATAACAGAAAGATGAAAGCCTCATAACATATAAAGTGCAATCATAATAAACTAACACCTCCCCAATAACCCACCAAGACAACACATGTAATGTATAAATCCTAATCATATGGCCATATCCAATGTATCTGGAGGGAATGTAATAAATATTGCTTGGTACATTCAGTATCATATTACTTAGTAATCCTAATGATAGTTACATTAATTCAAAACATGTAGGATAAGTTAGGATAGATATTCATCATCCTTAGGCTATCCTAAGATTTATATTATTACTATTAATTAATTAATTTTTTTGTTTTCATCTAGCTTAGTCACAATCATACAACATTAGGTCTCACCTTTGACTAAATAATATGTGATAGAGTTACTACTAGTCCAAATGAGAAGAAAGCAACCTATGATTAACATTTAATGATCTAAATACCACACTAGTTTCATTCACATATTACAATATAGTAATGTGTAATGTCTGTGATTTGTATGATTGGTCATAGAGATTACTCTATCACTCATTAATTTGATTCTTAGAAATCACTTATATTTCATCCCTATATTTTGAACCAAACCATGTAGCAAAAATACCTTTTCTCTAACTGTATTTCCTCCCTTCCATCCTACATTATCTACCTAATAAGTATGTATTTATGAAGTACACTTGTAACACCTTTTTATTTTAAACTTATAATCTTAACTTTGTTATTTATTTTCATATGCTAGGCGCTTAAGCATAAGGGTATGTTATATATGACCTAATATTATATTGTACTATGACTAGTACTACATGCTAGTTTATTCTAATAAGTTGCTCATGATTATGCTCATGGTTGTACATCTTGAGGTTTGAGCCCTTGATTACTTGTTCACATGTATTGTTATAAATGGAATTTCATGGTATATTTGCTTATAGTGTATAATATATCTTGAAATAGTCCCTCACGTATAGTTAAGCTTTAATCCTTGGACATCTTTGAACATATACATGTTTTATTATGTTTTGATGATATGTTTCTTAGGTTTTTGACCTTAGGGCCTTACTCTTGTTACATATGCAGAAAGTCTATTATTTTATATTTTTCTTTTTATTATTTCTTAGTTTTCGCTAATTTTTGGTGCCTCTTGTGAAAGACATGTTGGAAAATGGTAGTGGTTCATTATTGGTATTTTTTTATGTTTATTTATATTTATTTTATATTTTATATTATTCTAAGGATTTTGGAATAATGCAAGAATATGATCTAAAGGCATGTTAAATATATATTTTGGGTTTATTCTAATTATTCTCTTATTTTATCTTAGGTATTGGAAATCCATTCTTGGGTGATATGGGTTATCTCTAATATTTCTTGGTGACTTAAACCACATGACATAGTTATCCCTTTGTGGATACATGTGACCTTATCTTAGAATTAGATTATTATTCTTTAAGGAAATGAGGGTCTTGGAACCCCAAAATAATTGTAATATAGGTATTCCCCAAGATATATAGTCCAATTAGAACTCTATAACTTAACATTATGCACCAAAATTGAACCTATAACTTGGAGCTTTTAAATCAAGAGTCGTACCACTAGGATAACATCTCATTGTTAACCCTATTTAACCACCTTCATGACTTGCCATAAATTGAGACCAAGTGTATTTTTGACATTGTTCCACATGAGTTTGACCATCAAACTCCCCAAGGATAGCTTCATAAAACACATTTTGAGCTCTCAAAAGGCCTATAGGGATTATTCTAGCTTATAACTTAGCTTATGCACTCCATTTTTTATGATCTTAGAAAATTTCAAGAATTCAAATTTTAATAAGTGTTGGAGGTGACATGAATTCTACATCAATGTTCCCCCATCAAGCCCACATCCTCTTAGGAACCATCTCATCCATGCTACCTATACTAAAACTTCATTTTAGCCATAAATTTAACCTTGTAGGAATCCAAGGTAGCTATGACATCACAAACTTCGAAATGTATCATTTGGACAATTTAACTAGGGCCAAACTTTTTTGAACTTTGGATGACATTGACATTGATTCCATTGTTAGCATCAATGTCACCTACAAAAAATCCATCAAAAACGCCATCTTTGGTAGCATTTTGGACTTCAGTATGTCCCTGATGATGGATTGTAACTATATCTAAAAGGATGGGAATTAGTTTTGGCACTTTTGGAAGTGTTTAAAGGTCCACATTGAGGTGTTTTTCACTAAGTGACATTGTAGCTAGAATCAACATCACCAATAATGTTACCTATAGAAACACCCTTGAAAAAACAATATTCAATAGAATTTTAGGACTCAACAAGCTTCCAATGATGGATCTTAGTCATCCTCAAGATGATAGGCATCAATTTAAGTGGTTTTAGCAAGCTTTGAGAGACATGAGATGACATTATGCTAGGGGAAACAAGTATCCATAAAGGTATTTTTCCCCTTAAATGAAAATAGATATGAAACTAGTTTCATGAAGGAATGTCAAGTATTGGGAAAGTTGCACCACAAGAACCTTATTAGGATTTTAACTATGGTTCATTATGGTGATTTCAAAGCCATACTCATGCTATATATGAGCAATGGTTCTCTTCATTCACTTCTCTATTATCAACATGAAGGAAAATTCAAATCATTATGTTTGCAAATGAAGTTATGCATATTGAAAGAGTTAAAAATTTTGATTTGTTTTATCTTTGTCATTTTAAGTATACAACTAACTTTTATTTCTAGAGAAAGTAAATTAAAATTGAATAAATATATCATTTGATGTGAGAATGCGGTGCAACACAATGACACATTTTCCACCCTTTGCGATGAATGCCCTTTAATGAGGATGAAGGTAGATATTAAATAATATATTATTGATTCATTGCTTTCATATCTACACTATCCTAGCTACTAAAATGAAAAAATGACCTTCATTCATGGAAAGTACTTACATGTTGGCTTTTAAGAATGCCAATAAATAAATCAGGGTTCGGAGGAGTGGCTTTGCAAAACTGGGAAAATCACTTTCAAAATTATTGACTTCTCCTTAAAAATAAATTCTAATCTACTAGTGTTTGATGAAATAATTGGTCATCATTTCCCAATAAAATGTAAATTCAAAGGTCATTTATGTAATTCTAATCTACCAGTGGATGATGAATGAATCGATGATCATTTGCTTGCACAACAAAAATTCAAATGCCATTATGAATACAACATAGATTGACAACAATATGCTACTCTACTATGTGTATGGATAGATCATGGATGGATTCATAGCCAACCTTCAACCAACTTTGAAACTTTCAATTAACTAAAAAAAGTCAAGTCAATCATAATTTTGCTTCAACTCAATACTTGTAGATTGGGATAATCCCATTTATACTAGTTTTGTATTCTATTTCTTTTCCTTCTTGATCATTTTCTTAGTATGTTGACTTTCACATACAAATGAACTATAGACTTGCCTTTGTTTATTTCCAACCAAATTTTCTCACCCATGCATTTCAACTCATGATTGATCCCCATGATCTAAGGAATCACCAACAAGAAGAAAAGAATGGCATCATCAATGTAATGTTTTATGATATCCAACCACCTTAACCCCTCCATTTCACATTAATCTTGCATGGTATTCATAATTAGAGGAAAAGGATAAGGTGATAGTGGGTCACCTTGTCTTAAACCCCTTCTTGGTGAAAAGAACCATCATAGCTTCCTATTAAGATCTAAGGAGAAAGCCCTTGATGATTGAATGTGTATACACAGCTTTACAAAGTCTGGGTGTAAGCCTTTCCTTAACATAATCTCTTGCAATGCCTCCTAAGAAATTGTATCATACACTTTAGAAATGTCTAATTTAAGGAATATATCAAGATATTATGATCACTACAAAGAATGCATTACTTCTTACATTAGAAGAATATGGTCATGAATGTACCTTCCCTAAATAAAACCACTTGGTTGAGGCCTAGAAATTGTGGCATAAGAGACTGTAGCCTTGTCACCAGCATCTTTTTGAAAAGATGAAGGAGAGCATTATAAACCCTAATTGGTGTAAATTGAAATGGGTTCATTGTATTGGTTAACTTTGGTATAAGAACAATGCAAGAGTAGTTAATTTCCTTATGCACTTGTTGCAACCTCAGCATTGTTTTGAAAACATTTAGGATATTCTCCCCTAGAATGTCAATGAAAGCTTTAAAAAACTCTATTAGCTAGTCATCTGGTGCTAGTGCTTTTCTTGGCTTCATGGATCCCAACACCTCTTCTAACTTCAATGTGGAGAAAGGAATAAGGAGATGATGATTGTCATCCTCTAGCATGACAGAATTTATGGAAATCAAAATAGGATGCACCAGCCTCCTTTTCTAAATGTCAAACCAAAAATGCAGTAGAACCTTAGCCACCTTTTGACAACTAATAATTTCTTGTCAATGAAAAGTAAGATTTTGAATCTTCTTGGGCAAATGTAGTAAATTGACAACTACAAAAAAAATGTATTCTAATCTCCATAGTTCAACCTTTGCACCTAAATCCGTTGCTGCTAATACACCTTCACCTCACTATCAAGATCTTAAAGCTCAGGTAAAACCTCACATTTAGCCTCTTCCAAATCATTACTTGACTTCTACTTTGCTTGGATCTTCATTAGACTTTGCATGAGCCTCCCATGAGTGGATTTGAAAGAATACTTCTCCTTAGTTCTTAGCTTCCATAAGGCTTGCTTGAGCTAAAACAAGCCCTATTTAGGAAATTCCTAAGGTTTCATTTGCTGCGAGTAAGATCCCCAAATTACCTTCACCAATGATCGTAGCCAAGATTTATGGATTCAATAATGTTTGAAATGATAGGGGTAGTCCTCCATGGAGACAACTCATCCACACAACATATAATGGAACGATGATTAGATTTCATATGTTCCTACCTTATAGCAACCATCCCCTGGCTCATAAGGAGATGGGAGCTAACCCAAACCCAATCAATCTTAGTGATAACCTTCTCACTCCCTTTTTACCTATTACTCCAAGTGAATTGACATACATGTATGTCTAGATGATGAACTGTATTTTGTCTAGCTTCGATATCAAAGCCCTGATATCAAATACTAGATATCAGGGCCCAATATGTAATGTTAGATATCCAATATCACGAGATGTGTGTCAACCTATAAATATAGCACTTGGGTGCATGGTTTGGGCATAACTTTTTTCATAGCATAGCATAACTCTTGCAATTTTTCTTTCTTAGAGTTAGAATATTTTCCCAAGTGCCCATAGCAGGATTCATTGAGTGTATGGATCTTTATTCAAGCATAATTGTACCTAAGCATGGTAGTGTGTGTAGTAATAAAGATGAGCCTTTTGATAAATCTTGCAACACTTTGGATAGATTAAATATTTTATTTATGCATTTAACATTTTATGCAATTTTATTTAATTCTTTCAAGTAATTAGGCTAAATTAAGCTAAGCTAAGTTAGCTAGGCTAAATAGCAATTAATTAAGCACATAGGTACAACTGCTTCGAGCATGCACATGACACT
Source organism: Gnetum montanum (assembly GCA_015680685.1). Taxonomy (NCBI): domain Eukaryota; kingdom Viridiplantae; phylum Streptophyta; class Gnetopsida; order Gnetales; family Gnetaceae; genus Gnetum; species Gnetum montanum. The sequence goes on along the minus strand of MNCI01007763.1, from coordinate 7,138 downwards.
TGGTAATTCTAACAATGCTTAACATTTGGTAACCTAGCAACATTAGACATGTTTAGACTATGTACAGAAAGTCAGACCAAATACTTATGTTAAGATTAGTTAGAGATTAATTAGTTAGGTAGATTAAATTAACTATTAAAAATTACTTCATTCCTTTATTGTAATCACCAAGAACATAAAACATAAAAAATGATGAAAATTAGATGCCTCAGTTGCACTTAACCATACCTTTGCATTTTACAAGTGTAATTGAGAAGAAAACAATTGTAATAATTAGATTTCACTTCCTAGATTATTGTACTTGTGGACTTAAGATCTATGGAATTTGATTGTATCGCATGTAAATGCTTGTGATTCATATGTGATGAGTCATGGATTGGCCACATCAAGGAGGCCTCATTAACTAAGCCATGTCAACTAGGCCCTATTGATGCATCATTTGATGATTTGACATGGCCCTGTCGACGTAGGATCTATTCTTGCCTATATATATGTGTCAATCCATCTTGTTTAGGCATTATCTTGTCATAGTTATAGTGAAGCTCTTGTAGTTTTTATATTCAAAAGTTAAAATATTTTCCTAAGTGCCCACAACAAGAGTCACTGAGTGTATGGATCTTTATTCAAGCACTATTATACCTGAGCATGATAGTGTGTGTGGCAATAAATACAAGCTTCTTAATAAACCTTGTAGCATTCTGGATAGCTTAAATTTTTTAATCATGCATTTAATATTTTCAATTATTTATTCAATGTTCCTTAGTAATTAGTCTAATTAAGTAATTGAGCAACATAAGCTAAATAGTGATTAAGTAAACACATAAGTATGACTCCTTCGAGCATTTATATGACATTTGGTAATCCCAGTAGTGCTTAATGCTTGGTAACCTAGAAATGTTATATGTGTTTAAGATGTGTATGGCAAGTGGAACTAGATACTTATGTTAGGACTAGTTAAATAATAGTTATCCAATTAGATTAAAGTAGACATTAAATTACTTTATTCTTTATCTTGTTTATTTCAAGTACCAAAACCATAAAATATAAATTGATAAAAACCATGTGCCTCAATTACACTTAAACCATACCCTTAAGCTTCACAAGTATAATTGGGAAGACAACAAATGTTCTTAATACCTAGTTTACTTCCTAGAGAACTAGTGCACTGGAAAACTATAGAGTCCATAGAATTTAACTGGATCACACATGAACACTTTGTGATTTGTATGGTTGAGTGTAGGGGTAATTCATTACTCATCATTGGTGTCATTTTTGAGGACTCTTTTTGTTTGAAATGTGTGCTAACTAAAAGTAGTAAGCACCATTAACATTTTTGGATGAACCCTAAGGTCAACATCATTCACACACACAATATAAGCACATAAGCACATAGATATTTTATTTGTTTGCAAAATGTCTTCTTCTCATGGGTGTGACAATGCTAAAATATCAATCCCTTAAGAATGCAAGGTGGTATATACTCATCCCGATGAGTATGTACCTAATTTAACCTTCATCCTACACTAGGATGAACAATTGTGATGGCATGACATGGAAGGTAACATTATAATGCCTCTCGATCGATCTGTGCCCATGATGCTACCTCAAACTCTTAAGAGGTTAGGTGTATAAGACCTTCAAGAGGAGTACATTATGCATGATTACAACTATTGGGACTGTCATCCCACTAAAACATAATGTCAGAGAGATTGACACCAGGAGAAGCAACATGGGTTTGTGAAGGAGAAATGATTTATGAATCCCTTGTTCTTGCTTAACCAAGATGATAATGAGGACCCTCTCTTTGGGGGCTTTCAACATGAAAATTCTCCACCCCTTATTACTAGTAATGGGGATGTGGCATTGAATCTATGATTCACTATCAACAATCTAGGTTCAAGAAAAGATGGTAGTCAAGGTATGAGCTTGGACAAGCATCAAGATGATAAGAAAACTGATGAATGTGGTCATGGAAATTGAAGGGAAGTTAATAAATATCATGGTGGAGGAAGTCCTTACCCCTCTTCCTCCTCTTCATTTGCATCTTCTTCTTCCTCTTCTTTTGGTTTTGAAAAATGCCCCAAAAGGAACAATCATGATGGAGGTGAACTACGGGATAATAATACTTATCACTAGGCCCAAAATGAATGAAGGGGTAATAGGGAACATCATCAACAATAATGAAATAATGATGATGATGAGTCTTTACTAGTAACCCAAAGAATATTAAATATTGTAGAGGCTATAAGAATTCCATCTAGGCATGTGAGAGATAGTCGAATCAAATGCCTAGACATGACAAATATTCTATGATTTGAGGGGGGATATAACTTTGATCCCAAAAACCTTCTACAAACCTTTCATAATGTCTATGCCTAATAAAACATAGAAAATAACTAGAAAAAATTAAAGCTATTTACCAAGACATCCATCAAAGAGGCAAAAAGCTAGTATTAGTCCTTATAACCAAAATCCATTGGTAGATGGAGTACCATGTTAGAACTATTTAATGAAAAATACTAAACATACTCCAGAGTGTCTAATTTGAGAAGATAAATCCAAGGCTGAAAATAGGGAATACATGAACCCTTGGATGCTACCATGGATAGATAATATTCTATTTTACATTGATGCCTTGGCCATGGTTTTTCTCAGAGGGACCAACTCGACCACATCATAGATGGGCTTAGAGCATAAACTAGAAGAACTCTTAGGGTTTATGCCCAAGGGAGACTATTCAATCTAAGAGCTCATCAAATCCAAAGGCTGATTGAGTAGGTAGTAGAAGAAGAAGGTGACTTGTAAAAGAGGAAAAGTGCAAAAGAATATAATAGGTACCCTTCCATTAGGAAAAAGGAGGTCCAATTCTATGACTAGGATGAGTCACCAGTCTGTGAGATGGTGAATAGGAAAACCTTGGTTATCCAAAAATCTATTTTTGATATTTTAGCAAAGTTTGATAAACTATGGGACTTTTTAGATGAAAAATTCCAAAATACTATGAAGATTGCTGAAGAATCTAAAATGCATAATAGTGATTGTGATCGTAAGAGGTGGAAAGAAGCTGAATGTGCCTACTAAAGAGGTAAGGGCAAAGCTACTACAGTAGAATAAGTTGTGAAGATAGACTTTGATGATGATGTTGGATGTGACATTTGTCAATATGACCATCCTAAGGGATGTTACCCTGTGGTGTCAAACTTATAAGAGTCCAGGGTATATGTGCTAAATCCTTAACTAGCATGGAGGCAAGCACCTAGACAATTACCTTATCCTCAAGGTAATTTAAGGTAGTTCCACCAACAACAATAAGCTTACTATCCAAGTGGAGCTTCACCATAATTGTATGAGCAATACTAGTAGTGGAACCAACCATAGTTGTGGGAAATACTACCCTTGAGATAGCAGTATTCTTACAAGCAACTAGATCCATATGAATACTATGTTCAACAACCCATTTCTCCATGTGGCTCTACCAAACATGCCTCATTCCAGCACCACTATTATCTTCTAAAGTATCAAGAATCTCATTCACCATTTACTTGAGGGGAGCCCCCATATTTATACCATCCTCCACATGTGTCTATACAAATCCCTTCACCCTCAACCTATTTTCCTCTTGCTCCATATATGTAGGGAAAAATTACCCCACAATTGTAGCAATGAAATGGTACAAGGGCTATAAATTTACAATTAGCCTTCCAGCTGAGTGGTTTGGAAAATTGATCCAAGAAGCGATCATTTTTTCAACTTGATAGTCCTTCCAAACCCTTAGAACCTCATGCAGCTAGTTGCCTTGTATCTCTAGCTCCCTCATCCTCTACACCAAACACCTTTGAGGGCCCTTTAAACCAAAAGCCACCTTAGATCAATACTGTGATGTTAACTCATGTTGTCTCCAATTGGATCAAGGTTGGAAACCTTTCCATGAAGAGATCTAACCTAAGAAGTTCTCCTATTTACTTATAGATCACTAGAGATGAGCCATGCATGGCTCTTCTTGATTCTAGTTCTAGTGTTAATCTCATCTCCCATAACATGTACAAGGCTTGAAACCTACCACCTCTTAAGAAGGAAAATATTCATTTGCAATTGGTAGACTAGTCAATCACTGTCCCTTTGGGGTTAGTGGAGGACATTGTGACTACATTTTATAGGTGGTCCTATCATACTAATTTTTAGTGATCAAGGTAGAAAATTGCAAAGGAGAATTCCCCATCATTATGGGACATGCATGGTTAAGCATTGCTGAAGCAGGAATGGACATTAGGGACCTCACCTTGAAAATATCCAAGGAGAATGAATTTGGACAACTCAAGAAGAAGAAAGTTCCATGCATTGCGTACAATGATAAAAGGTGCAATTGCATGTAGAAAATTTGATCCATTAAAAGTACATTCATTAAATCATGCAATCACTGTATACATGAAATTAATGTCCAAAGGTGCCTGTATGTAGCTACCATAAAATAGGAAGGTACTTAGTGGTTGATAGCTTATTCTAATAGCAACACACTATGCATGGAAGCTACTGAGAGCTTGACATATGCTTATGTCGAGGACATGGATGAACTTGAGTAAGTTCATCGCTAAGTCTCTAATGATGAAGTTGATGATACCTATTGTGGAGAGTTGGAAATCCTTGATAATCTTAAGCTAGAGCCTATAGAGTTAAAAAATCTACTAGTTTGCATGAAATATGCATTTTTAAAAAATGACAAGCTAGTTATAATTAATGCAAATCTTACTTTTGAACAAAAAGATAAGCTATTGGAGGTTGTCAAAAAATGGCCAATAGCCTTTGCTTGGTCATATCTTGAGCTGATTGTAGTTGATCCAAGGATATGCCAACATTGCATCTACACTGACCTGACTATGAAGCAAAGAAGGCACTCATATAGGTGGCTAAACTCCAAGTTGAAGTAAAATCATCAAAGAGAAAATAGAACAACTCCTCAAGGCAGGGTTCATCTATCCCATCACAGATAGTGAGTGGGTTAGCCCACTCATAATTGTGCCAAAGAAAGATGGTAAGTGATGGGTTTGCATCAACTTTAGGCTATTGAATATGGCAACATTTAAAGACCATTTTTCATTTCCATTTGTGGACCCAGTGTTGGACACCATATTTGGGCATTGCTATTATATCTTCTTGGGTGATTATAGTGGCTATAACCAAATCCAGATTATAGTAGAAGATCAGGTCAAATCAACATTCATGAGTCCCTAGGATACTTTTCCATATTGCAAGATGCTATTTAGTTTGTGCAATTCCCTACAACATTTCAATGCCTGGTCCTTAGTATTTTTTAATAGTAGATTGGTAGCAAGATAGAAGTCTTTATGGATGAGTTCTCTACCTATGGGGCTACATTTGAGTAAGCCTTGGATTTCCTTGAGCAAGTACTGAAGAGATGTGTTGAAACAAACCTTAGACTCAATTGGTAGAAAAGCCATCTAATGGTCTAGAAAGGCATAGTACTATGGCATAGAATTACTTAGGTAGGGATTAAGGTAGACCCTAAAATGTTAAGGGTCATCCAAGGAATCACATGCTAACTAGAGATGGTTAAAGATGTTTGATCATTCCTTGGACTCATTGGCTACTGCTAGTGGTTTATAAATAATTTCTCTAAGATCAAAAAGCTATTGGTCAAGCTTACAAAGAAAGATGCTTTATTCATGTAGAGTAAGGAGTGTAAATATAAATTCCAACAACTAAAAGAAAAACTTGTAGAAACTCTAATTCTATGGGCACTAGATTGATACAGATCATTTCATGTAATGACAACTACATCTAATTATGCCTATGGAGCTATGCTTACATAATTGGATGATAAGAAACATCTATACTACATCCACTACGTGAGTTGAAGCATTGTGGGTGCATAGTTGAATTACATCACAATTGAGAAAGAGCTAATAGCAGTGGTGTACGCTCTCAAAAAGTTTAGGCACTATGTGCTTGGCTATAAAGTCTTTATGTACATAGATTATAATGCCATTTGTTTCCTAATGAACAAGCCAATAGTGAGCCCTCATATCATATGGTGGCTCATGATCTTGCAAGAATTCAATATCACAATGGTAGATCAGAAAGGGACTAAGAATATGATCACTAACCATCTCTCTTGGTTAAGGTGGGATAACAAAGAGGAGAACCCACTCTTTGATCAATTTCTAGATGAACTCCTTTTTACAAGAGAGTTAAATGACCATGTACCCATTGAATCAAAATGGTATGATGGAATCCTCACTTGCCTTCTCACTCAAGAGATGCCA
>MNCI01007761.1:80818-118639 GCA_015680685.1 Gnetum montanum | reverse complement strand
GAGCTTCATTTTGATTCTATTTTTAAAGAAGAAAGGACTCATTAAGATAACTTCTTTTTGGATGAATATTTTTATAGTAACACATCCCAAAGCATGTACCCTTTAATGCCATCTATGTATCTAACAAAAAATTGCATTCCTTAGATTACATTGTTTTTTCTATTTGTATCTTTGGTAATCCTTATTGAATGAGTAAGCCCTATACTTTAATCATCCATAACTAAAAATTATTTTTGCCATTAAAATTTTTTGACTTCAACTTTATATTTAAAAATTACATTGTCATTTTAATGATACTTTCCACAACTATTTGTTATGCTACTAATAGAAGTTGAAATTTTCAAAAACAATTTTTTAAACTAAAAAGCTATGAAAATAATTTAGAGTGTAAATTAAATCAAAGAAAAAATAATTAATGCATATGTACCAAAACTGAACTTTCTTATTATCAGATTGAGAACTTGATTTGTATATTTTATAGCAAAAAATAAAAAATATTAAATCCCATATGTAGAGCTACAAATTAAGAATACTAAACATGGGTAAGACCAAATAATCCATTAATAATTATACTATACCCAAAACAAAGGTATTGAATCATTTTAAATTTCCAATAAAATTTGAATACATTTTAAGCTCATACTCAACATTCTAGTATATGCACAAGAAAATATATATCTTAAAGGTTAGCAAAGATGTTATAGATGATAGGTTTGTTAAATTGTCCATATCTTTTTTGTTACTCTTTTTATACAACATTATTGCTTTGTCTGATCTATTTTCCAAACCCTTATTCAACATTTTTCATGTTTGAATTAGTGAATTATCATTATTAATTAACTTTGCATAATATTCTTTAAAATTTGATTCTTTTTCTAACACTAATCTTTTGATACTATTAGTAATACCATATAAAGTTATTTGAGTCAACGTAGAAGCAATGTCAATACTCTAGTTTATATCTCTTGTAAAAATAAATTTTGATAAAATATCTTTTCTTTATCAAATAACTTTCATAAATATTTCATTTATTTGCAAGAATTTTCAACTATAATAGGTTCTTATTCTATTATTGTAATTGGTACATTTACTTGTTTCTCTGGTAGGTGCATGTATTCTTCACAATGAATTAGTCTTTATAAGTTTAGTGGTATGAAGCTATAATTAGGCCATCTTGGGTATTTTCATTACAATATTTTTATAGGTATCCTTACACTCTTCATTGTACCATTAATTAGTTTAAGTTGTCTTATTTGCAGCAATCAAGAAAAGTTAAACCCTATTTATTTTTCAGAATGTGTTTGATAACTCTAATTAGGCTTGAATTTAACCTTTAATTTGAGTATGGTAAGGTAGAGTAGAAACTTAATTAACTTCTTGCCACCTTTAAACTATCTCTAAAAGCTAAGAGTATATATTTCTCATTCTTGGTAGCAACTTATAAGTATTTAACCTTATTTTTGAATTTTAGATAGGACTTGAAGTGTCTGGATATAGTAGATTTTCAGTTTGAGGTTTTTCTTCTAGATTAAGATTAATAATGAAATATATCATTCTAATTATAAAATTTATTAATCAATATAAAATTATAATTATTTTCAAATATCAGAGAAGTCATACAAAATAGGGTTAGGGTTGTTCTGGAAGTAAAATATAATTAAGTGGCATTGGATACCAAATAATTCTGTCATAATTCACAAAACTCATAACTTTATGAGATGCAAGGTATTGTAAGTTAAACATACAATAAGCTGATACAAATATGAAAAATAACTTGTACTGAAAAAATACTAATATCTTATGTTTGATATTCCTCTATAATTCTTCCAATATGTCATGTTTGCTGTATTTTTTGAGGTGTATGTATATTTAAATTTTAGATTCAAATGCATCTCCCCCCTTTTAAAAAAATGTTATATAACATGTATATTAAATAAAATATAATGCAAGTATTTTGATTTTTTTTTAAAAAAAATTAAAGGCAAGAACCTTGTATATGTAGGACTTTGTAAATAAACTCATAGTTTAACTCTTGCATCGGGTAAACAAAGCTAAATCTTACAAGGCATTAGTTTGAGATTTAAGAATCCCCTTGCTCCCTTCTATCTACAGGGCCTTTGAAAATGAACCAAAATTCATAACCTGTAAAGATTATTTTAAAGCTAGAGTAGGACATGTAAGTATTTGGAATATTATTTTGTTTTATTTCAATACTCACATTACCTTTAAAAAAATTTTATGCCCATGTACTTTTAAAGTTTTAAGAATGTATTTACTAAATGCATTCAATTTGGAATTTTGCTTAATGATGCCGGGGCACGCATTTGACTGACAGATTGGTACGGATGACAAGGATAAAGCTGAAAATTTACTTACGAGGATCAAGTTACTTAAACAAACACAAAAGTAGGCAAGAAAAATTTAATTTGTTCTGATTTTGATGATGTTAGCTAGAATACTTTGTATCACGGCTGATGTTTTGTTACAGGAATATTATGGGGGAGGATCTGGATTCGTTATCTACCACGTCGCTAGACCGACTTGAAAAAAAGCTTCAAAGGGCAAGACGAAGGGTTTTGAATCGCAAGGTTTGAGGATTTTGCTGTTAATATGGTTTTTTCCCAGACCTGCTGTTTAGGGCTTAATAATGAGGTTTTGCTTGCAGATCAAACTGTTGTATGAGGAAATCCATTTATTGGCAGACGAGGTGAATACTTTTGTGATTGTACGCAATTTCTTGTAGTTAACAGAAGTAGCTCTAGATTCTCTTTGCCAGTTTCTTTCAGTACACCAAAAAAATTAACAGGTTCATTTTGTAACTGACTGTAGGTACACAATAGAAACCTTGAAAACAAAACCCTAAAAGCCCAAGTAAGTATTCGAACGTTTTCCAGGAGAAAACTTTTCAAAAAATTTTTAAACATGATTTTTGTTTCTGATTCATGTCGTTACAGCTAAGGTGTTCTGATTCGACCCAGCAAACAATTAGCTGAACGAAACAATACTGGACCGATGCTTTCAGGAAGAAAGAAATTAAAGGGATAATCGAACGATGAAGTAACATGTATAATATACCCTAAATATTGGGTTTAAATAACTGGGAGCCAATCTCTAGACCTAATTACTCTGAACAGGTCATATCGAAAATCTATGTAAATATAAATTTCTGTAAAATCCTTTGTAAGCTGCTTTCTTTACAGTTTAGAAAATTGCAGCAAAATATTTTTAATACATGAAAAATAAAATAAGTTAAATCAATGATTTGTATTAGTTTGGAGAGATTTCAGTTTTAGCTATTTCCATAGCATGTTTTAATGTAGACTGTTCAGATTATTGAGTTTAAATAGTTATGTTGTGGTGATACATTTAGCATTAATTTTGTAATATATTGTAAGCATGAGCTTGTTAAAGTTAAATTAAAAGTCACTCATGTTTATAGATAGAGGATTTTTGGGTAGGTATGTATTTTTTTTTTAAATCACTATGAAATTCATTAGTCAAGGTTTTAAGATTTTCTATGTGAATGGTATTTTGTGGGCATTTTAATATGTGAAGCCCTAAGTTATTTTAGCGTTTCTCCTTTAAATGTCATCTTCAAATATCTTAGATGATTAAATGTCATCTTCAAATATCTTAGATGAAGGATATATCAATGTTTGCTTTCAAAATGCCATCTTAATAGGGTAGGGTACCTAGCTTTGTAGTGCTAATAATGTGTCACAACCTAAAATTTGCATAGGTTTAATTATTTAATGATATCAGATGTATTTGAGTAGGTTGATTCTAATGTTATTACTATTATTGCTATTATTACAAAAGTGAATACAATTTGCTTGTTAGAGTATTTCGATAAAGTTTTGTATCTTTGCTTTTACTATTGTTGGAGCTTACTCATATATCTTTTATATATTTTATAATTAAATGTTGAAATCTAATAATGCCTCAAAGTTTTTCTTTCTATCATGTATCATACATTTAGAAGTATTTAGTTATACATTATTTATTGTTTACATACATTCAATTATGCATATTGTATTCTATATTATGCACATTTAGTTATATATATTTTATTCTTATTGATGTAGACTATGCCTCAAGAACCTAGTTTGAAGCCAAACACCACAAAATCTCATAGTTGAAACAAGAAAAGAAACAAAACTCTCTATTCTTGCTTGAAAATATGAAGATTCATACAAATGCTGGAAGCATACAACATCCAAGGACTTACAATACCAAAGATCCCCACATCACTCTCTCTTCCACAAGGCTTGGAGCTATACAATAATGACTCTTCTCACTCAGACACATTTGCCCAAGATGGATGATAATAGGAACAAGAGTGCTCAAGAAGAGCTAACTCTCTCTCAAGCCACTTAACCTTTCTCTCTAGAGGTTCCTACACTTGGGAGAGCTTTCTTCTCATCTATACCTTGAGACTAGAATTTCTCTCAAAAGTAGCCTAACCAAACTTTGGTCTTTATGCATTTTGATAGCTTTTTGGATGATTGTTCATCTCCCCTTGACACCTAAAATTCAAATTAATATCTATTAGAGTCCACTTGAGAAGATATCTTTTTTATTGGGAAGATGAATTTCTCGAGACTTGATCATGCATAGAAGACATCTTTGACCTAAGAAGGCATCTTTTCAAAGATTGGCCATTCATAGAGAAGACATCTTTCAGCCACAAAAGACTTTCACCTACATAAGAAATCTTTCTCTTAGAAAAGATGTCTTTTTTCTTAAGGCTATTCATAAGGACATCTATTCTAAAGTTTGGGATATCCAAACATTACCAAATAGGTCTCCATTGATCTTGAAATATCTCATATGTTTCAAAACATTCCCAAACACACTCAAAACATGTTAAATCTTAAGGAAAAAACACAACATCATTTAGGGAATTATATGATGTCCTTATCACTTATTATGCTTATGTTATTATATAATGCTGTATTCATGGAGCATTTTGAACCCTAACCTAATCTAGGCTATATTCTCCATCACTTTGTGTCATCAAATTGGAATTCAAAGTTCATTTGTAATTATAATTAAATATTGCATAAATCAACTTTGTTAAGAAAGTACCTTAGGATGTTATCCTAACTATGATCTATCTTATCGATGTATTTGGGATGCTTAAAAATGTTGGTTTTAATCCTTAGTTTACTACAATTGGAGTTACAATTCTTGAGATATTACATTTTTTGTTTGCTAAAAATCCTATAAAATTTTTAGTATTTGAATTATATGGCTATGATAAGTTATGCTTAGATAGGATTTCGACATATAGACATGTTGTTAGAATATACTCTTAACTTAAGGCATAACCATTAGTTTTTAACTTAATTCATTAGTACTTATATAGTCGTGATGGTTCAATAAATTGTTGCAACTCCTTGAGAAGTATAAAAGAATGCAAGTTCTCACTTTGTAATATAAGTGTAGAATAATAAGTAAATATGAAATATAGAACAACAATGGAACAAGGTGAACAACGATGAATAAAGATGGTATAAGAAATAAGAAAAACATATCAAGGAACAAGGAACAATAGATATGTTGGAAGAAGTTAGCAACAAGAAGTACAACAAAAGAAAGAAGTTGTTATGATCTATAGATTCATAATGATGATCCAAGAAACCATAAAGGTTATCAAGTTGTTTGTAAGAAAAAGAAGTGAAGAAGGATCCAATTTCCTAAATAGGAAGAGAAGATCCAAGGTGAGAGATTCATAACCTAGTCCAATTTCCTAAGGAGAAAGAGAAGACCATCTATAAGAGGGATAGGCTATGAATAAGGTACTAGTCCCTAACAGGCCAAGCTATGGATCATTGAAAGAGTCTAAGAAGAGCCTAGTCCACATAAGATTGACCAATAGGAAAAATTTTTAGAAGACTTGTCATGAGTAATAGGCAAAGGAAAACATTGTATGATGTAGCTAGAGAAGAAGAATATGCTACAAAAAAGTATTTCATAAAGTTTAGTGAAGTTAAGTTAGTGTTAGTGATGACTTAATAAAGTATGAGAGAAGTTTATGAAGTTAAGTTTAGGATGAACTTAATAAAGTACAATGAACCAAGTCCAAGTACTAAAGTTCATAATATATTGAGTTACAAACCCTAGTCATAAATATATTATATCTTACGATGGAGAAGTAAATACGAATGAAAAGAAGATGCACGACTAGAAAGAGTAGCATTACTGAAACATAAGAAGTTCTTAGCAAGGTAGAACTTGGAGATATAGAAAGCTCAAAGATGATGTTACAAATTACCAAAAATAAGGAACAAGTATCAAGTTATGGAATTATTACAACATAACCCTATTCATCATAAGATGATTTGTAGGTAGCCAAATCATTAAGACTTATGATACTCAAAACTACCAAGAATTACAAAGAGCAATCATCAATATGAAGAAAGCTATGATCTTACATCTTCTTGATATTGATATTATTGTTAGTTATGAAAAGTGAATCTCCTTGTAAAATATCTTGAGGCACTAATGTTGTATCATGAACATAATGAAATATAAACATAACGAAATCTTAACATGGTATCAAAGAACTAGTAGAAGAGATTATAACTTAGTGTGAAATTCAAAGGATTTCACAATGGATAAAAGGAAAGATGTAAGAAGACTAAACACTATAAAGCTTCAATTAAGATAGGTAAGTCCATAAGAGAGTCACTACGAAATAGAAGATGAGAAGAAATTCAACAAGGATATTTTGAAGATGACTTTTGATAGTAGTGGTGGACCTATGCAAAGATCCATTGAAAAAATAAATCTAAAGTATCTTCTATAAATTGAATTTGAAAGGACATGTATAAGGGGAAATGATGCTTTAGAACCTTTGATGAACTACGATATCAAGATCATGATATCGCATCAGCAATATCGAGTCTGCGATATCAGAGCCTTCCAAGTGATATCGGGCATCCGATATTGGGACCTGCCTCATTGCCTATAAATAAGAGGTAGGTGCACTTGGTTTGACAATAGATTAGTTAGACCCTTACCCAAACTCTTACCTTTTTTCCCTCTTAGAGTTAGAATTATTTCTGTGTGCCCGCAGTAGGAGTCATAAAGTGGATGGATCTTTATTCAAGCATTGTGTACCTGAGCACACCTTGTGTATGGCAATAAAGACGAACTTTGTGATAAACCTTGCAGCATTTAGAATAGATTAATTAATGTTAATTATTGTTACTTAATGTTTTTCTTAGTTAATTAATGTTCTCTCTCTCACCCTACAACTCTCCTAAGTAAGCACACTCAGTACGACCACTTCGAGCATGCATGTAATGTTTGGTAACCTAGTAACGATTAGCATTTGGTAAGCCCAGTAGTGTTGCACTAGTTCAGGATGTGTATGGCAAGTGAGAACGGATGTTGATGTTAGGACTAGTTAAAGCATAGTTGAGTAGTTAAATTAAATTAGTTACTTAGTTATCTCTCTCTCCTTCTTTTGTAGCACTAAGACATAAAAACATAAAAAACTATAAAAATCATGTACCTCAAGTTTACTTAACCATACAATCATGCTATATAAGTAAGCTTGGAAAGATAATGATTGACTAACCTGTATTTGTTCCACAAAGGCACATAAGCACTTAGTCCTTGGAATTCAACCAGATCATGCATGGACGATTGTATTTGTATGGTTGAGTGTAGGGACACCTTGCCACTCATCATTGATGCCGTTGCCAGGGACTTTGTTGGTTATGCGCTAGTTAGAACTTAGGAAATCTTCATATCGTTGGAATGAACCCTTAGGGTTGGTTATCTTACAAATAGTGAAATGAAGAGTATTGCACACTAAATAGAAAATTATGTCTCCTTCTTCTTATGAGAGTGTTTCACCACCTAGGTTTGATATAGGGAATAATCAAAGGTGTAGTACACGTGATAATCTACCAGTCCCTCAATAGTTTCACATGGTATATGTTCATTCCGATGAGTATATACCAAACTTTATCTTTCTTCTCCACTAGGATGAACAACTACGTTGGAAGGATTTAGAAGGTAACATAGTGTTACCTCTCAATCACTCAGTCCTGGGCATGCTCCTTCATGATCTCACATGAATTGGTATGCAACACTTATAGGCAAAGTATGTTGTGCATGATCATGACTCGAGAGAGTATCGACCCATGGAGGCACAACATCAAAGGGATTTACAACAAGAGAGATGTCATGAATCCATGAAAGGGAAGTTGCCTCAGAATGTCTCGTATGTCATATGTGAAAATGAGGGTGGTGAACCTACCTCAGGAAGTCTCCCACACAATGATGTTCCTCCTGTTAACTCTAGTCAAGGGATTGTGTATTAGAATCTTCACTCAACTATCCATAACCTAGATTTTGGTATTGACAGACACAAAGGGTCTAAAAAAAGAACATGAACGCATGATAAAGATGGATATTCTGATTGTAACCATGATCGAGACCATGACCACTAAAGAAAAGGTAGCAGGCACCACCATGATGATGGTTCTCCTTCTTCTTTACCTTCATCATCTCCTTCACCCTCTCCTTTAGGATTTGGACACAGTTATAAAGAAAAAGATCATGAGGATAAAGGTAGGTAAGGTGGAAGTCATAGTTAAAATAGCTAGGAAAGGGAATGAGGGCATTCTACAGAATCACAGCATAGAAGAAGGGAAAGTAGGGAAAAACATAGGCATCATAGACACCACAAACAGGATGATCACGATGAACCCCTACTCACTACTCAAAGTATGCTAGACATAAATGAGGCTGTTAGAGTTCTAACAAGGCACCAAAAAGATAATAGGATTAAGAGATTAGACATGAAAAATATCCCATGATTTGAAGGGGGATACAATGCTAATCCTAAAAATCATTTACAAGCATTTCATGATGCATGTGCCTTACAAAACATAGAAAATGAATGGAAAAAACTAAAGTTGTTCCCATGGACACTAGTCAAAGACGCGGAGAGCTGGTATCGATCCTTAGAACCAAAATCCATTCGTAGGTGGAGTACCATGTTAGAATTGTTCAACGATAAGTACCAAACGTACTCCCGAGTGTCCAACCTACAAAAGAAAATCCAAGGGTGGAAACAAGGAGGACATGAGCCCTTGGATGCTACCATGGGCTGATATTATGAACTATTACATTGTTGTCTTGGCCATGGTTATTCACAGAGGGATCAACTATGCCATCTCGTAGATGGGCTTAGGCATGAAACACGAAGAACCCTTGAAACTTATGCCCAAGGAAGACTATTTGAGTTTAGGGCCCATCAAGTATAGAGATTATTGGAGCAAGTTGCTAAAGAGGAAGGTGAGCTAAGGAAAAGAGAGAGTGAGGAGGAATATAATAGAGATCCTTCCCTCTGAAAGAAGGGAGTAAGATTTTGTGAGGATGAAGAAGAGTCACCACTCAAAGAGATGGTGAATAGGAAAACTTTATCTTTTAAAAGTTGGCATTGGAAGTATCAGCAAAGGTAGACCAAATGTGGGACTCCATAGATAATAGATTTCAAACTATTCTCAAAATAGTAGAGGAGTTTAGAGAGTAAGGTAGTGATTGCGAAAAGAGAAAAAAGAGAGAAACTAAATATGCACATAACAAAGGTAAGGGTAAAGTTGCTGTCATCAAGGAGGTTGTGGATTAAGATACAGGCAATGATAGTGGATGAGAGATATGCCAATATGACCATCTTAAGGAATGTTGCCCTATAATATCACATCTACAAAATTTTGGGGTGTATGCACTCAACCCATGATTAAATAGAAGGCAAACACCCTGAAGGTTACCTTATCCTCAAGGTAACCTAAGATAGTTTCACCAAACCTTAACATATTATCCAAGTGGAACTCCACCACAACCAACTGAGCAGTATCAATAGTGGCAGCACCCACAATCATGGGGAATGCCACCACCATGGCAATAGTATCCTTACCGTCAACTTGACCCGTATGAATATTACGTGTAGCAGCCAATCTCTCCACATGACTCTATTGGTCACGTCACTCCTCAACCTTACTACCAAGCCTATGAGTATTATAGGAATTCCTCTCCTAGGAGAGATGTTCCACAAACATGCCATCCTTCTCATCTGGCTACATCTCTTCCACCCATAGCTCCATTACCACCTACTCCAACTATGCAGGGTGAGCTCCCTGCCTAGCCACAGTAATGTAATGCTACAAGGGTTGTTAACTCTCAATCTACTATTGGTTTTGACAACCGCATGAAGAAAAGACCTTTCTTTAGAACCAATAGTCCAACTAAGTCCTTGCAACCACAAGCAGCTAATCCCTTAGACGCCTCATTACCAATCAAAACTTTGAAACTCCCTTAAGACCAAACACCATGCCCAATGCATATAGTCATGTTAACTCATGCTGTCACCAATTGGATAAAAGTTGGCCATCTTCCTAGAAAATTCTCTGATCTTGGGAGTCCTCTTATATATCTACAGATCACTAGGAATGAGCCATGCAAATCTCTTTTGGATTTAGGTTCTGGTGTCAACTTAATCTCTCAAGAAATGTACAAAGCCTGGAACCTGCCTCTGCTAAAAAAGAGTAACATTCATCTAGAGTTGGCAGGACATTGTTACCACTATTTTTAGATGGTCATATCTAGCCAATTTCCTAGTGATTCAGGTCAACAATGGTAAGGGTGACTTCCCAATCATAATGGGAAGAGCATGGCTAAGCACAATTGACGTGTGCCTAGGAATTTGTGATCTTTCCCTAGAAATATCTAAGGAAAATGTGTTTGAAAATATTGAGAAGAAGAAAGTTCCATGCATTGCATATAGTGACACAAGGTGCAATTGCATGCAGAAGTCCTGGTTCATACAACGTTTAACATTGACCACATGCAACCAGTGTGCACAAGTAACCAATGTACAAAGATGCTTGTATGCGGTAGCCACAAGATAGGAAGGCACCCAATGGCTAATAGCTAATCAAGAGAGTAGTTCAACTTGACTTGCACTTACATCAATAGCATAGATACATTAGAGCAAGTCCATCGTCAACTTCCAAGCCCTAACATTGGAAATATCAACTGGGGGAAGTTGAAAATTCTTGATAAGTTTAAGTAGGAGCCCCTTGAGTTAAAACCATTGCCCATCGATATGGAATACATGTTTCTCAAGAATGGAAAACCAGTAATTATTAATGCTAAGCTTTCTCCTCAATGAAAATAGAGACTGCTGAAGGTAATAAATAAATAGTCGAAAGCCTTTGCTTGGTCATATCCTAAATTAACAGGAATAGATCCTAGGATATGCCAACATAGAATTTACACCTACCCCTCCATGAAGCCTCAAAGAGAACCATAGAGGCAACTTAACCCAAAGCTTAAGCAAGTGGTTAAGGAAGAAATTGAACAGCTTCTAAAAGCTGGGTTCATATACCCCATTGCTGATAGTGAATGGGTTAGTCCCTTAGTCATTGTGCCCAAAAAGGAGGTAAATGGAGGGTGTGCATAGATTTTAGGTTATTGAATATGGCAACATTCAAAGACCACTTTCTATTGCCATTCGTCGAACAAGTCTTAGACACCATTGTAGGGCATTGCTACTATAGTTTGCTAGATAGGTACAGTGGGTACAACCAGATAGCCCTAAAAGACCAAGCCAAGACTATGTTCACCAATCCTTGGGGAACATTTGCATACAAATAGATGCCATTTGGCTTATGTAATGCCCCTACAACATTTCAATGGTTAGTTTTAAGCATATTCTAGCAGTAGATAGGAAATAGTATGGAGGTCTTCATGGATGGCTTCTCCACCTATGGAGCGAACTCTGATTAAGCTTTGGACCGGTTAGAGAAAGTACTAAAATGATGCGTAGAAACCAACTTAAGGCTCAACTAGCAAAAAAGCCATTTAATGGTTCAAGAAGGCATTATACTAGGACATAAGATCTCACAAACAGGGATAGAGGTAAACCTTAAAAAGATCAAAGTTATCTAAGGAATTACTTGGCAACATGAAACTATAAAAGATATTTTGTCATTCCTTGGATACACTGGCTATTACAGATGCTTTATTGAGAAATTTTCAAAGGTTGCAAAACCATTGGTTGAACTAATGAAAAAGGATATACCTTCCAAGCAATATCGGGCATATCAGAGCCTTCCAAGCAATATCGGGCATTCGATATTGGGACTTTCCTTGTTGCCTATAAATAAGAGGCAGGTGCACTTGGTTTGACAATAGATTAGTTAGACCCTTACCCAAACTCTTGCCTTTTCTCCCTCTTAGAGTTAGAATTATTTTTGTGTGCCTGTAGTAGGCATCATAAAGTGAACAAATCTTTATTTGAGCATTGTGTACCTAAGCACACCTTATGTACAATAATAAAGAAAAACTTTGTGATAAACCTTGTAGCATTTAGAATAGATTAATTAATGTTAATTACTATTACTTAATGCTTTCCTTAGTTAATTAATGTTCTCTCTCTTACCCTACAACTCTCCAAAGTAAGCACACTCAGTACGACCACTTCAAGCATGCGTGTAAAACTTGGTAACCTAGTAATGATTAGCGTTTGGTAATCCTAGTAGTGTTACACTAGTTCAGGATGTGTACAACAAGTGAGAACGGATGCTGGTGTTAGGACTAGTTAAAGCATAGTTGAGTAGTTAAAATAAATTAGTTACTTAGTTATCTCTCTCTCCTCCCTTTATAGCACCAGGACATAAAACCATAAAAAACTATAAAAATCATGTACCTTAAGTTTACTTAACCATACAATCATGCTATACAAGTAAGCTTGGAAAGACAACAATTAACTAACCTGTCCTTGTTCCACAAAGTCGCATAAGCACTTAGTCCTTGAAATTTGACTAGATCATGTGTCGACACTCGTATTCATATGGTTGAGCATAGGGATACCTCATCACTCATCAACCTTCATAAATGATGAGTTATGTTTTGGTTAGTCTTTGATATCAGAGCTGTGTTATCAGGTATTTGATATCAAGGCACAACCTCTAATGTTGGGGATCCGATATCACTTTATCCATGTTAGCCTATAAATACAACACTTGGGGTGCATGGTTTGGATATAGATTTTAGAGATAGATGAAGAGAAATTTTTTAGTTTGTTTCTAGTGCATGCCCGTATTGTGGTGCTAACTAATTATATGACATCCTTATTTGAATGTGAAGTACTTGGACACGTTATATGTTTCGTAATAAAGATTGAGATTACTTCCATCATTGTAGCATCCACTTAGCTTTATTATTGTTAATTACTTAAATGCTTAGTATTTTCCTTAATGTTTATCATTTATTGAATTTTATTTATTTTTTCATTAAGAAGAATGAGTACAACTAATTGCAAGTGCTTAAGTGTAATTACTTGGTAACCCAGTAGCATTATTGTTTGGTACACCCAGTAATGGTATGCTTAGTAATCCCAGCAGTAGTTGCACAAAGTCCAAGGCATGTATGGAAGGTTAGCAATAGATACTTATTACATGTAGGCTTGTCTAGACTTTACTTTCTACTATTAATTAGATTAAATAATTAATTTCTCTATTATCTTTAGGAGTAGCATAAGGCTGAAACAACATCAAGAATCATATGTCTCACTCTAGACTAAACCATATGTGACAAAGCTACCACTAGTCCAAGTGTGAAGACAACAAACTATGATCAAGACATAATGATCTAGATGCCACAACTAGTTTGATCTATGGAATTTGATCAGATCATGCATGAACACTTGTGATTTGTATGGTTGAACGTATGGGGTACCTGCCACTCATCATTAGCATCATTGTTGAGGATGATGCTAGTTATCTAGATTAGTTATATTATACACAATCACTATAAATGAATTAATGATTTATCTTTTAGAAAATATTAAGTCACACACATCATAAACTAGCAACAATGTCTCTTTCACATGGAAGTGATAATTCATTGTATGAAGAGAACATTCATTGGAGAACTACTGAGATATATATTGAAGAAAATTGGAGTGACCAACCTCATGCAAGGGTTTCATATGTTCATGACCACCCTGACTACACTCAAGGACTACATTCACCTAAGGTAGATAATCCTTGAAGAGATGGAGTACGTCCTAGATTAGGGAGGGCCTTAAGGCATAGGGCCTCCTCAAAACCTAGAAAAGATAAATCAAGGGACCATGTGGAGAACTATAAAAGCCATGGTGATTCTTTGAGTTCCTCATCTTCCTCTTCCTATTCAACATCTAGTTCTGACAGAGATGAACATAGGTATAGAGATAAAGGTTCACTATGGGGTTGAAATAAGGATAGAAATCAACACCAAGGGAAAAATCAAAGACATCAAAATGAACATAGCCAAGATCATCACAATCATACAAATGAAAATAGAAATTTTTACTATGACATGTTTAATGTTGGTGAACTCTTGTTGGCCACTAAGAGCATGATGTAGATTACAGAGGTAGTTAAAATACCTCATAGGAATTGAAAGGAAATTTGCATCAAAAGGCTTAATATGAATAACATTCCTAAATTTGTGGAAGGCTATAATTTTGATTCACAACATAATTTACAAGCCTTCCATGATGCTTGTGTCTTATAGAACATTGAAAGTTGGTGGCAAAAGCTTAAGCTCTGTCCTAGGACACTAATAGACAAAGTCGAAGTGTGGTATAGATTGTTAAAATAGAATCCAATCCATTGATGGTCCACAATATTGGAACTTTTCAACGAGAAATACCAAACCTATGCAAGGGTGTTCAACTTAAGGAAATGGGTCCAAGGATAGAAACAAGAACAACATGAACCCTTGGATATGGCCTTAGATAGATACAATTCTCTACTGTATAGATGTCTAGGCCATAGTTTCTCTCAAGAAGAGAAAATTTAACACATCATAGATGGGCTTTGTAGTCAAACAAGAGAGACCCTTGGGAGGTATGCTCAAGGTTGATTATATGAACTGGAAAACCATCAGATCCAAAGGCTAATTAAGCATGTGACAAAAGAGGAAGGAGAGCTATGTAAACAAGAGAATGTTGAGAAATATCACTAGAACCTAACTCTTCAAAAGAAGAGGGTTCATATCTATGATTAGGAAAAAGAGATAGCTCTTGATGAGGTGATTTCACAACAAACCTTGTTAATACACAAGTCTATCAATGAGCTTGAAGCAAGGCTAGATAAGATGTTGGAATAAATAAATGAGAAAGTTACAACTTGTGTAGAAACTGTAGAGGAGAGAGTAATGCAAAACAAATCAAGTGATCACAACTAAATGAGGAAAAAGGATTAAGAAATAGGTAACACTAATAAACAAAAAGGAAACCTAGTTGTAGAAGAAGAGGCTATAGACTCAACCACCAAAGAAGATGATGGATGTGACATTTACCTATATGATCATCTGATGGTTTATTGCCCAATTATGTTACATATACATGAGTATTTGAATTTTTCTTTGAATCCTAGATTTGTACAAAATCAAATGCCTAGGGAATTATCTTTCTCATAAGGTAATTATAGACAATCCAAAAACCAATCGTACTATCCTACTGGGCCTTCTTTCCAGCCTTAACACTATCATAAACCATGGTGGAAAAACCCACAGTAATAGGGGAGGCCATCACCAAATTAGCTCTACCCTTATTGTCAGTCATACCTATCCAAATATTACATTCAAGAACATGTTTTTCCAACTAGTTTTGCTTCCTCTATCTCAAATCACTACTACCACTCTCTCAAATATCATCAACCCACAACATCTTCTATGAGGTCATTACCTCACACCTCTTACCCTCCATCATATCCTCAATATTCTCATGCTCACCTTCATCACATGTCATAGCCAACAACACAAGAAGATTTAGCATCATAACATCAATGAAAGAATGCCACTTGTGCTGTGAACATACAAAGAAATGATAATGCCAGTAGATCTTCACCACAATATCAGAAATGCCCTTTCTTTAGGATGGTTCCCACATATAAGCATAACACTCATGGACCTACTAACTCATCCAAACCAGCACAATGCCAATCAAGTGCAATAGCCTTCCTTTCACAACCAATGTCTTTCAATCCTACGCAAAGGCCAACATCCATTGTTACTCCAACACTTGAAAAAAAAAATGAATCTAGAATTGTGAAGAGATAGCGAATCCATACATAACTAATCCTGTTAAAGAGTGTAGTAAAGGGCCAAATATATGCAAAGTTAACACAACTTCTATTTTGATCCACCGTATGTTTTAAAACTAAGTGTGTGAGCAAAAACCTATCTACATAGTTTCCACTAAACTAGAAGACACTTAGTGGCTTGAAAATGAAGGTCTAACACTATTTCAAAAATGCATGGAGCATATCTTTCCACTTCTTAATTCTTGTCATTGCTAAAAGCTTAGTCATGGGGAAGATGCCCCACCCTAAAATTAAGAATTAATAAATATTTTTCATCTTTTTGTTTTACAATTTTTTTTATCATTTTATCATTTCTTAATACAATTTTTTTCCATTCTTTTCAACTTTATCCATACTTTGTTTTCATTTCCTTTGTCAATAATCTCGTTTGTAAATAAAACAACAAGATGTAGCCAAATGAGATGAGGGTTTCTCTATGTTGTTAAAGTCATGAGGGATTGATTATTTAGACAGTGAGGTCATGTCATCCAATCATCCATCCCATTAATAAGAGGTTCTTACCATGGTCATAATGATATTCTTTTTCCATCATCAAACTAACGATAAGCTCATAATCATTGTGCCTAGATAGAAAAGTGAACAATCAAGTAGGAATGTGAAGGGTATGACATCAAGGGAACTTGTGGAATCTCTTTGACCACTTTTGTATGTTCCATCATGTTGCTAAGGTTCTAATTATATCCTTTTAGATCTAATGAAAAATGGAAGTAAGAGTAAAATAAGTTCTGCCTTAGCATGTCACTACAAAGACATGTTACCCATGCCTATGGTAGTCCTCTGGTAATGTTAACAGAGATGAAAATAAAATGAAAGAGCATAGAATAAATTTCTGAGGGTTCCACTTGATAGACATGTTTCGCATGCTTGAAAGAATGGTGGCTTCTTAGAAATTGAAAAAGGAAAAAAAAGTACCATGAATAAACTCCTTCCTTGGACAAAACACCAAGTGATGCTACTCATTGCAATGGTGGTAGTATTATGGTTGTTAATCAAAGAGATAAAACAATGTGATGTCACTGGAACATTTTTTGAATCTTGGAAATAAGGGCTAATGATTACTTTAACCATTAATAAACACAAGGATTCATTATTTCTGTGGTAAGGCACCTCACATCCCAATTTCTACAATCCTTTCTAACATCCATCTCATCTCACTATGTGTATGATCATAACTTATGGTTTTGTTTAACATGGAGTTATTTTCTCAAATTGGTGGTTCTAATATGTGTGTTTTGCTAAACAAGTATGCATTTCATTCAACCCCTTTAGTGTCTATGGACATTTTTAGGTGTGGTTATACAAGGGAATTAAGGTTTGGAGCCCACTTCGAGAGGATCCACTTGTATAACTATTGTAACTTATACTTTTTTAACACACCCACATCATCTTGAACTTTCTAAGTGCATAAATGTCAATTTCAAAACCTTCTCTTATCATACAACCTATTTGTTCTATATCATGGATTTAGTATCATTTTCTTACATCTTCCAAAGTTTTTAATTCCTATGATTCCATTTTCCAACATTATCAGTGCCCAAATATGTATTCTCACTTATCCTAGAACTTTGAACTCAACATGAAACCTTCTAACTAATCATAACGCTTCATTTTCCATGCTAAATATCCCCATGAAATGCAATTTTAAGGGCCCCAATATTGGGTACTCAATATCGAGGAGAGGTGGGGGGTGTTGGGTGGGCGTTGTGGGTTGATATCGAGTCCACAAAAACTATAAATGGGAATCTCACGATTCTTTAGCAATCATTTTCATCATTTGTAGCTAAGGGAGATTTTGCATCTTTCTCTCTCGACTAAGAGCTATGTGCATCCAACTTCCATACATGAAATCTAGCTCCATATTACTCCAATTTCTGTGGTTTTTAAACCTATTTGATCTTGGAGTGTTCAATTTAGTTTGCCAAAGGGGAGGGATGCTTTTTTGGAAAACTTGTGCCAATTTTTCAAAATTTACTATCACTCGAAAGGTATTATTAGGGTAAGAATGTTGAAAAACTTAAGCTTTTTAATGAACAATTAGTTGTATGCATGTTAGAACCTTTAATTAACATCCATAAGGAATCATAACCATTAGTATAGGATATAGATAAGGAAAAAGAAGTTAATTGCCATGGGTTATAAAAGAAGTTAACACTTTTTTTTGGCATTTTTCTTGAAACTTTTCTAACTCTATAATCACATGAACTAAGAACTTAAAGAAACTAAGGATATGAGTAAGATATAAACCTATTAATGATAAATGAAAAATACCTTAGTAACCCAAAATCCTTGAATGATTACAGATGGTTCCAAAAAGAGGAGGACAAGAAGGACCTTCATAGGGTGCAATCAAACACGTGAGAGGTGGTAGATGGTGACTAGGAGAACAAGGCCCATTAGTTGAGCATGAAGAATAGGAGGCCCAATCATTTAGAATTTATCAAGAGGCCTCTATTATATGATAGTTAGTCTAGGAGGAGGTTGTAGGACCACAAACTCAAGCATAGGTACAATGCCTCATGTTGTCCCAAGAATGCCTTCAAGACATTTAGGAGCGATCCATGTTGACCATGGTCATCATGGAAATGAACTTCAGACCATTCATGGAATTTGTCCTTGAGGCAATTAGAACTCAACTTTAGGCATTTCCTGTATAACACATTCTTTCTAAAAGTGGTGAATGGTACCTTGATGAGACATACCAATTTTGGCACAATAAAGAGGAGGGCACTATTTTCAATGTTGATGGAATCTCTATATATTTCTTAGTCAAGGCCATCATAGAGGCTTTGAACATACCCAATGTGAAGGCCAAAGTAGCATACCTATTCATAAGATTTGATGCAAAAACAAGGAAGCTATGGCTGAAGCAAGTATATAATAAAGAAGACAAAATATACAATGGGCTAGCTTTGGAAGAGAGAATTTACTATAAAATTAGCACATGCCACCTCTTCCCCCTTAAAGGGCTAAATAAGATATTAACATACACAACTAGAGGTAGTATAATTCTAATGGAAAAATACAATGTCAATCTTGCCCAACTATACATCATGGAAATTCAATGGTAGTTCAAAGAAAGAAAGGTAGGGAATTCAATACTTCTATTTCCTTGCCTGATTAGGTAGTTGTGCAAGCTAGCTGGAATCCTAGGTTACACCAATGACATTCCTAGGAGGGCCCAAAATGCTTCATTCTTTAAGTTGCTTAAACTAGTAGCACCAAGGAAAGACCTTGATGAAGAGCAATAATAAGAACTAGAAAAGGAGCGAGAATAAGAACTAGAGAAGGAGCCATAACAAGAACCAGAGCAACAGTGAGAGTTGCAAGTCCCACCACCACTGCCATAGGATTATAGGCCTGTAATAAGCCAATTGTAGTGAATTGTTGAAGCTCTCAATTGGGGAAGTAGGGATGAATCCAACCTCTTCCAAGTCATTGATGTTGTCATTTAGCCTATAGTCTTAGCTAATCTGTCAAAGGGGCCAAATTTCTTTACAATTAAGAGAAGAAATCCAATGGTCACAAGAGATCTCTATGAATGTTACATTTTTCTAAGTGGTACTTAAAACTAGAGAAGGTGCCATAGTTGTGGTCATGTAGCACCAAGATGTGGTAGAAGTTATAACAAACCACATCAAAGAATCCTTTAATGTGCCTATTGTGTCACTGGTGGACTTAACATGAATCAAAGACACACAGATGTTAGCCAAGACTTTGATGACTCCTGCAACTTATGAGGATGTGCTTTATAGATTTCTATAGACTGGGTAGGTCATGAAAACTCTCTTTGATATTCCCAATGATGTCATTGCAGTTCAATGCAACCTCATAGCCACTAAAGGAAAACTAGTCATGGTAAAGACCAAGGTAGAGCATGTAGAAGTAGAGGTACGCTAATTTCAATAAGAGCTCATTGCCTTGAGGGTGGAAAGAAGGGATCCTTCCCAATTCATTGCACCTAAGCAATTGGAGCAGTTTTGAATAGAGTAGTTTGGCCAATTGATTAAGTAGAATAAAGTAGCTAAACAAGAAAAAAAGAAAGCAGTTTGGAATGCCTCAGTCATCAAAGCCCAAGCATCTACTCATGTGAAGGCACTGACCCCTGCCTAGAAGGAAAACAAGCAACTTATTGTTGATAATGCAAGGTTGATCACCATTGAAAAGTAGAAAAACATCTTAGAGGAGAGTATGCACTAGTTGAGGGAGTAACTGGTGAGGGTCAACCAGTACATAAGAAGATTAACTAGAGAGAACTGAACCCTCTCAATGGTGGAGGTATATGCCATATGTTAAAAGTTTGTAATTGAGATAAGTGCATGGCAAAATGAGGCCAAAAAGCATGAGAAGTTGAAAGAGCACTTTTGGAACTAGATTAGCATGTACAAGCAAATCAATGAGAAAGAAATTCAAATGGCAAAGGCTTGCATTAGTTCCATGTCAGCATAGAATCTTGACTAGCAACCCATCCTGGATAGCTTTGCCTTGGTCCACCAAGAAAAAGTAAAAAACAAGGACCTGTAGATTAAGGATTTGAAGGAGTACATGCACTGGTTAACCTTCATATGCTAACTTGGCCATGTTAATGGTAGGTTAGCCTAGAATTGAACTAGAATAACAAGTAGCAGCCACTTATGCTTTATACAAGAAAGAGTTTGTAGATAGAAAGGATGTTCTATAGAAACTTCACATGGAAAACTTAGAACTAGGAACAATTAAGGCTTGCTACCATGGGAAAAGAGATATGGCTTTAGACCTAGCCAAGAGACTAATAGAGTATTATGAATTGAGAGAAAAGGTTAAGGCTTTTGAGAAGGGATAAAGGCAGTTTGCAGTGAAGTATGTGAAAGCTAATAAGATGTTCCAGCAATTGCCTTGTTCATGGGATGTACCAACTTTAGCACACATTGGATCATCAACCTAGATGGTGCATGATCCAAGAATGGAGGAGGAGAAGTTATATGCACTCCTAAACTATTACAAATTCTAAAAGCTTGATGATAAAGGAAAGTATCCAATAGAAGAGCCATCGCCTATGGGAACTACATAGCTTTCCCGATTTTGTTGTTTTGTTGTGTCATGTTCATTTTTTATAAAACACCATTATGGCATGAAAGAGCCAGTTTCTATGTTAGTCAATAATCCCATACCTTCCCAATATTTTGTACAGAACTTGTTCCTCATTTTTAAAACTTAATGATGAGTTTCCATTCAATTGTGGGGGTATGATGAGTCATGTTTTGGTAGGGCTTTGATATCAGATATTCGATATTAGATTCACATTATCAAGTATATGATATTAGGGCACAATCTCTAATGTCAAGGATCTAATATTGCCTCATCCATGCTAGCTTATAAATACAACACTTGGGGTGCATGGTTTGGATATAGATTTTAGAGATAAACTTAGAGAAATTTTATTAGTTTGTTTCTAGTGCATGCCCATAGTATGATGTTAAGTGATTGTATGACATTCTTATTCAAATGTGATGTACTTGGACATGTTACATGTTTGGCAATAAATATTGAGATTACTTCCATCATTGGAGCATCCACTTAGCTTTATTATTGTTAATTACTTAAATTCTTACTATTTTTCTTAGTTAATGTTTATCATTTATTACTCTTTATTATTTTTGTCATTAAGTGAAATGAGTATGACTAATCGTGAGAGCTAAAGTGTAATTACTTGATAACCTAGTAGTGTTATCATTTGGTATGCCTAGTAACGATATGCTTGGTAATCCTAGCAGTAGTTGCACAAAGTCCAAGGCATGTACGAAAGGTTAGGAATGCATACTCATCGCAGGTAGGCTAGTCTAGACTTTACTTTCTATTGTTAATTAGATTAACTAATTAATCTCTCTATTATTGTTAGCAGTAGCATAAGACCAAAACAACATCAAGAATCATATGCTTCACCCTAGACTAAACCATACGTGACAAAGCTACCACTAGTCTGAGTGGGAAGATAGTGAACTACGATCAAGACATAACAATCTAGATGCCACAACTAGTTCTATCTACATAATTTGACCGAATCATGCATGAACACTTATGATTGGTATGGTTGAGCCTAGGGGTACCTTCTGCTCATCAATAAAACTATCGTAGGAACCATAATTATATTAAGAAAAAGTTAAACACAATTAAAACCAAAGTTTAATACAATTAAGGCAATTGAAGAATAACTAATGTACCAGTTTAAATATGTAAGAATTAGAGAGTATAACTTTTAGTCATGGATACTAATATGCATCATTTTCCTACTTGATGAGGTACACATCAAGAAAGGAGTCATAATTATTCAATTTACATGAAGGAGAATCTATTATACTGTAACATCAAGATGGAAGGATTTCTTAACCAATACTTTCTTTTTAAAAATAATAAGTTGGTACCACATGTTAGATGGAATTTGATGAGAAGTATAATAAAAGGTAACTAGATTTAGATTAATCATTAAGATGAAAATAGGATTTGAAGTAAATTTATCTCAAGATTTCAATAGTCGATGTTGGAACTACAAGTCATGAGTCCCAAAAAATAAGTTCCAATCATAGTCCTATTTTAGATTAAATTTTAGTACAAACTTCAAGAAAAAATATTTATTTAAAAAATATATGGTAGAAAATAATAGAAAACTAATTTTAGTTTCAATAATATAAAAAGTGATCACAAAGGATGAAAGAACCCACCATAAACTATAAGCATTGATCCCCATGTTGAATAAGGAAAGAACATAACATGAAATCGGAGAATTATTCCACATTGTGCTAGAAATGGAAAGAAGAAGATCATATAATTAAATCCCAAGACATAAAAAGTGAAATGTAAAATGACATGATCATGCATGAATGAGAATTTAGCCACCCAAGTGATGGGTTGATCTTGGCTTTGAAAGGATTTGAGAAGGCCCATAGTAGAAGTGTAGAGACCCGTATCAGCATTGCATAGATCCTTATGAGGGTTACATAGTAAGAATTAAAAGCCCCTATAAATGAATTTCAATCATGTACATCACTAAGGACTCATTTTTCACATATTATTGGCTCAAATTTCAAGGAAAATAGTAAAGACTAAGAAGTTATCACAAAAATCAGTTCTAAACTTTGTAAGGTTGAATTTTAAGATAAAGAAAAGCATAATGGAGTAGGTTCACTCCAATGAAAAATCACCTTCAATCCTAATAAATCCAAATATTATGAAAAGATGAATTATATGATAGAAAATAAGAAAACTAGCTATCTTTAATTATTGAAAAAAGATTACATTAGGATTTCAAAACCCCCAAAACATTCAAAAAACTATCAAAACATTCAAACAATGCTACAAAGCATGAGGCTTTACAACAACACAATGGCTATTCTCAATGGATGACACAATGAATGAAAATGTCTTCCACAACCTAGGATTGAGATCTCAACTCATACGCAAGATCTAGAACACACATGCCAACACACCATACAATTGACCTTGGAGCTACAACCACATATGCACTCATTGAATACGATCTTTCATACTCTTGCTCAAGCTCAACACATGAATAATTCTCATGTCATGGTCTCTCCATGATTATACAAGCATGAAAGAGAGCCCATATTTATTGACATAGCAAGAGCAAAAGCCTAGCAAATTGTTACACACATTCCATAGACATTGGATATTGCATTACAATTATAATTTATATATTATATGTGGTATCAATGGATTACCAAAATGAGTTAGTTTATTATGATTGTTCTTTCTATGCTAGGATGCTTTGGCCTTTATGTTTTGGTTATAATGTTTTTACATAACTAACATGATTATACTCACTAGTCCTATGCGATGTGTTAGACAAATGATGTGGTTAGGAAGGATGCTAGATTGGGATACAAGAGCAACTATTTAGTATGTATTTATGTTTTATGTTTTATGTTTTATGTGTGGCTTTGGTATTTTTGTGTTGAAATTATAACACTATGATGTGTGTTGTTTGGATGTGATTTTAGCACGTGGATGTGTAGTGTATTTGATATGGATCTCATAGGTTCAACCAAATTTTTATTTGGAGTTCTAGTATGTTTGTTATCTATGTCTAAAATGTAGGGCATGATTTGGGGAAGAAATTAAAAAAATAGACTTATGAAAAATCATATAGTTTAAAATAAAATGAAGGTGAAACTTACATGTAAGTGAAAAGGTGAAAAAATTAACATTGATATGCATAAGTGTTGGCGACCGTTTGGGACGCGACCGCCAATGAGTGTCCTCGAACAAGATTTAGGTGCCTGTTGGTCTTTGGCAACACCAAGCCCCAGATACCTCTAAATAAACTCAGTAGTTAATGTGAGTATGTGTGTGTGCTGTTGCGGTGTGTGGTTGTGTAAAATGTAACAATTGCGTTGTGTGTGAACTACAAATGACTTACTTTAAAGAGATTCAGCCAACTTTGCCAAGTACTGTGAGTTCTTGAAAATTTCCTATTTTGTTCAACTACCTAGTCTACGCGGTCCTTATAATACCTACTTGTAACAAATAAAATTTTGCAAAAACATTTGAGCACAACTCTGCAATCTACTCCTAATTTTCCCCAGAGAAAGAGATAGTTCCACAAGAAAACTAGAAATAGAGCAAGATTCGATGGAAATAAGCAGAAAAGAAAAGAAAGCAGATTTGTGTAGACCTCAAATATTTAAACAAGGTAAAATGACACGAGTAAACACTTCGCAATAAAGCTATCCCAAATTCAATATCTACGAATTGTTCAAACTTCCAAGGCTCAAACAAGCAATATCTTCAAGACAATCCTATTATGCTACCAAAAATTGTTGCGTAAACTACCACGTACGAGACTCCATTTTGACTAGATAATAGATGTCAACGATTGCATTCAAACAGAACCTTTAAAAGACTTGACAATTTCTGATTGAAATACCACGAGAATTCACTTTAAAGATAAAAAGAAGCTATTCTGGTCCCATCAAAATACCAAAGATTTTCTGAACCCTCTCGACTACTGAATTGTTCAACGGCGTGACTACAAACAGAGGCTCTCTTACAACAATCCCAATAGCAGTTCCCACACGTTGCACAATAATGAAATTTACTACTAAAATGCTCTTAAGGCTTTTAAACACAAGCGCTTCTATGGCAAAATTTTAATAGAAATTTCTATCGGGCAACAAGAACAATAAGAGCAATCTAAAAATCCCAAAATTACTTGCCAAGGATGATACTATCTAAATCACTAGCTAAACAATTGAAAAAAAATAAAAAATAAAATACATAAGTCATAGGACCATGACAAAGAGGCTGAAATCTTTATTCTAGCAAGCCATCTTGCAAGCAATCATCACAACTTCTTCTTTACAAAATGCTCTTCTCCCCAAGACTCAAATTGTCTCCAAGTGAGAGCCCAAGTGCTAACTAGTAGCCTTCAAAGTGTGATGTATGAGACCCCAAGTGTGATGTTGATATATCTCCTCCTTGACCCCTAAAGCCTTTTTATAGGGTTCAAAGGTAGGTAGGGAAGTTACATATTCAAAAATATCTCACCTAACTTCTCTCCCAAGTAACTTGGCCAACCAATTAGGAGATTACTTGCCCAATAAGTTAGGAGGTTACTTGCCCAACAAGTTAGGTAAGTTACAACAATTTTGGGTGGTTTCAACCACCAAAGAGATAAAAAAGCTGCAGTTGACAAGTGTCCCATGTAGTTGCCAAGTGTCTTCATGTAGTTGCCAAGTGTCTTCATGGAGATAAACAAGTTGTAGGTGACAAGTGTCCCATGCAAATGACAAGTGGCCATTGTGGAGATAAAGAGGCTATAGTTGACAAGTGGCCTTTTTAATGGTTACAAACATCATGGATTAAGGCTAGGAAGTTACAACTTCCACATAAAGTTACAATTATATAAATAAAAGCTATGGTTGGAAATGTCCATAAATCCCCCTTTTTATAGGATGTTAAACAAATATCCCATAACTTTCTTTTTCTTTTGAAATCTTAAAATATTTTATTTAAATCATATTTTAGTTAAATCATAGTAATAGAGATAGTAATTATAGTAAATATATATCTATTGGCCCCTAACTTGACAAAATTAAATATATATTTATGGACCACGTACGATCTTTATAATTGGTCAAAAAAAACCTGTTAACAATATTAAACGCTTCGTGATGTGCAGCATCTCTATCTGACCATGCTCTGGAAATACCACGGCAATCTCACAGTTTAGCTTTTCAAGCCTCTCCTGGAATGCTGAGTGAGTTGCCCGCTGGTTGCGCCTCCTGCTGCCAGATTTGCTACGGCTGATCTTCCGCCTGCGCGCAGTCCTCCTTTTTGCTGCCGTTGCTCTGCTGCTGCCATGGTTGTGTGTCATGCTGGTGCTGCTGATCCACTGGACACGGTGCGCTGGAGGTTTCTTTGGGATTCTTAAACCATGCCCTACCTCTGTTGCCATTTCAGGCTCCTCCCGTTCCGACATAGCCTATGTTTGAGGTATGGCCTCGGCCGTAGATTGGAAATATTTGAATCGGGAACCAAACCCTTCCAGATGGGGGATTTTTGTGGGTGCGAGTGTAGGTGGAGCCCTCAATAAAGGCAGGCCAAAAAGAGAGATGCCTGCACGCAGTAACCACTGGATCTGCCACCATATCCAGGAAAATGTTGCACGCAGAATTGAGGAGTCATCTTGGTCTATGGCGGTTAGTACTCCTCCGTTACCATTTAACTAGAGATATACTAACACGCTATGTGGGGGTGCACGACTGAAGACAACTACAAATTACAGAAGTACAGTTATACTACATCACAAAACATATATATTATATCACCACATCCAGCCCCGTATTTTTGTGCTGCAAGCAAGCTTCCATGAAAAACACGTCCAGTTACCTTTTTCAGGAATTGTGATACTGAGCACGTCCAGTTACCTTTTTCAGGAACTATGATACTAAGTTTTTAGTAATTGTTTGTTTACAATTAACCTAACCTAACCTAATCTCCTATTTATTGCCCACAGATGAGAGTACTACAGCGGCTCCCCCAAAGTTATGCTTTGTGATTTTTTCAAACTCATTTTTCAAATCTGTGGTATACATTGGAAGCATCTGATAATAGTCTTGCAACTATGGCACCGCTGGAATTCTGCTCTTTATCAAACCATCCAATTTCTTGAAACACAACTTTGTTGAATATCATTGATCGAATGTGTTGTACAAGTTTACCCCCTGCCACTGTAAAACAGCCGTGCTTGTCAGAGAAACATCTAGTTCAACATTTGATTTGCCCCTTTCAATATCTCCCTCCTTTCTAGTCCTTGAGGATGAAGTTAAGATATTTAGTTCTTTCTTTCCATTTTCATCATTTTCTCTTTTTTTTTTACATCATCCTTGAATTCACAGCTGCCACTGCTCCTTGAAGTTACACTTTTTCTGGATTCCCTGAAAGATGAAATTGGTCCTGAAACTATGCGAGAGGAGTCACCGATGGAAATTTCCATGTCATTAGGATCTTACTTTGTATCTTCTTTTGTTTCGTGCATCTCCTGAAGACTGACAAGCTGGAAATAGACACCTTTGGGAATTGCCATTAACTTTTTCAACTATCAAATTGGAAAAACTTTTAACCAGTTTTATCATGCCAACCTGTTCCATGAAATGGCCAAAATGTGCCAACAATAAGCATTATACTTTATGTAGAAAAAAGGAAAAAAAAAGCACTATCATCTTTCTTTTATTCTAGTCACTGCCTTTTGTATTATTTACCCATAGAATTTGGGTTTCTATTTTTTTCTATTCATATGAACAAAAATTGATTTTAAGTTTTTTCTTTCCTGTTTTTTTTGTCTTCTTGCATTTTCCACTCTTTTGCTGAATTTTTAGCTTTGTGAAATGATATTTCCTTGCTATGAACTTGGATTTGAGATTGTTGTGATCACATTAATGTGGGTATGAATTTGGTTTAGAGTGAAATCAATTTTTGCTAGATTGTTAAGAGTTTTATGCTTATTTTAGACTTTCTATTTCAACAATTTTAATTGGTGGATTATCTTTACCTTTTTTCTTTACTTTTATGCTAGATTAGTGTATATGATCATGCGATGTGGGCATGTGGAGTGGATAGTTTAAAGATAGAGTTTGGAGATACTGTTCTGCAAATTACTCAAAATTTTATGATTTTGGTTGTGGATTAGTTATGAATAAATATGAGATGTATAAAATAATGTGGACTTGTGGAATATCAGATGTAATGTTGATGAGAGTTGCATGATTTGGATATTATATTTTAGGGACATTTTTTTACATGGGAGTTTTTGAGAGTTTTAATTATCATTGATTGTAATTAAATATTATTATTTAGTATTTTATTAATTAAATTTGAAACACATATAAATTTGTTTGCAAAAGTTCGATTGAGGTGAAATTAGCATTATTGGGATTTTCTTTTAATGTACTTTCTATTCATGGAATTTGTTTTCTGTTTTGTCATCTATCATCTTAGAGGTTACAATAGTGGTCATTTTTACAAAAATATATGTAGTTCAAGGAATATGGTTACGGTACAAAATTTTGTTATGTCATGTTGTGGTATTATCTTGATGGAGTGAGTATCACTGTTAGGTTTGGATATGGATGATTATGTTATGTTTACTTCAAATGTATTATGCTTGTGACATGTGATATGTTAAGCTAGCATGGGTTTGTACATGTCTTTGCAATGATGCTTGTAGTAGCCATTGGTAGGTGGTGTTAGCATAAGTGTGTGGACCAATTGGTGATGAGGTACTTTAGAGGTAGTTCTAATTTGATCCCCACTATGATGCATTAGTGAGGCTTTTGTATTAAGCCTCATATTAAGAGTGGGAAAGCATAGATGTGTTTGTCCTTATAGCTAGTACATGGCATAGTGTACATCCCTATAGCCAGTCCTCTAGAAGACTAGTGGTTATAGGTCATAAGTTGATAAACCCTAGCATTGGTTAGATAAATAAAAGACTAATAAAAGACCTACAAGTAAGTGAGTGATTATGAGTACTCATGATAATGTTTTACATGCTACACTAAGTGTGGATATGCTAGTGACCACATGGGTAATATATATATATGTTAGTATGGTGACCACATGAGTTATGTATATATGTTGGTATAGTGACTATATGAATTACATAAAATGAGGTGCTAGCCTAGTGGTACGGGTCTTAGCTTGGGAATCTCAGGCCACAAGTTTGATTCTACTAGGTAGCATTGAGTTAAAAACTTCTATAAATCTTAAGGTATGTCTATGTTTTAATTATTTTAGGTTCCAACACCTCAACTATATGGATTACATTATGTTAGTTTCATTTTATGAGTCATAGTAATGGTAATATCTATTATGATTGATATATGAGAATGTGAAATGAAATGAAATGAAGCTTTATTACATTTGAAGATCCATAGGATTTATTGGATGGATATTACACATTCATGAAAAATAAAGATAGGCTCTATAAATTGATTAAAAACTAATGTAGGCATATAAAATTCATATAGGATTTTTGTTGTAACATTATAACGCTATATTAAATAGGTAGTCATAGCATAAGAAAGAAACACATGTAACTCATTTTTAAGGGCTCCTAATATGCACAACCTACGAATGCACTCTTCTTGGAGGAGTTGAATCCATCTTTCACTTTCAGTTCTAAGATGATGAGAACTTAAGCAAAGCTTCCTAATAATATTATGATACTTGATGGGAATAGAAACTAAGAGATAGTGATCTTTTACATCTAGTATATTAGATATAATATGGTGTAAATAAAATTTCCTTTTTCCTTTCACATTAGTCCACATCTGTGTTAAAGCCTTCTACTTGATTAGTTGGAAAATATGCTTAAGATTTTGCTACATGTCCTCCCAAGAGATATTTCATTTTCACAACTATTACATCCCCTAAAAATATCAACCATTGTCTCACAAATCCTTAAGAACTACTTTAGAGAATTTATCTTGTCTTGAGATATGTAAGCTATGAGTGTATGTAATGACACAAGGCTTCTACTTCTAAAGGTCATAAATCACATTCATATAATAACATTGAGCAAGGTGCTTGCATCTTCATCTTTAACTCATTGAGAATAATTTTGTTTTACATTATTATAATATCTTTTCAAAGTTTAGCATCCCCAAATAACACATCCATACAATATAGTAGGATAGATGATAGTCTAGAAAATTTGTTTTTTGACCTTCCAAGTTAAATACCTAAATTCTTAGACTTGTTTTTAAAAACATATAGAGCCTTCAAACTTCCTTCACATGTAATTATTCATATAAGTGAGACCCAAATATTCAAAAGAATCTACTATTTGCACATTGGTACCTCCAAAATGGGAGTTATAACAATTATTTCTTGTACCCCAAATCATCAATTTGGTTTTATCTACATTTACTTGAAGACCAGATTAACAATAATAATTTTCTAAATTGTGACATATTTTACATGCCTTTTACAATAGTTGAAATCAAGGTAGCATCATTTGCATGTAAAATAAGATTCACTACTCAGGATCCAATTTTGATTGCATGACTATCTTGCCTATTACATAACCATTCCTACATTTCATCAATAAAGATATCAAAGAGAGTTGGAGAAAGTGGAAAACCTTTCTTAACTTCAATTTTTCTCTGGAATTAAAATTTTTTCTTTTAATTACTATCTATAATTTCAATAATCACTTCATCATACAATTGTAAACTTGCTGTAATCAAATTTGAAGGAAAGCCAGTTTTATACAAGCATAACCATAATTTTGTATAGATCATTGAATCATATGCTATTGCAAAATCAATAAAACTAACAAAAAAATTTTTATTAGGCATTTTTGCAAACTCCATGTAGTGTCTACGAGTAACTAATGACCAATAGTAGAGTAATTTTGTTTAAAACATGCTTAACATATTTCCTTAACCTAGTTATCTTTAGCCCAAGAACTGATTCTCTTTTATAATAGAGTGGCTAGCAACTTGGTAAAAATATTGTTCACCATGATTTTTTGATAATTGTTTAAAATATTTTTATCCTCCTTTTTATATAATAATATAACTTTACTACTTTTCCAATGTTGACTTAATCCTTGCTCCATTGTTGAATTTAATTTGTACCAAAATTTTTTATGAATATTATATCCTACTAACTTTAATAATTCTACATATAAACCATTTGAATCTATAATTTTGCTAGATGCTAGCTTTTTAATACCCTTTGTGAGTTCATCAAGAGTAAATTGGAGAGATGCTTGTTGTACAATAGTAGTAGAATTATCATATTGTCCCATAAATAGCTTATTGTAAAATGAGAAAACATATTTAAAAGAAAAATTAAATGATGAATAGGTTTTATGAGGAAGATATTGTGAAAACTTTCTAAATTTCTTTTTAATTATGTAAGAAAACTATTATTGGCATTCCTTGATAAATTTCCTTCTGTTGGTTCTAATTAAGGATTTATATGCCTTAAGTACACTTTGTCTATGATTCTTATTTTCATTTTTAATATTCTACCTAGCTTGTATGCAATCCTCATTAAACCAAGTCTCATGAGCACCTTGTTATTGTGAATGGACAACTTGCTTAGCTACTACAAGCAAATTTGTTCAAGCTCTTTATGTCATCTTTCAAAAGCCCATTTTGTTATGTGCTACTTTCATATATTTTTCCTTGACTACTAGGGTAAGTCTATACTAATATTTTTTTCCTATTCTTATTTTTTATTATTTGAGAAAAAATTGGAATTTATAATAGAAACTCAACATAATGATGGTAAGATTCCACTAAATCTTCAAGTTTCAAATCCTTAATCAAATTAATATCTTCATAAGAAATAAAATTAAATTAATGCAAGAGTTACCTTGAGATCCTGTAAATGTAAATGATGAAGACTGAGGAAATCTAGCATGTCCATTACAAATCAAAAGGTCAAAAATTTTTGTCAATTCTAATAATTATTGGTCAATCTTATTAATAGTGTCCTATGCAGAATGTTAAGTCTAGTTGTGATCTTCAACAATATCTATGCCGACATTATGTTTTAATTAAATAATTTTTATTTTCTTTGAACCTACCCTTGCATTAAAATCTCCACAAATATCATTATGCTAAATACTGAGCCTTTTGCTACAAATTCTATAATATCTCTACCTATGAACTGACAAGGATGATCAAAAGACAATTCTATAGAATCATACAATGTAGCATCTCTAGGAGAAAAATGGCGTACAGAAAGGAATGCACAACCATGCTAACATAAGATTTTTAGTTAAACATATTATTTATGATCATCAATTCTTTCTAAAAGTGCATAATTTTCAAGATATTTCCTCACTAACACTACAATTCCCCTAGAAGGCTGCAAAATCTATAGAACCAACATCTTTCCAAGTTTCAACAAAAACAAAAATATCAAAGCTATCAAAGAAGCTAATATTAGCTAAAGAAACAACTTTAATGTTAAGAAATCCACACCTTAAAGGGCTTATACATTTTTTGAATAATTTTTGGAATATTACTTATTTGGAATGATTGCCATGTTACTAGCATTTAGGTATGCTACCAAACCTTGTTCATGAGCTACCTTAATTTTTTTCCATTGTTTAGCTCTTTTTGCAATTTCCTTTCAGGTAAGATCCTTATTTATCCAAATTTTTTTCCATTCTCAGTTTGCTTCATGTGGCTTTGATGTCTTCAAACATGCACTTTGTCTTCTATACCATGAAAATTAACAATTACATATGAGGCCTTTTCATATCATTCACTTGGAACCCTAAAAAAATTATGAATTTTTAGAGAAGTTATATGCATATCCTCTATAACTTTTCCAACTTTCTTAAATAAAGTTTCATTTATTTCACCCTCTATCTATAGGATACCTACAAAACATAAATTTTTTTCTTTTGCTTCTTTTTCTTCTTACTCTTTTAAAGCTATTGCAATTGTAGATCCTGTCTTTATCTCTATTCCTTCAAGATTAGATTCATTTTTATTTTCCTCCATCTTGACTTCAAGTTCTACAAGTTTTAGCAAAATCTGTTCATTATCCTTTGCAGTAGCACTAGTCTCCCTTTTTTCTTTCAATCTTCTCTTCGATGGCTGATACCCTTTGAAGAATTCCTTTATTTTGTTCATGGATTTCATCTAGCAATTCCATTTTGCTAACCATATACTTTGATTGTGTAATTGAAATTTCTTTGAAAGTAGTTGCATTTAGAGACTATTTTTATGTGTCTTGTGATGATGCCATGATAAAATTTTTAAATTTATTTGGTAGATGACTCAATCTCTTTGGCAAAAAATCCACATGCAAAAAATATTAATTAATCTAGACTACCTCTAACTACCCTTCCTACTATCTTAGATCAAATCAATGTTCAATGCTAACTTTCTCACTACTAAACTTGTTGGTGGTCAATGTAATGCTTAATGATATGATGTGGATATGAATGCATGGGCATAATAGTAAAAATACATGTTGTGATGTAATGGATATATGATTAACTATGTTTGATAATGATAATATTTTTAGCTATGTTTTAGCTATTTGTTTACTCTAGGAGGGATTATGCTAGTATTATGTGTGATATCGTATATGCATATGTTGTTTAGGATGTGTATGAGATTGATGGTTGATGCAAGTTGCTTTGTACCTATGACATCCCATCCTCGGATGTCATGGAAAATGTCAAATATATGATATATTAGACATTATGAATATGAAGAAAATATGCCAAATGCAAAATATATGTGATATTTGAAATTATGTATAAAAAAATAATAGAAAAATGTAGAAAGAGAAAGAAAAGAATACTTTATTGATATGGAATAATGAATCCAAATTGTGCTTTGAGAGTGTTCCTTGTGGTTTTCTTCCTTTGGCATTTATCCCTTAGAGGCATTCCAACATTGCCACCATGGTTAGGCCTATAACTTGGCTAGAAGGGATGGCTAGTCCACTTCCTATTCCACTTCACCCTACTTCTCGTGACTTGCCTGTACTGACTCTACCACTCCATGTTGACACGAACTCTAACCCTAGGTATAAATGCCTTAGGTCAAACCCCCAAAGGTTACCTTAAGAGAGATGTCCATTATTACAACATGCCCTTTTGGGTCTTAATTACAACTACCCTTTTGGGTCTTGTTAATATAATAATAACACTTGTTATGAAGAGACACCATCTTCATTAGGTAGTAGCATCATTTGGGAATAGGGATGTGATAATCTACCCCCCTTAGGTTTCATTTGGCCTCAAATGAGTCCATGTTCTCTGTCATTTTTTAGCTCTAATTCATTCTTTCATGATCATGTGCTCCAATAATTTGATTTCTCCCTTGAACTCGAAGTTGTTTCTTGCTTATTCTTCAAATAAGATATACGTGAGAAAAATTATATGAAAAATTAATACTTCATTTTTTAGGATAATGAAAAAGGATGAATTAAAGACTTATCAATCACCAATCACCAGTCCTAACCAAGATCACACAAAGTGCAATTTGGATTTGGTTACCCAAGTGAAGGTAGGGCAAATTTTTGATTCCCTATTTTTATTATCATAGATATTTTCTTATCTAATTGAAATATAAATTGTACAATGAATAAAATAATAAGATCATCAAATAAAAGTAAGAATGAGATACTTCTTGATCTTGATTAGCCTTATGAACTAATGGGAGTAGTTGTAATTCTACCATAAGTGGTATGTGATCGGATGGTCTTATTCGAGATGGCGAGGCTTGATCATGATTCTTCTCAACTTCTTCTTTAGAAATGAACTCTAGTCACTTGGTAACTTTGAAGAATCAAACATCGTACCAAATATAATCTCAGGTCTCAATGAAGAATGTTGTTGACCCATCCTCCTTAATCATAGTAGAGTAATTGGTAAATTGTGGTTCTTGATGAGTGCTATCCATTCACATCATTTGTTTCTAAATTCTAGAATTTGATTTATCTACTAAAGATTCAAAGTAAGAAAAATATGAACTGGCTAATGGAATTGCATGTTGAATTGATAGAAACATCTTCTTCAAATTAGGTTCATCTTCCAAAGATTCCTTTACATATTCATATTTTATGAACTGATAAACACTACTTCCAACTTTTGCATTGAAATCTCCACAAATAATAAATGGAACTAGATTAGTATAACTTAGTAACATCTTATTCTTCAAACTTTCTTCTATTTGTAGTTGTATGTAGTGAGCTACGATGATGTGTGAATGCCTTGCCTTTCCAAAGTGCCAAATGCACTTCCAAAATCCCAAATCCTAAGAATGCCAACCTTCTAATTTGCCAACCCCAAAGTTTTGCCAAAAAATGTTCAAATTTGCCAACCCCTAAAACATCAAGGGCTAGGGTATTTATAGGCCTAAGGTTCCTATGGAATGCAGATCGGTTGCCACATGGTAGTGGGACAATTGGGACTATGTTGCATTTAACTATGCTATCCATTGAAGCAAGTGGTGTTATGCCCTGGTGTGGTCCAATGGACTCTGCAAGACTACTAGACTATAACTACACTACCAAATGAATGTTCATGTGTAGAAAATAATTTCAATGTACCCAAAAAAATGCTAAAAATGCAATTTTGGAGACTATGCTTTAGGACTACGTTGTCCACTATCTCGATTAGGGTCAAGCATAATTACAATTTTGGGATA
The DNA here is from genome assembly GCA_015680685.1 of Gnetum montanum. Lineage (NCBI taxonomy): Eukaryota > Viridiplantae > Streptophyta > Gnetopsida > Gnetales > Gnetaceae > Gnetum > Gnetum montanum. Next base: position 82,773 of record MNCI01007761.1, on the reverse strand, counting down.
AAAAAGGGTATAACAAAGATGCATTTTTGCTAACTGAACTTTCTAGAGGTGTGTTGGAGATAAGTTGAATGCTAGTGCTATGTTGTGGATGCCCTCAGAGGCCATTCTAGCTGACTATGCTTGACTACGCTTTGGACTAGGGGAGAGCATAGTCCAACACTTAGGAGAATTTTGCAAAAAAGTGGCCATGCATTGACTATGCTATCCATGGGAGGCTAACTATGCTCCCAATTGGGGTTAGCATAGTCTTAGCACTTAGAAAATTTTTGCAAAATCTATCTTCTAGTGAATTACACTTGACTACTCTCTAGTCTAGTGGAGAGCGTAGTTTCAACACTTAGAAAAATTTCTACCAAATTGGGTCTTCCATGCCAACTATGCTTGACTACTCTCTAGGGTAGTAAAGAGTGTAGTCTCAACACTTAGAAAAATTTGCAATTACTAGCTTGACTCTTAGAAAAATTTGCAAAACTAGCCTTTAGTGTTGACTATGCTCTCTATTGAGTTGACTATGCTCTAGTGTAGTGAAGAGTGTAGTCCCAACACTTAGAAACAATTTGCATCATGTTGACACTTAGACAAATTTGCAACTGAGAAGTGACAACCCAAATTTGTTCGTGTTTAATTGGTCCCTTTTTGTTGATGTGTGGAGGAGTGGCCCAAGAGACGTTGACAAAGAACTGCAAAACACCACAGTAGGCTTGATACCAACATCACTCTTTAGTACCTGATTGGATGTCACTGCATCATGCTCAAGAGTGCTATGGATAGTGGTATGCTAGGAGTAAATGGTATAGGTAATTTGATAGGGAATAAAGTGGAAGTGGAATGCAAATAGGGTGTTAGGATGCAGAGATATCATGGTTGGTGGTGACCATGGCACCAGAGTGTCCTACCCCTAAAAACATTGACCTCTCGTCAGAGTGCTCATGAGAGAGTTAAGGTGGATGTAGGACTTGATTAGTTGTGAAATTGTAGCTCTTTTGATTTGCTTGGAGACATGATTTTTCCCCTTTTCTCTTTTTGTTTTTTATTTTCTTTTTTCCTTTTTGCCTTTATTTTGCTATTTTCTATGGGGCAAACCTTCTTTGGGTTCTGCACTTTGCTAAATGCTAACTACGGGATGCGTTTCACCAAGTGGACTATGTGCCACTGGATAGGCTTTTCTTTGATGTTTGTAAAACCACATCACATTTTTAGCATAGGTGTTTCCTCCTTGGGATGACTTATGCTACATTTGCTTGGGCTTTGACCAACCAATAGAGGCTCTCCATGGGACAACTTATGTTATGTCTGCCTTGGGTTTTATGGTTTGCGATGCGATATTCAAAGATGCTATATGTAAGGAATGTGTTGTATGGTCATAGCTTGTGAGCATCAAGGGATTGCAATCTTGGCTATGCAAGAAATGAGAGAATATTGGAATGTGGGAGTAGATGTGGGTAAGCTATAATGGGATAGGAGGGAATGTGCTTTCTTGAGTGGTTCAACTAGTCCAATCATGCATATTTGAGTACTATGATGACTTGCTGCTATAATGAGGTGCATCTCTGCACAACAACCTAGGACTTCATCTTACAAACACAACTTTGAGAAGACAAGAAAAAAAATACCAAATATGAAATGCAAATAAAATGCCAGGGGTGATTATGCTATGAATGCTCCAAATGCTGAACTAGTTGTAAGTGCTCAGGTTGAACTAGTTGTGAGTGCTCAAAAAAGCCAGTGAAACTCTGGGGTTGAAAATTCTAAAAATAATCCAAAGGCTATGTTGATGATAAGATCTCAAAAAATCAACAAAATGGTGGGAGGCCATGTTGCTGAAAGTGCTCCAAAGACTGCATCGGTGAAAAGAGCTTAAAAAATTAGCAAAATGGCAAGGGGCCATAATGCTGCAAGTGCTCCAAAGGCCAGAGTGATGGTAAGAAATCCATTTTGGGACTATAGTATACTTG
>MNCI01007761.1:30114-76521 GCA_015680685.1 Gnetum montanum | reverse complement strand
GAGAGAGAGAGAGAGAGAGAGTGAGAGAGAGAGAGAGAGAGAGAGGGATTAAATTATTCTTGCTTGCTTGCTCGTGGAACTATGCATGACTAATGGAAAACCTAGTTTAAGGTCTTGGTAGACTATGGTATGCTAGTTTATAGTCCTAGCTCATTACTAAGTCAATTTAACATTGTAGTGGACAATTTGTGTGCCAATTTAATGTCATAGTGGATAAATGTTGTGCTAGTTTATAGTCATAGTGGACTTGAGGTGTGGATACTAATTTAACAACATAGCATATGGTTTATGCTACTTTATAGTCATAGTAGACTTGTTGTGCCAATTTATAGTCATAGCAGACTTGATAATATGCCATTTTAACATCATAAGCCAAGGAAAAATGCTATGCTAGTTTAACATCATAGAAAATGTGTGTTTTTCTAGTTTAACATCATAGTGGACGTGTTAGATCTATGTTAGTTTAACATCAAAGTGGTTGAGTGCTTACCTTGTTCTGTTGATGTTCATCATGCTAAGCATAGTACACATTTAGGTACAAATGGTTTACTAGATTGACAAACTCATTTCCATCTTGGTTAGCAAGCTTGAATGCTCCATTGTCATAGGCCTTAGTGATCAAGAAAGGCCCTTTCTAGTTGGCTGAGAATTTGATCATGGGTTCATGAATGGCCTTGAGAACTAAGTTCCCTTTCTTGATCGAATGTTGATGCTAGTTGTGATGGTGTTTTACCTTTGCTTTTCTTGATACCATTCAATGTGATAAAGCATTTGCATGCACTCCTCCTATATTGAGTAAAGATTTACAGTTCTTAACTCATTGTTCTGAGCTTCATCAATGAAGTTTGAGAGGATCATCCAAAGTAATGAAACCTAAAATTCAAGGGACAAAATTGCCTTAGACTTGTAGATAAGACTATAAGGCATCTTACATATTGTTGTTCGGCATGTTGTATGGTAGGCCAAAAGTGCATAGACTAGTTGCTCATGTAATTGTTGTTTGTTGTTGCTTAGCATCTTCTTTAGAAGGTTGACGATGACTTTGTTAGTGGCCTTCACTTGGCCACTCACTTGAGGTTAATATGGTGACAAGAAGGAATGTTTGATACCAAAGTGCTTACAAAAGGCTTTAGTTTTAGCATTGTTAAATTATGGCCCATTTTTTGTTACTATGATCATGGATAAGTCGAAATGGATCACTATGTTATCAAGCATGAATTTGCAAACTTGTTGCGATGTTGTCTTCCTAAGGGGAATAGCCTCAATCCACTTGGTGAAATATTTAGTTCTAGTTATGATGAAGCTATTTCATGTAGAGGAATAAGGCATTATAGGTCCAATAATGTCCAAGCCCCAACATTGGAATGGCCATGTGATCTACATTATGTGTAGTTCAGTCAGTGGCACATGCATTAAGTTTCCATGCTATTGACACATGTTGCACATTTTGATCTTGGAGATGCAATCATGCTTCATGTAAGGCCAGTAATAGCCTACCCATCTAATTTTTACTACCATTTCCCTAGGTGCAATGTGATCTTTGCATAGTCTCTCATGGACTTGCTCAATGATTGTTTACGCTTCACTATTACTCACATAGGTTAGTAGTATGCCATCATAGGATCTGTGACATAACGTGTTATCACCTATGATGATGTACTACTATGAATGCTTATGCACTATGTCTTTTTGAGTAATAGTTAAGTGTTTCAGAGGCTCGCTCTATAGAAGGTATGCTTGATGTCATCGTACCACTCTTCTACATGGGTTGTGCTTACTATGGCTATGGACACAATGTTAGTGATTTGCATGATAGGCATAGTACAATTTGCCATCGAGGTGGATAATGCATGGAACATGTCAGGTGCGATGCTAAAGGCTAATGTTGCTAGTGCATCAGCTATGGAATTTTTATTTCATGGAATGTGTTGGACATTGGCTATTACAAAGTGCTAAAGCAAGTGCTTTGCCAGGTCATAGTAAGGCTATATATGTTGGGCTTTGCAGGCATAAACCTCTATCACCTAGTTGACTACTAATTATGAGTTTCCTTGGATTGTTAAGTGTTGGATCCCTAGGTCATGTGCTACAAGGATACCTCGGAGGAGACCTTTGTACTTCACCATGTTGTCAATGCAAGGGAATCAAAAATGGTATGCGAAGGGTTGGATCTCCCTAGAGGAAAATGTGATAATGGTAGTAGTGCCATCCTCTTGGGAGGTTGAAGCTATATTAAACTATAGGAGTGCCTCATAGTTATTGAGCACTTGGGTAATGCCACTAATGTTCTCATTCGAGAATTCTAGATCTATTATGGCTTGATTGTTATATGGAAAAACCATAAGTTGTGTCGCTATATCTTGACCTTTTGTTTAGCCTCATGTAATGTAATGTAGGTCAAAGTCCATTGTTATTACTTTCCATCATGTAATACGACTACTTTCATAGATGTTCATTGTGATTGCTTGGAGTATGTTATTTTTACAAATGATGTTAACTTCATTGCAAAAAATGTAATGCCTCCACTTCTTAAGTGAGAAGACTAAGGCAAGGTAGTACTTTTTCACATCGTTGTATTTTTCTTCATGGGCAACTAATGCATGGCTTAAGTAGTAAACTAGGACCTTTGTACCATCATCTCACTTTTGGAAAATCAAGGAAGCAATGAATGTGTCAGAAGTGGCAAGGTGGATGTAAAAGGATTTATCTCATTGTAGGGGATGAATCGTAGGAAGTTGCACTAGCTCTTACTTAAGATCATCAAATGGTTGTTGGCATTGAGCTATTCACTTAAAGTCAGCTCCTTTCTTGAGTAGATGTTGTGTTGGTTGTCACTTATTAGTTACTTGTGCAATAAACCTACGTATAAACTACAATCTACCTTGCAACCCTTGTATCTCCTTAAGGTTAGCTAGGGGTTCTAGGTTGGTTATGGCCTTAACCTTATTAGGGTCTATGTGTATGCCTACTTCATATTCCACAAAACTAAGCATCTGGCTTATTTTGACATCAAAAACACACTTCTTGATGTTCAACCTAAGATCATGTTTTAAGCAATGTTTAAGCACTATGTCGAGATCATTTGCATGGTCATGAGCCACTTTGGACTCAATTGTAATGTCATTGACGTAATCATTGAGTAGGCTTAGCATGTAATCACTAAAGATATACATCATTGTGCATTGATACATTTCTCCTGCATTATTAAGTCTAAATGACATCATGGTATAACAAAACATACCCTAGGGGGTCATACAGGTTATGCTAAGTTAGTGCTTAGGGTTGATCCTAATTTGGTTGTAACCCAAGAACCCATCCATGCAGGATAACAAGGCATGTCCAGCCATGGTATCAATTAGTTGATTAATATTGGGCAATAGAAAATTTTCTTTGATAGTTGCCTTATTTAGATCTCGAAAGTCTATGAAAATGCATATACTTCCATTTTTCTTGGGTACAACTACGATGTTGGAGACCCAGTCTACATAGTCAATAGCCCAGATGAAACCAGCTTTGTAAAGCTTGGTGATTTCATCACGAATGGCCAAACCATGTCAAGTTGAACCTTACATGTTTTTTTACTAGTTTAATGTAGGGATCAAGGATGATATTGTGCTAGACTAGTTGAGGATCTAGGCCTGGCATGTCCTCATATGACCATGCGAATGCCTTGATGTTATTGTTTAGCACCTTAGTGATGTCTTGGACATGTTGGGGATCTAGCGAGGAGCTTAGTTTTAGCATTTTCACCTTGCCATTGGGTGTTTTCATAGGAATCTCAACAAGGGGATCCTCTATGATGTCCCCTACCTCTAGATCGAGAGCCTTGACTAGATGGTTGGGCTAGTTTAGTGGTGTCTCTATGGATGCTATATATTCTACATAGCTTGTAGGCTCAAGGTCTAGGCAATGTGGGTTAATGCATCACTTGATATCACCATGAGACCCTGTAAGGACCAGAGGTGAGAGAAACTGCATGGGCATGGCCATGTTGTATTTCTGCAAAACAAACTAGCAAAATGTTAAGCAACACCTATCTCAACCAAGTTAGTATGCACAAATGAATGAAAAGAAATGCGATGAAAATTTGCCTAAGTATACAATAAAGGCTATAAAGAAGGTAGACATGTGTGTGTCAGTTTTAGGCCTCACTAGGTCATGAGTGTTAATTTTAGATCTTAGTAGATTGTGTGTGCCAATTTTAGGTCTTAGCGGACTATGAGTGCTAATTTTAGGTCTTAGCAGATCATGAGTGCCAATTATAGGTCTTAGAAAATCGTAGAAGTATTAGACATGCCATTTTGAGGTAGGCTGGCCATGATTGGAAAGAAAAATTAACTCAAGCATTCACTGGTCAATGAAATGTTGGAAATTTTGGCTCAGGCATTCATGGGGCAATGAAAAGTTACAAATTTTGACTAAGTAAGAGTGACTTTTCTCTCCACCAAAAATTAAAAATTTTGGCTAAGTGTGGAGCATAGTCTTGGGTCGGTGGATTATTAAATCACCTTGAGAGGATATATAGGTATGTTTTACCATGGGTAAGTTGTCATTTTTAAGTTTTTAAATGCCAAGTTTAGATCATAGTCTTACCATTGTTGTTGTTTCGCGCTGCCAATGAAGAGCGTAGTTGGAGCCATGACGCGTTGAAGTGGATGCCTACACCTAGGACTGACAAATGTGAATGAGGGAGAATGAGCACTAGGCCACCTACCATAAGCACACATGGAAGAGAGGAGGCTATCGATGTTTGCCAAGTAACCCAACTATGCTCTCCCCTTTGCCATTTTTTCATCATTTTGCTTTTTTGCACTTTGAGGGTTTGGGACATAGACATTGTTGACACCTTACCATGATACCCTAACATGGTAGGGGCCATTGCCACCATGAGCCATTTCGATCACTGTAGCTGGGAAGCACGTGCATGGATGGAGGGTTTTGGGAGATGAGGATTTTGGGTTTTCTTTTCTTTGCTTTTCTAAAAATTTTGATGTGTGTGGTTCTTGGAAAGGTTTCTTGCTACATATCGTGGCACCTTGGTGGTGGGAATGGTTGTTGCTTGATAGGGGTTTGCCCTACATTTTTCTATTTGTTTGTAAAAAAAAAAATTCTATTTAAGTGTGGTGTGGGTAGGGCAAGACACAAATCAGGATTTTTGTGGCAGCTAGGGGCAACTTGCCATGAGGTGAGGGGCATAGCAAGGGTTCTAAATTTTTTTTGGTTGTTTGGACATGTAGGATGGGGTAGAGCTTGGATGTGTCACTAGGGTTGTGGGATGACTGCATCCCATGGTGTGGCGATAAGGGCTACTGGGGCAATTGAGCCTTGTAGTGCGATCGTGCAACCACAAGGGGGAAATGGTCATCACCACACACTATGACTATTTTTCTATGTATTTTTTTCTTTTTCAAAGAGAAAAAAATCATGTATATTGGGCATGGGGAAAAGCTATATGCATTGCGTGCTATGAGGACTATGGGATTACTGCACCCCACAACACAATTGCAAGGGTTGCAGGGGCATGCAACACCAAGGTGCATTTTTGTGTTTTTACTTTCTTTTTGTTGTTGTTGAGGGCAAGTTAGGGAAAAGGTGTGATGCATGGCAATGTCGTGGATGTGAGCATGAGGTGCGTGGGATAGCACGAGGTGTGTTGGGAGTAGTGGGAGCAATGGTGTCAAGAGGGTGGTGGGGTAGCACGCAGCACTATAGTAGGGTGCATTGTGCAAAGAGTGTTGGGGTAGCAGCCAAGACCTCACTCCTTATAGGTTGCAACTAGGACTATGCTCCCCATGCCTTGGAGGCACAGTTGATACCAAGTGTTTCAAAAATTGGTGTTTGGTCCAAAAGTTAGTTTTTTTAGGAGAGCGTAGTTAGGAGTTAGAAAATTTTTCAATCTAACTATGCTTTCCACATTTTGGAGTGTAGTTAGGGTGCTTCTAGAGTTAGAAAATGTTTTTTCCTCTTCCCAGAATACGCTCCCCACTGAGGTAGTCTAGAGTTAGAAAAATTTTACAACTTTCCATACTATGCTATCTAGAGTTAGAAACATTTTGCAAAAAAATTTGTAACTTGTGCATAATGCAAAACTTGTGAAATGTAATAATGATAATTATGAAAATTACCATGATGCTAATCCTATGAAAACATGCTAATGCTAGACCTATGAAACCTATGAAATGGAATGTTAATCCTATGCAAATGTGTTGTACCCCAGTGAGTACTAGGTGCATCAAATAAGTTGATTGATGTCTTATTCCCACGGAGCCCTACGGGGGCATTGCCAAAATTAAGAATTTTTTTTACTCTATGTTATACCATGGTAATTTTGCTTTCTTGACTTAATAATTTTATGTTAAAATTTTCATCTATCTGTATATACTAAGGCTTTGCTCATTACTTTATGGTTGCAAGGTGCTATTAAAACTTGTATTGATAATCATGGAGGTTGTTGGCATCTTGTGCTATGTGAGTGAGCTTATTTCTAACACACCTATGTTAGAAATGTGGGTGGGTGTTTAGGTGATGTGGTTTTGACCAGGGACTCATGAGTTCCTAGAGTACCTACTGTAGCAGTTTAGTGTGATCATGTGGTCACACTTAGCGGTAGAGGTTGCTAGTGCCATCATTGAGACATTGCTACCTGGGGCTAACCAAGACATCTTGAGGTTCATCTTAGATGAGCCTATTATTAGCAGTGATGAGGTAGGTGATTCAGGTAGAGGCCCTAGGAGCACTTAGTATCTATCCAAGATATGGTGCATGAGGGGGTTTAATGGCTACAATATGAGGAACACCCTTTTTGTCATGCTGCGGGTGCACATCCTATTCCAAAATCCACCTGGAACTATCTACTGTGTTGGAGGGTAAGTACTTTTGTGGCTTTCATAGTGTGTTTTTGCTACTTGCTCATGCTATCTTACTAATGACTCATGCTTAATGCTAGGTTCAAAGTTGATGAGGAGGGCCTACATGATGAGGTGGATGCTCTAGCCTTAAATTGCATTGCCTTGGAGGTTTTTTCTTTAAGCTCTAATGTTTGGGAAGTTATGCTTGAGTAGGTGGGATCTAATTTGGAAGCCTACCCCACTTGATACCTAAGGGCATATGAGTGGTGCAAGATCCATGACTAGTTAGATGGGGAGTGGGCCATCGATGCCATTAACACCAAGGAGATGCTTACAGCACCATCCCTATTTGGTACCCAATTTGTGCCATGTGTGCATTTGAGATTTAGCTCATGTGCTTGCTCATGTGTGCCTGTTAGTTTGCCTTTTGCATGATGCTAATGTTGTTTTTCCTTGGTTGTAGTAGTAGTTACTTCAGGTGAGGTGACGGTGATCACCAAAGGCTACACAAAGGCCACCATCATCATGAAGTATGGTGATGTGGAGGGTGCATAGCATTGGTTATGCCACAAGGCCTTAGAGGCATTGATAGCTAGACTCATGCATGTAGGGTTGATGAACCTATTTGTTTCCCATAGCTAGAGTATTCTAGTGGCTAAAATGATCACCATCATTGACTTATTTAGTAGTGACATTTGATAGTTTGTCACCCAAGTTTGCAATATGAGGGTAGTGCTTGACCTTAGCGAGGCCTTATTTGTCAACCTCTTTGGCCTTCCCACTAATGGCCTATTAATTTTTGATAAGGCTAGTAGAGAGGTGGACCATATAGGGGAGATTGAGGACTGGTTGAAAGCCATCCAATGTTACAAGGGCCTACCAATTAAGGATGTGCTTGTGCTTGAGGTATGGAAACTCTATCCTCTTTTCCACCCTTGTGCCTTCCCAAAGTTGCTCTCCCAAGGAAAGATCCTTAGGGTGGAGTAGGCATGAATGGTGAAAAAGGTGCTGCTAGAGGGCATGAAGTTCAACTGGGCTACCTATATCACCAATAGCTTGCATGTGGAGATCTCTAGGCTACAATTTAACATCCAAGTGAGATCCCATGTTCACTTCACATTCTTCATAGGGTATCTGCGAAGGTTTGTGGAGCTTTTGATCATGCGTGATGGTGGGTTTTGGGTGATGCAAGATCATGAATGTCTATCCAAACTATGAATAAAGCACTTGTTTATGACCACATGGGCACAAGAACCCCTAGAGAAGATTGATGAGTTGTTATCTATAACAATTAAAGGTCCCATGGGGTGGTCACACTACTGATGGGATAGTGCAGGGGAGGATCCTCCAGTTGGCACTAGGAATGTGAATAAGGTAGACCACTATATTGCAGAGATGATGGGACCATCTAAGGTAAAGGTTAAGAGACCCCTTCTCATGGAGGAGACTACCCCTGAGGTCAAAAGGCTAAGTAGTAAGAAGATCCATATCAAGTTCTAAAGATTACACATAGAGGTTTTAAGTTAGTATGCATAACTTGCTAGATGCATTTATTGTATTAAAATTTTTTTATATTATTATTTTTTTGTTTATGCTATGCTATTAACTAATACTAATGTGCTATGCATATGCGTTGATTGTAGAGACCAGACAAAGGATAGCTAGAGCAATGGTTGAGGCGGTAGTAAAAGGAATGCATCCTCATGCTGAGTAAGGGGAGGCTCATGGAGATGAGTTGCTTGAGGTAACAGAGATCCTAAAATAGTTAAAGGAGGAGGGGTTACTCCACCTTGATGGGGGTGATGTTAATTACCTATTTGATGGTGTGTAGTTGGGTGAACCCCCTACACTTACACCTAAGGACCTGCTAGGTAACTACTTTATGTTGCCATATATTATTGCCTTTTTCTCTAGCATCTTTGACTATTTGGATATATGATATTTACATTGTTGTGTTATAGCCTTAGATGTGCCTGCTAGTAGTCCCACATCTACCTACTACATGAAGCCATGGGTAAACGTGCCTGATAAATTTGTCTTCATGGAAAGCATCGTGGATGATTTGGTGGACTATTTACAATAGGCAGATCTCAAGCTTAGTATGTTTGCTATGTTGCTTTGCTTTATGTCTTTTGACCAATTGAATGCTTATTTTTTGGCTAATATTAATTGCTTGTTGTGTGCCAATAGGTTCTAAGCTTTGGTGAGATCTAAGTAGGGTGGAAAAGGTGGATGTCCTTCCTAACCTCCCTCTTGAAGTGGATCAGGTGTCTTGTTGCATATATGAGATAGTGAGTAAGTGCGTGTTTTCCTATGCGAAGGCATTTTGGGTCTACAAGTTCTTGAACATGCACATGTGGAAACATGTATATGTGATTTAGGAGAGAGTGACTGGCCAAGATATGAATATCGAAGACCTTCACTCTTAATATGACTTTCTAGTAGCCAGGGCACAAGGAAATAGCACCTAGCAAACCTCTAATATAGAATATGATCAATATTGGTTGGCTCTCAAATGCAAGAATGAGGCCACCCATGAGGTGATTTAGCAATGGTTGCAAATGGACTTTCTCACTTAGAAGAATCAAGATTGAAAAAATTACAGCACTAAAGTGTATTGGTTGGGGAAGACTCAAAAGAGCCACAAGCACTAATCTCGATGGTACAAGGAGAAGTTTATTGAGCATTGTCACCTTGAGATGTTTCTGAGGTGATTGGTGGGAGGCAGGCTTATGAGTTGTGCACATGGAATATAGTGGTGAGTGGCTCTCCCAAGTGACAGATTGTCACCCCTTCAGGAGAGGCCTCCTCTACTACCTTTTCCATGGAGCCATTCTTATGGACCACTGTGGACAAAGGCAAGACCCTTGTAGGGATTGAATTTGGCTAGGAGGACTGGACATAGCTTTTTGAGGCCAAGATCCTTTGACACTTGGAGGATGGCTTGGAAAAGTTACCTCCAAAAGACACTGATGTGGGACCCTCTTAAGTTAGTCATTAGTTTTTGTGCTTTTTCATGTTTTGGGTTAGCTTGTGTATTACAGATTTTTTTACTAACTACTCATATTGTTGTGGTTGTGGTAGTAGGTAGTAGGAGATGTTGTGGACCCTAAGGATGTAGTGGGTGAATAAGGACCTCCACCTCCACCTAGTGCCACCAGTTGAACATGACATGATGCTGCTAGGTTTTTTTGCTATGTCTTTGCTACATGATGCTATTACTCATGCTATGTACTATTATTCATGTGAGATGTAATGAATAAATTTTCTACATGTAGTGTATAATGTGTAAACTTTCTTTCTATTTGCTATGCACTTTTTATGAGTGAATGTGCTTAGTTAGAATTCTGCGATGATAGTATGACTAGGCCATTATGAGCCCCATGCTATTTTAAGGCCTTAGCAAGAGGGTTGATGATAGTTTAAGATCATTTTAGGCCAAATGTTGCCAATGTAAGGGCATGGTGGGCTATAGGGGTAGAATTACTAGAGGTAGTTTAAGGCCATTCTGGGCCATAGCAGTAGTTTAAGGCAATTTCAAGCTAAAGCATTGCTAGTTTAGGGCCATGGCAGGCCACGTAGTGCTATTTCTCTTTTTTTTCCATTTTGGCGTTTCTAATTTTTATGCATTTTTATGTTTTTTATATGTAATCTAATAACTACTAAAGGATAAACTAAACGAGTGAATGCATAGACTAAACAAAATGTATAAACAAAGCAAATAAATGTTATGTTTTTTATATGTAATCTAATAACTACTAAAGGATAAACTAAACGAGTGAATGCATAGACTAAACAAAATGTATAAACAAAGCAAATAAATGCACAAATAGAGTAGAATAATGCATAATCTAAATAATCAAGGTAAACATAAATGTGTAAATTATTGATGCATAAATTTTGGTCATGCCAACACCAGAAAAACTCGTTTGAGGAGACTATAGCCTAGGGCACCTCCTGTATGGGTACGGAAACTTGGGAATAGTCTCAGTTGGAAAGAGCCATGTGACCAAGTGATAGAAATATAGAGAGATAGAAAACATAGAGAGAGATAAAACATCAAAAAAACTAAAGGGGAGAGAAACAGAAGATCCACTGACAGGATGCATGGTTGTGTTGCTGCAAGAATCATGTGTAGTTACGATCAAACATCATCAATGCCCTGCAAACTGCCAATTGCATAAACATCATGCAAAAATCCACCATCCACCACAAGCCATTTGCTGAAATAAAAGAAGATAGAGAGAAGATCCATCGACAAGATGCATGGTTGTGTTGTCACAAGAATCATGTGTAGTTGCGATCAAACATCACCAATGCCTTGCGGACCGCCAACTGCATAAACATCATGCACAAATCCACCATCCACATCATGCCATTTAGAGAGAAGATCCACCGATCGGATGCATGGCTGTGTTGTCGCAAAAATCATGTGTAGTTGCGATCAAACATCACCGGGGGGGTGCAGACCGCCAACTACATAAACATCATGCACAAATCCACCATCCACAACATGCCATTTAGAGAGAAGATCCACCGATCGGATGCATGGTTGTGTTGTCGCAAAAATCATGTGTAGTTGCGATCAAACATCACCAATGCCCTGCGAACCACCAACTGCATAAACATCATGCACAAATCCACTGTACACCACAAGGCATTTGCTGAAATAAAAGAAGATAGAGAGAAGATCCACCGAAAGGATGCATGGTTGTGTTGCCACAAGAATCATGTGTAGTTGCGATCAAACATCACCAATGCCCTGCGAACCGCCAACCATTGTTGCCGCACACATTGCCAACCACCCAGAGAAAGAGGAGGTGCAGTCCATGGCTTCACGACCCTGGCCTCACTAGCCTAGGGCTTCCTAGCTTGACTTCTCCTCCTCTCCTCCTCCCAACTCCATCACCTTGATGGCTTTTTATAGCCAATTTTAGGGTTAGGGTAACCCATCTTTTTTTTCTCTAATTTTTTTTATTTTTTTATTTTTTATTCTTCTTTCTTTTAAATAAACAAAGGCCCCATGCCAAGCATGGACGTGTTGGTACCAACACTTAGCCCCCAACCGAAAAGGAAAAGAAAAAAGAAAATGGTCAATTCAGGCCCTCCTTCTAGTGCCAATAAGGTGTTGATGCATAAATTTTGGTCATGCCAACACCGGAAAAAATCGTTTGAGGAGACTATAGCCTAGGGAACCTCCTGTATGGGTACGGAAACCTGGGAATAGTCTCAGCTTGAAAGAGCCATGTGACCAAGTGATAGAAAGATGGAGAGATAGAAAACATAGAGAGAGATAAAACATAAAAAAAACTAAAGGAGAGAGAAATAGAAGATCCACCAATAGGATGCATGGTTGTGTTGCCGCAAGAATCATGTGTAGTTGTGATCAAACATCACCAATGCCCTGCGAACCGCCAATTGCATAAACATCATGCACAAATCCACCATCCACCACATGCCATTTGCTGAAATAAAAAAAGATAGAGAGAAGATCCATCGACAGGCTGCATGGTTGTGTTGCCGAAAAAATCATGTGTAGTTGCGATCAAACATCACCAATGCCCTGCGAACCGCCAATTGCATAAACATCATGCACAGATCCACCATCCACCACAAGCCATTTGCTGAAATAAAAGTAGATAGAGAGAAGATCCATCGACAGGATGCATGGTTGTGTTGCCGAAAAAATCATGTGTAGTTGCGATCAAACATCACCAATGCCCTGTAGACCGCCAACTGCATAAACATCATGCATAAATCAACCATCCACAACATGCCGTTTGCTGAAATAAAAAAAGATAGAGAGAAGATCCATCGACAGGATGCATGGTTGTGTTGCCGAAAAAATCATGTGTAGTTGCGATCAAACATCACCAATGCCTTGCGGACCGCCAACTGCGTAAACATCATGCACAAATCCACCATCCACCACATGCCATTTGCTGAAATAAAAAAAGATAGAGAGAAGATCCATCGGCCGGATGCATGGTTGTGTTGCCGCAAAAATCATGTGTAGTTGCGATCAAACATCACCAATGCCTTGTAGACTGCCAACTGCATAAACATCATGCATAAATCAACCGTCCACAACATGCCATTTGCTGAAATAAAAAAAATAGAGAGAAGATCCATCGATAGGATGCATGGTTGTGTTGCCGCAAAAATCATGTGTAGTTGCGATCAAACATCACCAATGCCCTGCAGATTGCCAATTGCATAAACATCATGCACAAATCCACCGTCCACCACATGCCATTTGTTGAAATAAAAAAAGATAGAGAGAAGATCCACCGACAAGATGCATGGTTGTGTTGCTGCAAAAATCATGTGTAGTAGCGATCAAACATCACCAATGCCATGTGAACCGCCAACTACATAAACATCATGCACAAATCCACCATCCACCACAATCCATTTGCTGAAATAAAAGAAGATAGAGAGAAGATCCACCGATAGGATGCATGGTTGTGTTGCCACAAAAATCATGTGTAGTTGCGAGCAAACATCACCAATGCCCTGTAGACCACCAACTGCATAAACATCATGCATAAATCAACCATCCACAACATGCCATTTGCTAAAATAAAAAAAATAGAGAGAAGATCCATCGATAGGATGCATGGTTGTGTTGCCACAAAAATCATGTGTAGTTGCGATCAAACATCACCAATGCCCTACGGACCGCCAACTGCATAAACATCATGCACAAATCCACCATCCACCACATGCCATTTGCTGAAATAAGAAAAGATAGAGAGAAGAACCACCAGTCGGATGCATGGTTGTGTTGCCGCAAAAATCATGTGTAGTTGCGATCAAACATCACCAATGCCATGTGAACCGCCAACTACATAAACATCATGCACAAATCCACCATCCAGCACAAGCCATTTGCTGAAATAAAAGAAGATAGAGAGAAGATCCACCGACAAGATGCATGGTTGTGTTGCTGCAAGAATCATGTGTAGTTGCGATCAAACATCACCAATGCCCTGTGAACCGCCAACCGTTGTTGCCACACACACTGTCAACCACCCAAAGAAAGAGGAGGTTTAGTCCATGGCTTCACGGCCCTGGCCTCATTGGCCTAGGGCTTCCTAGCCTGACTTCTCCTCCTCTCCTCCTTCCAACTCCATCACCTTGATGACTTTTTATAGCCAATTTTAGGGTTAGGGTAACCCATCTTTTTTCTTCTATTTTTTTTTATTTTTTTTATTCTTCTTTTTTTTTTAAATAAATAAAGGCCCCATGCCAAGCATGGACATGTTGGTACCAACACTTAGCCCCCAATCGAAAAGGAAAAGAAAAAAGAAAATGGTCAATTTAGGCCCTCCTTCTAGCGCCAATAAGGTGTTGATGCATAAATTTTGGTCATGCCAACACCGGAAAAACTTGTTTGAGGAGACTATAGCCTAGGGCACCTCCTCTATGGGTACGGAAACCCAGGAATACTCTCAGCTTGAAAGAGCCATGTGACCAAGTGATAGAAAGATAGAGAGATAGAAAACATAGAGAGAGATAAAACATAAAAAAGCCTAAACGAGAGAGAAATAGAAGATCCACCGATAGGATGCATGGTTGTGTTGCCGCAAGAATCATGTGTAGTTGTGATCGAACATCACCAATGCCATGCGAACCACCAATTGCATAAACATCATGCACAAATCCACCGTCCACCACAAGCCATTTGCTGAAATAAAAGAAGATAGAGAGAAGATCCACTGACAGGATGCATGGTTGTGTTTCCGGAAGAATCATGTGTAGTTGCGATCAAACATCACCAATGCCCTGCAGATTGCCAATTGCATAAACATCATGCACAAATCCACCGTCCACCACATGCCATTTGTTGAAATAAAAGAAGATAGAGAGAAGATCTACCGACAGGATGCATGGTTGTGTTGCCGCAAAAATCATGTGCAGTTGTGATCAAACATCACCAATGCCCTGCAGATCGCCAACTACATAAACATCATGCATAAATACACTGTCCACAACATGCCATTTGCTGAAATAAAAAAAGATAGAGAGAAGATCCATCGACAGGATGCATGGTTGTGTTTCCGCAAAAATCATGTGTAGTTGCGATCAAACATCACCAATGCGCTGCGGACCGCCAACTGCATAAACATCATGCACAAATCCACCATCCACCACATGCCATTTGCTGAAATAAAAAGAGATAGAGAGAAGAACCACCAACTGGATGCATGGTTGTGTTGCCGCAAGAATCATGTGTAGTTGCGATCAAACATTACCAATGCCCTATGAACTGCCAACCGTTGTTGCCGCACACACTACCAACCACCCAGAGAAAGAGAAGGTTCAGTCCATGGCTTCATGGCCTTGGCCTCACTGGCCTAGGGCTTCCCGGCCTGACTTCTCCTCCTCTCCTCCTTCCAACTCCATCACCTTGATGACTTTTTATAGCCAATTTTAGGGTTAGGGTAACCCATCTTTTTTTTTCTAATTATTTTTTTATTTTTTATTTATTTTTATTTTTTTATTATTCTTTTTTTAAAAATAAACAAAGGCCCCATTGCAAGCATAAATAGAGTAGAATAATGCATAATCTAAATAATCAAGGTAAACGTAAATGTGTAAACAAATGTAATGTAAGCAAAAAGTGAAATGCATGGATAAATGTAAAAGCAAAGGATAGGCATGCACCTAGCATGTGTTGGACTACGAAGATACCTTAGTTGCACAATTGCTTCCTAACTCGGTGTGGGTTAGGAGAAGTGTAGGGCCTAGATGGTACTATGTGGTATTCCCCTTGACCTTCATCTACTATGTTGAAGGGCAATTCTACCCATAAAGCATTCTCCAGGAGGTTGTTGGCTTTCTTTGTTTACTTGGATGGGTTAGCCTTGCACATTTCATCCTTATCCTCTATTGCAAATGCATCATTATTAAACTCCACCTCTAACCCTTCTTTTTGTCTATGTTGTTAATGGCTAGAGGGGCTACATTGTCACTATGGATAATGACCTCACCACATTCATATGGGAGGTGGATTTCTTGGTAGATAAGAGAGGAGACAACCCATAATTGGGCCAACCAAGGCTTGCCCAATATTAATTTGAAGCTTGTCATCTCCTCTACGACAATAAATTTAGTAGTTGTGGGGAATTGTTCCCTTGCCATGAAGGCTATTGTGATGGTTCCCCTAATGATGACATGTGATCTATTAAAGGACTTTAGGCACATGATTTTTGTTAGTTTGATATGCTCTACGAGGCCTAGTTTATCAATGATAGTGTATGGGATGATATTTGTTGCCACCCCATCATCAATATGCACCCTCCAAATTTTTCATTTCCCAATGTGTATCGTGATGAACATGGATGTTGTTATGACCTAACCCTTATCAGGGTCAACCTTGATTTCCTCATCATGAAATGCAAGAGGTGTTAAGCTCAATTCCCATGATATAGGAGGCAACATCATAACATGGATGGAATTCTCATTTGCTGGGATGTCCTATTACTAGGATGTCCGCTGTGATAAAAATGGAGGTCAACATCTAGACTAGGGCTTTGTATTCTGTTGCTTTAGCACTTTCTTGACCTTCTCTAATGCATCTAGGAAGTCCTTATTAGTGTTTGTTGTTTTGTTGGCCTTGACCTCTTCCATGTGACCTAAGAGATGGATCTCTTGAGGAGACTTGGGGTTGTCTTGTTTGGCTTATTTGGGGCCTTAGTGCCTGGTTGCGGTTTGTTGGTTATGGCCTTTTTAGTTGCTTCAACCATGGGGTCTACAGGAAGGGGATCAGCTTTGGTGGATCTAGCACCTTTTTCTCTTAATGTTGTTTAACCATCCTATCATCTAAAGGCTCATTAGGCCTCCTAGGTTTCCAGCTAGATGATCTGTTGGTGTTTTTTGTAGGATTCATTCTTGGGTAGGATGTGATTGACATGTTACTCATCATCAAACTTCAGATAGGTGAGGGGTTAGCATGTTGGGGCATCCTTACAACAAAGGGTGGCTGAACTATTATTACCATGAAATGTTATGGAACCTTGATCATGAAGGGTGTTGTGAATGCCTAAGGTGGCACTTTGATGATGAAAGGAGGCCTTGAACTTGTGGAGCCTGAGGGGGCCCCTAAGTTGACAAAGAGCATGTGGACCATGAATGGTTGTTGCACCAGATCTAGGTTGTCATTAATGCTGATGGCATTGATGACATACCCTACATCATTTACATTCAGAGGATCCTTGTATACCCTCATTGATTGGTTTTGAGGCCTCACTGGGTTGGCAGCATCGAGCACCAACTTGCCTCTATCGATCATTCATTGTAGGTCATCTTATAGGGCCATGCAAAAGTCAATGTTGTGTTTAGGAAATTGGTGATAGGGACAAAACTTATCTAGCCTAAAGTTCTTTAGCATGAGAGGCTCATTTGATGTTGTAGATGTAGGGTTCCTCAAGAGCTAGCAATATTTTTCATGACTTTTGCAAGCATCCTCGAACATCTACTTGTACTAGATATGTCTAGCCTTCAATAGTTGGTCTAGTAGTTTTGAAGGTTTAAGGGGTAGTGGGGTATACTTTGAGCAATCCTTGCACTCAAAGTTGGGCCTTGAAGCCACTTGCATTATTTTCACCAATGATGTAGGTTGATTGGCTGTTACGCTAGAGCTCGCAATCTTGTTGTTGGCTAGGGCCTTGCATGGACTGGTCTTTGGATTTGGATTAGTTGTTTTTGGCCTTGTTGGACATAATTACCATGGTTGTAGTTTATTTTCCCTTGTTCTTGTCCTTCTTGGAATGTAAGTCCTTATAGACCATGTAGGTTAGGTCCTTGTTGGCTTCTATTGTGTCCTATATGTTCTTTGTTTGAGAAAAGGCCTAGCTTAGGGACTACGGGGCTAAATAATATAGCTTGGACTTGATAAAGTCATTAATTGCACCCTTGAAGATGGCCAAGAGGTGCATTTCTACAATAGGCTCATAGATTTCATTTAGTGAGGTGCTTCAGCATTGGATAAATTTCTGCATGGGCTCTAGATGACCTTGCTTGATTTGCATGAGTTAGTCAAGGATGGTTTTGGGCTTCAAGTTGTACTTGAAGTGCATTATGAATTGACTTAGTAGATCCTTCAAAGAGGAGATAGAGGCCTTGGATAATGCATAGTACTAGTCAAGTGCCTTACTAGTGAGTGACATGGTGAAGACACATATGATGGTGTGTGGCCATGCCTAGAGTAATAGGCACTTAGACCAGAAGGTCACTAGGTGGGCATTAGGATCTCCTTCACCGTTGTACTTGGTGAAATGAGGAAGTAGGATCCATATTGGAAGAGTTAGAGGTGAAATAATAGGACTTATGGTGTTGTCCTAGTAAAAGTCCATCACATGAACTATTTTGGAGGAGGTGAACTTAAGCTACTTCACCTCTTTCATTAAGGTTTGGATTAGCTAGAATGCTTGATCCAAGCCTTGAGATGCGGTAGTGGGCTATGTTGATTGTGCTACCCGGTATGCTGGATGTGTGGTCCATGACTTGGCTACAAGTTATGGGGTCACATGAGATGCTTGCTACATTGGTTGGGCTATAGGCAGGGTGACTAGGGCAAATCATGCGTGTGTGGGTTGGGCCACTGTCAAAGGTGCCTATGAAATAGGCAAGACATAAGATGCCTAAGTCATTTGGGGCTAGGAAGGGTGCATAGTGTGCATGTAGGGTTATGCATGCATGATGGCTACCAGTAGGGATGACTGAGCAGGTTCTGAAAATGTTAGAAAGGATAAGTTGACTAGAGGTACTAGATCTTGGTGTGAGTATTACATTTTATGGGTCACCATCACAGGCATTGACCTAGAGGATGACACTAGGGCTATAATTATCTCAGGAAGATAGGTGGATGGGACTGTGGAAGAACTAGAATGGGGGTTGTTTGTTGGAAGAAAATGTAAAAGTAGTCCTCATGTTTGGAATAAGCCTCAAACTCATCCTCCTTCTCATGTAGGAACTCCTCATAGTCTATTCCTACTTCATGCTCATTCGTGCAAATGAGTTGGGCGAGGATCCACTTGTAAGGTTCAGTAAGTGGGATGAAGTCAATGGAGGAAGGGATGTATTCCCATCCATTTCAATGGATGAGATCATAACCTTGCTTCACTTCCATAATGAAGTGATCTACAAATAGGCCTACTTGAAGTGGTCTATGAGACTACTAGACTCTGATTACACTGCCAACTGCATGTTTGTGTGCCGAAAAGGACCACAATGTACAATTTTGGGACAAAAAGAGGTACAACAAAGATGCATTTTCATCAAAGAAATTGTCCCAAATATACTTTCATAGTGCTCATAGAAGGATTCTAAGTATGTATGGTTCTTTGTTCTAGCACTAATGTACCTAAGCACAACAGTGTGATAGGAATAAGAATGAACTCTTTTAATAATCCTTGTAGCACTAAGAATAGATTAATGTTTCCTTTAATGCACTTTACTTCCATGCTTTCTACTTAAATGCATTTGAATTAGGCAATTTATCTCTAGTTGTTAATGAATGTAAGCATGATCACTTCAAGCATACATATAGTGCTTAGTAACATAGCAATGCTTAATGTTTGGTAGCCCAATAGTGCTATATGTGTTTAGGATGTGTCCGGGAAAGTGGGGCAGTTACTTGTGTTAGGCTAGTTTAGGTCTTGCTTTACATCATTTATTAATTTAATCAATTTATCTCTTTATCATCATTAGAAGTAGCATAGAAATTAGACCACATCATATGCCTCACTTTGGACTAAACCGTATGTGATGAAAATACCACTAGTCCAAGTGGGAAGATAGCGAATTGCGATTAGAGCATAACAATCTAGATGCCATAGCTAGTCCCATCCATTGAATTTGATTTGATCATGTGTAAACACTTGAGATTCATATGGTTAAGTGTAGGGGTACCTTGCTACTCATCATTGCCGCCATTGTTGGGGATGGTGCTAGTTATCTAGATTAGTTATATTATACATAATCATTGTAAAGGAATTAATGATATATCTTTTAGAAACTCTTAGCTCACACACACCATAAACCAAGAACAATGTCTCTCTCACATGGAAGTGACTATGCATTGTATAGCAAACACATTCATTGGAGAACTAACAAGATGTATGATGAAGAAGATTGAAGTGATCAACCTTCTACAGGGGTTTCTTATGATCATGACCACCCTGATGACACTCAAGAACTACATTCACCTAAGGTAGAAAATCTTGGAGAAGATGGTGTAGGTCCTAAACTAGGGAAGGCCTCAAGGCCCAAGACTTCCTCAACATCAAGAAATGATAAATCAAGGGAGCCTAAAGAACACCATAGAAGCTATGGCAATTCTTCTAGTTTCTCATATTTCTCTTCCCCTTCAACATCTAGTTCTAACAAAGATGAATGTAGGTATAGGGATAGAGCTCTATTAAAGGGTTAAACTAAAAAATAGAATCAAACCCATGGAAAAAGTTTAAAAAGTCACAATGAACATAGAAATTTCCATCACAATTCATAGTTACAATTTTAGATTCCACTATCTTGAGTGGGGTTGAGTGTAGTTACAATTTTGGGACAAAAAGGGATATAACAAAGCTAAATTTTTGCTAACTATGCTTGCTAGAGGTGTGTTGGAGTTGAGCTGAATGTGGGTGCTACATTGTGAAGGTCCTCAGAGGCTATTCTGGCTAACTATGCTTGACTATGATCTAGACTGGGGGAGAGCATAGTCTAAAACTTAGGAAAATTTTGTAGAAAAGTGGCCATGCACTAACTACACTCTCCATGGGAGGTTGACTATGCTCCCAATTGGGATTGAGCATAGTCTCAATTTTGGTGAAAATTTGGCTTCTAGTTGATTAGACTTAACTATGCTCCAGTTTGGTGGAGAGCATAGTGTTAACACTTAGAAAATTTTTTACCAAACGAGGTCTTTCATGCCAACTACGCTTGACTACACTCCATGGTAGTGGAGAGTGTAGTCTCAGCACTTAGAAAAATTTGCAACTACTAGCTTAACACTTAGTAAAATTTGCAAAACTAGCCTTTGGTGTTGACTATGCTCTCTACTGAGCTGAATAAGCTCTAGTGTAGTAGAGAGCGTAGTCCCAACACTTAAAAAAAATTTTCCTTATGTTGACACTTAGAAAAATTTGCAATCAAGAAGTGGCAGCCAAAATTTGGTGGTGTTTCAAAGACATTAGCATCTAAATCTTTTAACTCTACTAAGATGCATGGAAATCAATATGCATGCCAATCCAAGGCCCATGATGGACATAGTAGATGTTGTTTCTCATTTGCTCATGATCTAGCAAGCACATTGTATGTTGCAACCTTCATTCTCATTCTTGGAATTTCTTCTAAATCATTTCTCTTCATGAGTGTCATACTCCTTGTTGAAATGAGATTTTAAGTCCTTATGTTGTTTTTATCTTATGTTTTGATTACAAGATGGATTAATATACCCTTTTCTTTATGGTTGAAAATTGTTCTATTTCTTCAACTAATTCTCCAACTAATACATCAACTGATCATTAACTAATACATCGATTGATAATCAACTACATTAACTAAATAACTATATTATCTAATTTTAGTAATATTTAGTGACATCATATAATTTTAGTAATATGTAACTATATTATCTAATTCTTAGCAACCTCTCTACCCTCCATAAGAACATTGACTCCAGTAGTGTAATTAATGACATGCCATAGTGATCTTAAGACTATTTGTAATGGTTATGCACTAAATCTTAAAGCCTAAAAGGTTAAATTTATATTATCATCAAATTATCAAGTGCTCAAATGATAAATCTAACCTCACCATTGAGTTCAAAAGGGTGAAAAATGTTAGGAATGACTATTCATATGTTGAAAAAAAAACATTCTATGCTCAAGTTGTGTGAAAATTAAACTTTTGAGGATCTTAAGGTGCTATATTAGGCAAGGAGTAAAAACTAATTTTTGGGGTTCCTTGGGATGGATCTAACTTTATGATTATGTTCAAAAGGTTGACAACTATTGAAAATGACTATTTGTTTACTGAAAAAGGCTTCCAAAATCAAACATTATGGCTTCTGCAATCTAGGAATTTTGGTGCAAAAAATGAAACTTCCCAAGAGGTCACCATCTCAGTTTTACTTCAGGGCAAGTGCACTTAGTTATGGAATTTTTATCATATTTGTTACCAAGGCTCCAATTTGAATTTTGAAAATTATTTTCACAAGTTTCTAATTTAAACTGACAGTTCAATGATGAAAATTTGAATTTTGTATCAATTGAAGAAAATTTCAATTTTTCTGTTAGGTGATGGAGAATTTGTCATTTTCATGTCAATGGAAAGAATGGCCATGGTGGTGCACTAGTGGTGGATTAGGTGGTTGCCAAGTGGCTAAACGGTAGATGCCTGCAGGGCATAGATGAGGCAAGAAATGTGGAAAAAGGAGGTGTGCATTAGTGGCAACAATGATGACGATGGCAAAGTTGACAGAAAAGGGGCTACATTGGGTGGCACACTTAGGCCTATGTAGCCCCTTTGTAGGGCTTGTGCAGCCCTCAATGGGGCCTACATAGCCTATCCCTAGGCTTGTGTAGCCCTGTTTAGGGCCTACATGGCCCTCTGCTAGGCTCACATGACCCTTTTCTAAGGCATGCACAACACTTTTTGGCCCTCCTTGGGTCCCGTGTGGCTCTCCTTGGGGTTCACACAATCCTCCACATGGCTAGCATGGCCCCAAAAGAGGCCAACATGACCCTAAAATGAGGTGGTGATCTATGGCATAGGAGGCAATTTCTGGTGGTGCAAGAGGCAATTTGTGGTAGTGTGGGAGGTAGTTTGTTGTAGCATGGGAGCTATTTCTAGTAGCATGGGAAGTGGTTTTTGGTGGTGTAAGAGGTAATTTGTGATGATATAGGAGGCCATTTCTAGTAGCACGAGACCTGTTTTATGGTGGTGCATGAGGTAGTTTATAGTGGCATGGGAGGCACTTTTTGGTGGTGCTAATGGTAGTTTTTAGCAATGTTAAAGGTGGCCAAGGACACGAATGCAAGATGGAGAATGTGGTAGAAATGTCAATAGCAATCAATGTAGGTTTTAGGAATGTTGGCAGGTAGGGGGCATGTTAGGGCAATGACAAATAGAACATGTGTAGGAGAGTGGTGGCATGTGCATGGGAGAATAATGGTAGAAGCAGGTGGCATGGCCCTTGTAGGCTGACATGGCCTATATTTTTTTTTTTACTTTTTAAATAAATTATTATTCTAAGTTTTTAGAAAATAAAAAATAGATTTTTAAAGTTGGAGGGTCAGGGTTTGAACCCGTGACCTCCCATTTTAAATCTATTTTTTAAAAAAATGTTTTATTACTATTTTATTCCACCTTGCTTTGGCAGTTAAGGTGGTAATTCAATCGATGACAAGGTGGAGGTTCGGTATGGGTAAACAATGATTTCAAGTTGATGCTTGATCCTAAAATTTTGACATTTTTTTTTAAAAATAATAATAATTTAATATTATTTTAATTCATGTATAATGAGAAACTTTAAACATTAATATCTCCCAAACCATAAGTCCAATTGAGACAAAATTTGTACTGTTTCAATCATCTTGATGAGTAGTACATGTTGGACATAGTTTTAGGGTTCAAAAATGAAGTTGATTTTTTTTTTCAGAAATTAAAAGGATCAAACTAGCCTATTTTGTTGAATTGACATTTCTAGGATGACATATGGTAACTTAAAATATTCTAGATTACTTGGATAGCGAATTTCAATAAAACAATATCAATTCAGGTCATGATTACTAAATTTTTGGAAAGAAATGTAACAATGACCCTAATCAATTAATAATTATAGTATTAAGATGGGTAAGAGTTACCTAGGGCAGTGATCATTGTCTTACCAACATCTTTTATAATTGATAAATCTCGATGAGGTGTATCAAATCTTCATCGGTTAATGATATTTGTGAAAGAATTTTGTTAGTTGTTGGGATCTAGATGCTTGATCCCTTGTTCATGAAATCAATGAAAAGGTATCTTCTAATTTACATCATAGACATATGGTGCATTTGGTAATGATTAATGGCTTTCCTTGTGTTGTGGCTTCAAGGGTCATCATTAGGTTCATGTTGTAGTTAGTCCATGATTCTGAATGGCCCTTGGGTTATGGTTTGCTCTAATACTAATTGTGACATCCCATCCCTGGATGTCATGGTAAATGTCAAATATACGATATATTAAACATTATGCGTATGAAGAAAATATACCAAATGTGAAATATATGTGATATTTGATATTATGTATAAAAGAAATAATAGGAAAATGTAGAAAGAGAAAGAAAACAATGCTTTATTGATATGGAATAATGAATCTGGAATGTGCTCTGAGAGTGTTCCTTGGGGTTTTCTTCCTTTGGCATCTATCCCTTAGAGGCAATCCAACACTACCACCATGATTAGGCCTATAACCTAGCCAGAAGAAATGGCCAATCCACTTCCTGTCCCACTTCACCTAGCTTCCCATGACTTGCTTGTACAAGCTTTGCCACTCCATGCTGACATGACCTCAAACCTTGGGTATAAATTTCTTAGGTCAAACCTCCAAAGGTTACCCTAAGAGAGACATCTGTTATTACAACATGCCCTTTCAAGTCTCAATTAAAAATACCCTTTTAGGTCTTATTAAGATAATAATAACACTTGTTATGAAGAGACACCATTTTCATTAGGTACTAGCATCATTTGAAAATGGGGATGTGATAGTACCCCATTCCTCTCTTCCAGTGTAATAATTGTTGACTATAGCAAGGGAAGTGTAAAGGATTTTCAATTAGTTATTTATAGACTTTATTTAGTTATAGGTGGATGTTGCAGGGATGTAGAAGAACATTGAGAGAGCTAAGAAGATGAGTGTTTATGGGAATTGATTAATGTTTATGGGAATTTATTAATTTTTTTATGGAAAATTTATAGTTGCATAACCCTCACTATACTCCTACATATATATGATGATATTTATATTTTATAATTTGTGAGAGAAGTATAGATTTTTGGCTTATGTAGAGACATGCAATTTTATAAATTGAAATGTATGCTTAGTCTTTGATTTGGCATGTATTTTTGTAAAATTTTACCTTTCATGATATTTAAATATATTGAGTGGTTTATTCTTAATACATATTTATGCACCATTAGTTGCAAGTTTATGATGCTTTCATTATGTTATTATTAGCGGTCCTAGGCATCACTTCATCCTAGGCAAAAGTGGTAGGGTGGGATGCTATAAAGACCTTACTTAAACTTAACTTAAAGATTTTATGATGTTTCTATCTTTTTCTTCATCATTTTTTCTATTACCTAAATTGGAAATAGACAATTGAAAAAGTTTCCATGGTGGTATGGATCATCTCTAGTCTTTCAAGATTGTTCTTATCAAAATTGGGAATGCTAGTGAGATGTCTCTCCTTGGCTTGAGACATCTCCTTCAGAGTTGAGGCATCTTAGCCATATTTTGGATTTCTCAAGTAAGATGTTTCACATCCAACTGAGATGTCTCATCTAAGATGATTGTCAAATATCCCAAACATCTCCAATGAGAACCCATATCTTGAATAAGTTGTCTCTTTAACCTGTAGGATGTCTCCATACAGTCCAAAACTTATAAAATCCATACATGGGGAAGAGAAGAAGGGAATTAAAATACTTGTTCCTACACCAACTCTCCTACCCTTCCAAAAGTAAACTCATGTAAATAAGAAAGTAGGAGTTGGCAAGATCCCCCACTCCTGTCATTTGGCCTCATGGATCCATACAACATCATCCATGAATTGATCCTTCCAATGGATCAAATACTTATACCTCTTTACTTTTTGAGTGCTTGAACCTTTCCTTCACTTTAGTATGATTACCTTCCTTTCCACTAAAGGCTTGGACTAATCAATAGTCCCCCTTTAACTCATTGATGTTGCTTTGTATGGTTTCCCTCATCAATTGGTGCATGATAGTGTAGAATATTTGAGACATTAACATAAAAGACATATTAACATTATTTGGTAAATCAATTTCAAAAGCATTATCATTAATATTAACCCTAATTCTAAAAGGCCCATCTTTTAGTTTTTAGCTTGGAGAAGGTAAAACCTTTTAACCACTTCTTCTATAAGTGCATTCAAACCAAGTCACAAATAGCAAAATTTGGCTTCCATTTTCCCTTATTTCTTTTGACTCTCTCTACAAACTTGTTATCAAGATTTGATTTTAATTGTGAATGGAGATCTCTCATATTTTGTATAAAATTAGCACTAAATTTGAGCTTCACCATCAAAGCTCTTCAAGATGTCCACCATCTTAGGATACAATTCTTGATTTACCTCAAATGAAGTTTTGCTAATGGCCATAGGAAAAGAATTATTATATGAAAACTTAGCATGAAACAAGAAGTTTTTCCACTTGTTTGATTATCCATCATAAAAATATCTCAAAAAATTCAACAAGGATTTATTTACCACCTCTGTTTGGCCATCAAATTGTGAGTGATACATATTAGAAAAATGTAGCTTTGTCCCTAAAATTTTCCAAAGGGATCTTTAAAGGTAACTAGTAAATTTGGAGTCTTTATCACTAACAATATATAAAGGAATTCCATGTAACTTCATAACATGCTGAAAAAATAAATTTTCCACATAAGAAGCATCACTCACCTTTTTATGTAGAATGAAGTATGTCATCTTGGAGAACCTATCCACAACAAAAAAAATTGCATTGTTTCCACTCATGGTTTTTGGAACACCACTCACAAAATCCATAGATACCTTTTCCCATTAACCCTTGGGAATTGGCAAAGACATATAATGTCCATCCACTCCTTTAATTTCTCTAAATTTGTAACAAGTTAAATAGTCCTTCATAAATATTGGAACTTTAGTTACCATACTTGGCCAAAAATAGTGCCTACCAAAAAGTTCCAATGTTTTATCCATGACCATGTAACCTTCCATGCCACTACAATGCTTTTCATATAAAATATTTTCCCTAACATCAGCATTAGGAACACATACCTTCTTATTTTTAAATAATAGTTCATCTTGGATATGATAGTCCCTTCATTGGCTTATCCTACTCAATAATGGCTCTTTGAGGCTTCTTTAGTATGTCTAATTTTTTATAAATAATATCTCATATTCCTATTGTAATTTGGTTCCATTAATGATAAATCTAGAAAAAATTTGAAACTAATATGATTTTAGATTATAAGAAGTAAGAACTCAGAAGTGAAAAATTAAATATAATAATAATAATAATAATATAGATGCATGGTCGTGTACTCCTACCATATATGGTAGGTCCATGCATGTCATGCAATATTCACAAATAGTATCAATATTATTTGATGCTATTGTGCTAGGACCAATGTCAACCAGGACCTTGTAGGTTGTGACAAGGTTTATTAGCTAGGTATTTTCCAAATTCAAAAATATATTTAAAAGAAACATTTTGTGGATACTATAGAATGGTTGGAGTGCCCCAGAAACACAAATGTATAATCTGCCACATCACTTGCTATGATGCATGATTGGGCCATACTAATTGTTGTGTGAACATGTTGCATGATTTGTGCATTAGTGCTTAAGCTTAGATTCGTTACACAACTGCAACTATGACTTGTTGCTTTGCCTAATGCCTATAGCTTCATCTTGTGTCAATGATATGCTATAATGTTTTTTGGTACGGACTCACTATTGGACTACCATAATGCCTTCAATGCCCACAATCTTATAGATACAATTAGATGGATGTATGCCTAATAGCTACGTATGTGTTCCTATCTACTTATAAGAAAATTTAGAAGTTAGGGTAGGTCATATGACACAAACTTTATATTTTATATTTTTTGTGAATTATGGTGGGAAGTGTCTAATTCCAAAAAAAAAAAAAATGAAAAAAATATAGAGTTCATAAAAAATTTGACACTAAGAAGACATCATTAAAAAGTATGGAATTTTTTCTTAATTTTAAGACTATCTACTCAAGTGTACAATATTTCAATTGAAAATTTTAAAAAATAAGCAAAGATAATTAATTATTAGTAGGGAGGAAGGTCCTAGTTCTAACAAGATTTGCATCACTTTTTACCATTTATGTTTGAACTTAAAATAGCAAAAATATTGAGCTACGATGTAGTACCAAGATTTATTTCAAAGTAAGAAAGTGTTATCATTTATGAAAGACATTCACCTCATTTCTTGTTATTGATTTTATGTGGAGAATATTTACAATCAACTATAATATTCTTATCAACACTCATTTTAATCTATGAGTTAATAGTATTCTTGATAGATAAGAAAAAATTTACCTTACAAGCTATCTAACTAAGCTACTTAATACTTTGATAAGGCATCAGTTGGCTGTGTTGATGTAGGGATGTAGAGGTAAATGCCTCAACGTAGATGCCTTAACATAGATGCCTTGACCCATACTATTGCATCTATTTGAATAAAAGTTAATTTTTATTAGCTAAGATATCAGATATCCAATATTAGGAACCAAGATGTAATGTTGGATATCTAATATCATGGGATGTGTATCAACCTATATATATAGCACTTGGGTGCATGGTTTGGGAATAATTCTTTTGTTAATAGAGTAGCTGAACTCTTGCAGTTTTATTTTGTAGTCTTAGAAAATATTCAGTAAGTGCCTGTAGTGTGGATTTGAGTCAGTTGTACAACATCTTATTCAAGTGGCAATGTATCAAGACATATTCCATGAATAGCAATAAGATCAAGATTGATTCTTATTCATTGCAGCACTTTGACTTAGATTATATTTACTTTCCATGAAATTTACTTTTCATGTACTTAGTTAATATTTACATTTCCATATATATTAATGAATTAGTAGAATGAGTCTGGCCAGTTTCAAGCATAAACATATATTAGCTTGGTAATCCTAGTAGCATTATTTCTTGGTTCACCTAGTAACATAGTGCTTGGTAATCATAGTAGTGAACATGAAAAGTCATCACTTGTAGGCTAGTTTAGACTTTACTTTCCATTGTTTATTAGTTTAAATAATTGATATTTTATTATTTTTTGGAGTAGAATAAGTTTAAAAAAACATCAAGAATCATATGCCTCACTTTGGACTAAACCATATGTGACAAATCTACCACTAGTCCAAGTGGGAAGATAGTGAACTACGACCAAGGAATAACGATCTAGATGCCACAACTAGTCCCATCTATAGAATTTGACTAGATTGTGCATGAATGCATGTGATTCATTTGATTGGGTGTAGGGGGTGGGGAGGGGTGGGGTGGGGGGTGTACCCATTGCTCATCATTGGGATCGTCATTGGATGGTGCTAGTTATCTAGATTAGTTATATTATACATGATTGTTGTAAATGCATTAATGATTTATCTTTTAGAAAATATTAAGTCACACAAATTATAAACTAACAATAATATCTCTTTCACATGGAAGTGATAATGCATCGTATGAAGAGAACATTCATTGGAAAAAAAATGAGATATATATTGAAGAAAAATCAAGTGACCAACCTCATGTAGGGGTTTCATATGTTCATGACCACCTTGACTACACTCAAGGAATACATTCACCTAACTTAGACAATCTTAGAGGACATGGAGTAAATCCTAGATTAGGAAGGATCTCAAGGCCTAGGACCTCCTCTAAACCTAGAAAACATAAATGCATTGAATCTCCTTGAAGCCACACCCTTTTGAATCCATTTGAGTCTTTTCTTGGTTTGAAGAATACCAAGCCACCAATTCATTAATAAGTTTACTTAGAAAAAGGGACAATACATTTCCAAAACAAAGGGAGATCATAGAGTTGTATGGATGGATGGGTGACGTGGACTAATTTCCTATTTTATCAAAATAAACCATATCTTAGCATCAACATAAATCATTAAAAGTCAAAGGTAAAACCAAACATTAGCAATCAACACCATTATAGTACAATCCACCATCATGAGCACTTATTATACAACAAGTGAGAGTAATTCAAAAAAAAAAATGTAATAGAGAAAGAAATAGTAAAAATGTTAACAATGGTGTAAGACAAAAACAAGTAAAGATGAAGAATGTGTAAAATAAAAATGTGTAAAAAAAAAGGACAAAGAAACTAAGGGCTTTAGAATGGTTAGCATGAGTGACCATCTCTCCCATGATTGAGTTGAAAGGAGGAGATATGAAATAATGAGCAAGGTTATCCATTAATAGAGGTAGTGTTAGTATTGGCCTTTTTAGGCTCATGGAAGGATTTGATTTGCTGGATGTTGGCTAATAATTTCCTATCCAGGCTTTCGGGTTTATAGATCATCATGATCCCTGAAGGAAAATTTTCATGAATGATATAAGGTCCTTTTTATAACATTTGAAATTTAGTTTGTTGTGGCACATGTGCAGGATTCTGATACAGAACCTTATCTCTTGGTTGGTATTTGACTTTCCTAATCCTTAGGTCATGATGTTTTTTTGTTAAAGGCCTTGTGCAGTTTATTGGATGATAGGGCAGCTAATCATTTTTCATCTAGTAAGTTAAGGTTCATTAACCATTCTTTCTATGCTAGATTGAGGTCAAGGTTGAGGTCACATGCTATAGATAGTGTACAGAGCTCAGCCTCGATAGGAAGTATTGGAAGTTTACCATACACTAACTCATAGGAAGAGTAGCCTATAGGGAGTTTCCATGTGGAGTGATATGCCCAAAGAGCATTGTTCAATTTGGTGCTCTAGTCTTGCCTATATTTGCTAATGGTTTGTGTTAATATTTTTGTGATCTTCCTATTGGTGACTTCAGCTTGGCCATTCACTTGAGGATGATATGGTGTAATTAGCTTATGCTCAACTCCTAAGCGTTGCATCAACTTCTGAAAAAGTCACACCTGTAAAATGTGTACCATTATCAAAAATAAGTGGAAGAGGCATGCTAAACCTATTTATGATTTTTTTGTTGAAAAAATCATGTAATGGTAGATGATGTATAGTCAATAACAATGACTGTTTTTGCCAATTTTGTAAAATAGTCAACAACAACAACAATGTAGGCTTTTCCATTAAACATTGGTGTAATAGGCCCCATGAAATCAATTTCCCATATGTTGAAGGGTTCTAAAGGTTGAATCCATTATTGTGGACCCTCCATTCTACTAGTCATTCCCCCATCATGTTAGTAGTACTCACAAGATTGGATGAAGTGATGAGCATTCTGGAACAATGTAGGCTAATAATACCTTGCAAGCAAGATTTTAATCGCTATTCATCTCCCAGTGTAATGACCCCTAAAAGGGCCCTCATGAACATCTTGGAGAACTTACAATTGATCTACATCAGGAACACACCATCAGATCAAGCCATCGAAACACACCTTATAAGGGTGTCCATTGATTTCCATGAAATATTTTGCTCAATGAAGAAACTATCATTTCTTTTTAACATCTAGCCCTTGTGGTGTTTCTTGTGTGAGAAGATAGGTAAGAATGCTACTATAGCAATTTGTCTCTGTGGTTCATTGATCATTTATTACACTTGCAAAGAGGATTTTGTTAGGGAAGCAATTAGAAATTGGATATTCATCCTTTTTGTTGTCCCATCGTAACTAAGATAAATAATTAGCAACAACATTCTCGGTGCCTTTATGATCGATCATCGTAAGATCAAACTCTTATAAGATCATGAGCCAACGTATGATGCGAGGGATCACTAGATTGCACTATGATCCATGTGTACAAATATATTATAGCCTAATACATAGTGCCTAAATTTTTCTAGTGCATACACCACAATCATTAACTCTTTTTCTATTGTGGTGTAGTTGAGCTATGCACCAGAAATACTTTGACTTGCATAGTGAATGTAATAGGGTCATTTCTGGCAATCAAACTATGTAAGTATGAATCCTAAGGCAAAGTTGTATGCGTTAGTCATTATGTGGAATAGTCTGAACTGGTTAGGAGCTTGTAGAATGGGTGTTTCTACAAGCTTCTACTTCAAGGTTTGAAAAGCTAGTTCACATTCCTTGGTCCATTCAAAGGGTATGTCCTTCTTCATTAATTCTACCAATGGTTTTGCAATCTTTGAAAAGTTCTTGATGAAGTATCAATAATAGCCAATATGTCCAAGGAATGTTGGATATCTTTTACAGTTTCAGGTTGATGAGTGATTCCTTGGATGACTTTAATCTTTTCAAGACCTACCTCTATCTCTATTTATGAAATCTTATGCCCTAAAACAATGCCTTATTGGACCATTAAATGGCTTTTCTTCTAATTAATCCTTAAGTTGGTCTCTACACATCATTTCAATACTTGCTCTAATTGGTCCAATGCTTGTTCAAAGTTTGCTCCGTAGGTGGAGAAATCATCCATAAAGACCTCCATACCATTCCCTATTTTCTATTGAAATATACTTAGAACTTGACATTGAAATGTTGCTAGGGCATTGCACAAGCCAAATGGCATCTACCTATATGTAAATGTTCCCCAAGGACTTGTGAATGTAGTTTTGGCTTCGTCTTCTAGTGCTATTTGAATTTGATTGTATCCACTATAACCATCCAGAAAACTATAGTAGCAATGCCTTGCAATGGTATCTAAGACTTGGTCGACGAACAATAATGGGAAATGATCATTAAAATTTACCATGTTTAACAACCTAAAGTCTATACACACCCTCCATTTACCTCCCTTTTTTAGCACAATGACTAATGGACTAACCCATTCACTATCAGCAATGGGGTAGATGAACCCAGATTTTAGAAGTTGTTTAATTTCTTCTTTAACCACTTGATTAGGCTTTGGGTTCAGTCACCTTTGCAGTTGTCATTGGGGTTTCATGGAGGGATCAATGTAAATTCTATGTTAACATATCTAAGGATCTGTTCCAGTTAATTCAGGATATGACCAAGTAGAGCCTTTCCACCATTTTTTTACCATCTTCAATAGTATTTCTTTTTATTGAGAAGCGAGCTTAGTGTTAATGATCATCAGTTTTCCATTCTTGAGAAATGTGTACTCCATACTAGTGGGCAATGGTTTTAACTTAAGGGGCTCTTGCCTAAACTAATTAGGGATTTTCAACTTCTCCCAGTTAATATTTTTGATGTCAGCACTTGGAAGTTGATGATGGACTTGCTCCAATGTATCTATGCTATTGATATAGGCATAAGTTAAGCTCTCAGTTGGTTCCATGCATAATGTTGAGTTTTTCTCTCAGTCAGTTATCAGCCACTGGGTGCCTTTCTGTCTTGTGGCTACTGCATATAGGCATCTCTGTATGTTAGTCACTTATGCATACTAGTTGTATGCAGGAAATGTTATGTGTTGTACAAACTAGGCCTTCTGCACGCAGTTACACCTTGTGTCACTATATGTGATGCATGGAACTTTCTTCTTCTTGATCTTTTCAAACATATTTTCCTTTGATATTTCTAGGGAATGATCACGTATGCTTAGGCAGGCATCAATTGTGCTTAGCCATGCCCTTCCCATAATGATTGGGAAGTTTCCCTTACAATTTTTGACTTGAATCTCTAGGAAATTAGGTAGATATGACCACCCACAAATAGTGGTGACAATGTCCTCCACTAGTCCTAATGGAACAGTGATTGACTAGTCAGCCAACTCTAAACAAATGTTACTCTTTATTAGTGGCGGTAGGTTTCAGACTTTGTACATTTCTTGAAACATTAAGTTAACACTAGAACCTAAATCCAAAAGAGCTTTTTAAGGCTCATTTATAGCAATTTGCAAATATATAAGAGGACTTCCAAGATCAAAGAATTCCCTAGGAAGATCGCTAGCTTGAATCCAATCGGTAATGGCATGAGTTAACATGATCATGTGCATTGGATGCAATTTTTGGTTTAAAGGAAGCTCTAAAGATTCAAATGAAGGTGAGGCAATTGAAGAATTATTCGCTTGTGGCTA
The DNA here is from genome assembly GCA_015680685.1 of Gnetum montanum. NCBI lineage: Eukaryota > Viridiplantae > Streptophyta > Gnetopsida > Gnetales > Gnetaceae > Gnetum > Gnetum montanum. The sequence continues at coordinate 42,723 of MNCI01007761.1, read as the reverse complement.
TAAGGACTTAGTTGGACTATTGGTTCTAAAGAAAGGTCTCTTATTTGTGTGGTTTTTTGAACCAATAGTAGGTTGAGGAGTGATAGCCCTTGTAGCATTACATTATTGTAGCTGGGTAGGGAGCTCACTCTACATAGTTGGAGCATGTGGTAATGGAGCTAAGGGTGGAAGAGGTGCAGTTGGATGAGAAGAATAGTATGTTTGTGAAACATTGCTCCTAGGAGAAGGAGTTCTATAGTACTCATGGGTTTGGTAGTGAGGCTGAGGAGCAACATGACTAGTGGAGTCATGTGGAGAAATCGACTATAGAACACAATACCCATATGGTTAAGGTTAACAGTGAGGGAATTGTTGATGTGGTAATGGCATTTCCCATGATTGTGGATGTTGCCATTGTTGATACTATTCATTTTGTTGGGGTGGAGCTCCACTTGGATAATATGTCAAGGGTTGGTGGAACTACCGTAGGTTACCTTGAGGATAAGATAACCTTCTAGGTGCTTGCCATCTATTTAATCGTGGGTTTAGTGCATACACCCAGACTCTTGTAAATGTGAGACTACTGGGTAGCATCCTTTAGGATGGTCATATTGGCATATCTCACATTTGCCATCATTGTCTATATCTGAATCCACAACCTCTTGAATGATGATAACTTTTCCCTTACCCCTATGATGAGCTATGATATCAAGACCATGATATTGCATCCACGATATCAGATCCATGATATCGGAGCCTGCCAAGTCATATCAAACACTCGATATCAGGACCTATCTCATTACCTATAAATAAGAGACTAGGGCACTTGGTTTCAGGAGTAGTTTTCTTAGTCCCTTACCCAAACTCTTGCAATTTTTCCTTTTCAGAGTTATAATTATTTCTGAGTTTCCATAGTAGGAGTCATAAAGTGCATGGATCTTTATTCGAGCATTGTGTACATTAGCACACCTTGTGTCTAGAAATAAAGATGAACTTTGTGATAAACCTTGCACCATTTAGAATAGCTTATTATTGCATTTAATGTTATTTACAATTATTTAACACTTTGATTAGTTAATTGATGTTATTTTTATAGACTTATTAATTTTCAACAAGTAAGCACACTTAGTACGACCACTTCAAGCATATGTGGAACACTTGGTAACCTAGTAAGGACTAGTGTTTGGTAATCCCAGTAGTGTTACATTGGTTCAGGATGTGTTCAGCAAGTGGAAATAGATGCTGGTGTTAGAACTAGTTAGAGAATAGTTACTAGTTAAATCAAGTTAGTTATTAGATTATTTCATTCCTCCAATTCAAGAACCAGGAACATAAAGCATAAAAATCATATACCTCAAGATTACTTAACCATACAATTGTGTCTTACAAGTAAGCTTGGAAGGACAATGATTACATAACCCATCCTTGTTCTATGTAAGTAAATAAGCACTTAGTCCTTGGAGTTTGACTAGATCATGCGTAAACACTCGTATTCATATGGTTGGGCATAGGGGTATCTCACTGCTCATCATTGGTGTTGTTGCCAAGGAATTTGTTATTTGTATGCTGATTAGAACTTAAGAAAATATTTCCATCATTGGAAAAAACCCTTAGGGTTAGTTATCCTACAATCATCAAAAAGATAGTATTGCACACTAAATAATCAATCATGTCTCCTTTTTCTTATGAGTGCTTCACCACTTAGGTCTGACATCATGAATAATCAAAGTAGAGTGTATAGGATAATCTGCTAGTACCCCAATAGTTTCATGTGGTTTACACTCATCTTGATGAGTATGTACCAAACTCTACCTTTATCCTCCACTAGGATGAACAACTGCATTGGCATGATCTAGAAGGTAACATAGTGTTACCTCCCGATCGCTCAGTTCCAAGCATGCTTCTTCGTGCTCTCACACGAATTAGTCTGCAACCCTTACAAGTAGAGTACGTTGTGCATGAACATGAATTAATGAAGTATCGACCCATGGAGGCACAATGACAAAGGAACTTATAATAGGAGAGACATCAAAAATCTATGAAGGAAAAATGATCTCAAGATGTTTTGTATGTTCTAAGTGAAAACAAGGTCAGTGAACCTACCTTGAGAGGTTTTCCATGAAATGATGTTCCTCTCATTGACTTTGGTCAAGGATTTGTGTATCAAAATTTTCAATCAACTATTCATAACCTAGGTTCTGATACCAATAGACACAAAGGATTTGAAAAAGAAACACGAACACATGACGTTGATGGACATTCCAATCATAACTATGATCAAGGCCAAGACCACCCACGAGAAAGTGACAGACGTTGTCATGGTGCCAATCCTCCTTCCTCTTCACCTTCATTATCTACTTTCCCCTCTCCTTTGGGATCAGAATGTAGTCACAAAGGGAAAGACCATGAGAACAATGGTAAGTGAAACAGAGATCATAGACAAAACAATTGAGAAAGGGGATGAGGACATTCTAAAGAAACACATCATGAAAGAAGGGAGATTAGGGAACAACATAGGAATCATAGACACCTTAGGTAATATGATCATGATGAATCCCTACTCACCACTTGAATTATGTTAGATATAACAGAGGTTGTTAGGATTCCAACAAGGCACCAAAAGGATAGTAGGATCAAAAGACTAGACATGAACAACATTCCACAATTTGAAGGGGAATAAAATGCTGATCCTTAGAACCATCTACAAGCATTTCATGATGCATGTGCCTTGAAAAATATAGAAAATGAATGGAAAAAACTAGAGTTATTTCTATAGACACTAATCAATAAAGCAAAAAGCNAAACTAGAGTTATTTCTATAGACACTAATCAATAAAGCAAAAAGCTGGTATCGGTCCTTAGAATCAGAATCCATTCGTTGATGGAGTACCATGTTAAAGTTATTCAATGATAAGTATCAAACATACTCTCGAGTGTCCAAGCTATGCAAGAAAATCCAAGGATGGAAACAAGGAGGAAACAAACCCTTGGATGCTGCCATGGATAGATATTATGCATTATTACTATTGGTGAACATTTGGGACGGGAGCACCAATGAGTGTCCTCGAATAGGATTTAGGTTCCTGCTGGTCTCTGGCAACACCAAGGCCCAAATACCTCCAAATAAACTTAGTAGTTAATGTGAGTATGTGTGTGTGCTTTTGCGGTGTGCAGTTATGAAATATGAAACGATTGCATTGTGTGTAAGCTACAAATGACTTATCTTAAAGAGATTTAGCCAACTTTTCCAAGTACTGTGAGTTGTTGAGAGTTCCTATTTTGTTTAATTGCCTAGTCTATGTGGTCCTTATAATACCTACTTGTAACAAATAAAATTTTGCAAAAACATTCGAGCATAACTCCATGAATCTACTTCTAATTTTACCTAGAGAAAGAGATAGTTCCATAAGAAAACTAGAAATAGATCAAGATTCAATGGAAATAGACAGAAAAGAAAGAAGATTTGTGTGGACCTTAAATGTTTAAACAAGGTAAAATGATATGAGTAAACACTTCGCAATAAAGCTATCCAAAATTCAATAACTATGAATTGTTCAAACTTCCAAGGCTCAAATAAGCAATTTCTTCAAGACAATCCTACTATGCTACCAAAAGATTGCTACATAAACTACCATGTACGAGACTCCATTTTGGCTAAATAATGGATGTCAACAATTGCATTCAAAAGAACCTTCAAAAGACTTGACAATTTCTGATTGAAATACCATGGACATTTACTTTAAAGATAAAAAGAAGCTATTCTGGTCCCATCAAAATACCAAAGACTTTTTGAACCCTCTTGACTATTGAATCGGGGGGGGGCATGACTACAAGCAGAGGCTCTCTTACAACGATCTCAATAGTAGTTCTTATACGTTGCACAATAATCAAATTTACTACTAAAATTCTCTTAAGGCTTTCAAACACAAGCGCTTCTATGGCAAAATTTTAACAGAAATTTTCTATTGGGCAACAAGAACAATAAGAGCAATCTAAAAATCCCAAAATTACTTGCCAAGGATGATACTATCTAAACCACTAGCTAAAAAATTTAAACAAAATAAAAATAAAACATAACTCATAGGACTTTGAAAAAGAAGCTGAAATTTTTTCTTTAGCCAGTCATCTTACAAACAATCTTTCACAATTTCTTCTTTACAATGCTCTTCTCCCAAGACTCAAAGTGTGTCTCCAAGTGAGAGCCCAAGTGTATCCCAAGTCTTCTAAAGTGTGTTGTCTCCCTTGTCATGATGATGATCTTCTTACCCCTGAAGCCTTTTTATAAGGTTCATAAGGTAGTTACATTCCAAAATGTCTTAGCTAACGTTTCTCCCAAGTAAGGAGGTTACAACTTACCCAACTAGTTAGGAGAAAGTTATGTAGTTAGGAAGTTATACATAAAGTTAGGAGGAATTTATGCTAACATTAATATTTGTAAATATTATAAATTTTATATAATATTACAAATATTTTAACATTAGTATTGCAAATATTTTATGGGTAGTAACTTATATAATAATGTTTAAAAAATAATGTTTTAAGACTTGGAATAATTAAATTAAAGGTAAATCTTCAACCGGGCACTTGGAATAATTAAATTAATGGTAAGTTTCAGCGATAGATTAAACTGCAACTCCAGCATCAGTTAAAATATCTCCTGCTTTGCGAATTCGGTTATACACCTATCTTAGTGTGCCTTCGTGTCTCCGTTGCCGCATCTAGTGGGTTGGTATGACGATAACGAATGTGTCGGCGTCGGGCACTGCTGCTGTTTTGGGAAATTTCAGATTGCAGGTTCACCATTATGAAGTTTTCTTTGGAAGCAGTTAACGTAGCAACCAAAATGTATTCCCCCGTGTTGCCGATGAAATTTGTAAGATAGTGCAATGGCCAGTAGGGTTTGATGATGCAATCACTCCTCAGTTGCTGATGTAGACTACTACGCAGGACAAGAGCTCACTGATGCAGCAGTGGTGCTGGAGAAGAGGATGATTTGATGATGAAGATGCCTTGATATTATCAAGTAAATTTGATAATGAGACTGGGGTTTGAATGAAACATGATTTTGTTTCTACGTGTGGACAAGGGTTTTGATTTTTTTCTGTTACCGTGTCCATGGCAAAGGGGTTTTGTCCCTCAGGGACTTGGCCATGCCCATGGCGATGGCAGTTTTCATGGTGCCCGTCTGTGCTGTGATAAGCACCGTGTGGTTGACGGTCTTACACTCCCACTGCTATGGTGAAAATGTGATTTTTATGGAACACCATGATTTGGAGTAGATTGAAAGCATAAATGGTTTCAGAAATGCAATTTCAATTTATTGGAGGTCCTTTTCAAGCATGATGCCAAAGAAATATTGAAACAGTAGCAAGAAGAATGACATATTCAGGGTCTTCCATGAATCTGACAATATTGGAAATTAAATCGGCAGTAACGAAGCTCTCTAGTGAAACTTGCTGATCATCTGCATTATTTACATCCCCTTTGCCTTTGCCTGCAACCTCCACTGGTTATCATCTTTGCCTGTATGTGTGTTTGCTCCACTACCATTGCCGCGTTCAGCAAGCGTATGGTGTTAGGAATCGATGGACCAACTGTTGCCTCCTCCTCCTCTCGCTCTCATTGCTGCACAATCTTCAAGACGACGGAGGGGCTACTAATTTTTATTTTTATTTTCTAGATTTTTGCAAGGCAGGGCCAAATATAAAATTGAGCTTAACAATGGTTAACAGGGATTTTTAATTTGAGACCTTTCCAGTGATTTTTTTTGCATTACTCATAATTTTAAGCATGTTCTTCACCAAAGCTTTTCAAGTAAATAATATAATTCCTTATTGTTCCATAAAATGGCCCAATGTGCCAATAATTACATCATTGCCTTGGCCATTGCTACTCGCAAAGGAAACAACTATGCCATCTCATGGATGGGCTTAGGTACAAAATGTGAAGAACCCTTGGGACTTATGCCCAAGGAAGGATGTCTGAGCTTAGAGCCCATCAAATACAAAGATTTTTGAGTAAGTTGCCAAGGAGGAAGGTGAGCTAAGAAAAAGAGAAAGTGTAGAGGAATACAATAGATATCCTTCCTTCCAAAAGAAGAGAGTTAGATTTTATGAGGATGAAGAAGAGTTACCACTTGAAAAGATGGTGAATAGGAAGACTTTTCCCATTCAAAAATTTGCATAAGAGGTATCAACAAAGGTGGATCAAATGTGGAACTCCCTAGATGATAAATTTCAAACCATTCTAAAAGTAGTAGTGGAGTCTAGAGAGCAAAGTAGTGACCAAGAGAGAAGGAAAAAGAAAGAAGCTGAGTCTACCCATAACAAAGGTAAGGGCAAAGTTGCCATCATTGAAGAAGTTGTAGATTTGGACATAGACAATGATGGTGGATGTGAGATATGCCAATATGATAATCCTAAAGGATGATGCCTTGTAGTCTCACATCTGCAAGAGTCTAGGATGTACACAGTAAATCCACAATTAAATAGATGACAAGAACCCAAATGTTACCTTATCCTGAAGGTAACCCAAGGTAGTTCCACCAACCTTGGACATATTATCTAAGTGGAGCTCCACCACAACCAAATGATTAGTATTAATAATGGCAACACCCACAATCATGGGGAATTCCATTCCCATGTTAACAATACCATTACCATCAACCTGACCCATACGAGTACTACATTCAGCAACTGATCTCTCCACATGACTCCACTAGTCATGTCACTCCTCAACCTCACTACCAAATCCATGAGTACTATAGAACTCCTTCTCCTAGGAGTGATGTTCCACATACATACTATCCTTCTCATCTAACTACACCTCTTCCACCATTAGCTCCATTACCACCTGCTCCAACTATGTAGGGTGAGTTTCCTGCCTAGTTGCAGCAACATAACACTACAAGGGCTGTCAATCCTCAACCTACTATTGGTTTAGACAACTGCACAAAGAAGAGAACCTTCTTTAGAACCAACAATCCAACTAAGTCATTATAGCCACAAGTAGCTAACTGTCCAATTTTGAAGCTTCTTTCAAACCAAAAAGTACACCCAATGCAAATGGTCATGTTCACTTATGCCATTACCGATTGGATTAAATCTGGCCATCTTCCTAGGAAATTAGTTGATCTTGGAAGTCCTCTTATATATCTAGAATTCACTGGGAATGAGCCTTGGAAAGCTCTTTTAGATTTAGGTTTTGGTATTAACTTAATCTCTCAAGAAATGTACAAAGCCTGGAACCTACCTCCACTAAAAAAGAGTAACATTTGTTTAGAGTTGGTCAACCAGTCCATCACTATCCCATTAGGACTAGTGGAGGACATTGTTACCATTGTTTGTGGGTGGTTGTATCTAGTCGATTTCCTAATGATTCAAGTCAACAACTGTAAAGGGAACTTTCCAATCATTATGGGAAGGGCATGGCTAAGCACAATTGATACACACCTAGGCATATGTGATCTCTCCCTAGAAATATCAGAGGAAAATATGTTTGGAAATATTGAGAAGAAGAAAGTTCCATCCATCGCATACAGTGATAGGGTGAAACTATGTGCAGAAGGCCTAGTTTGTACAACACTTAACATTGCCTGCATGCAACCAGTCTGCACAAGTAACAGATATACAAAGATTCCTATATGTAGCAACCACAAGACCAGAAGGCACCAAGTAGCTAACAATTAACCAAGAGAGTAATTCAACTATATGCATGAAACTAGTTGAGAGCTTGACTTGCACTTACGTTGATAGTATAGATACATTAGAGCAAGTCCCTCACCAACTTCCAAGACTTGACATCAAAAATATCAACTTGGGGAAGTTGAAAATTCCTAACAAGTTTAAGCAAGAGCCCCTCAAATTAAAATTGTTGCCCACTAGTATGGAATATACATTTCTCAAGAATGGAAAACTAGTAATCATCAATGCTAAGCTTGCTCCTCAATGAAAAGAAAAATTACTAAAAATGGTAAAAAAATGGTCAAAATCCTTTGCTTGGTCATATCATGAATTAATCAAAATAGATCCTAGGATATGTCAACATAGAATTTACATTGACCCCTCCATGAAGCCTTAATGACAATCACAAAGGCGATTGAACCCAAAGCTTAAGCAAGTGCTTAAAGAAGAAATTGTACAACTTCTAAAAGCCAGGTTCATCTACCCCATTATTGATAGTGAATGGGTTAGTCCATTAGTCATTGTGCCTAAAAAGGAAGGTAAATGGAGGGTGTGTATAGACTTTAGACTACTGAACATGGCAACATTTAAAGACCATTTCCCATTGCCATTCATCGACCAAGTCTTAGAGACCATTGCAGGGCAGTGCTACTATAGTTTTCTAGATGATTATAGTGGATATAATCAAATTCAAATAGCACAAGAATACCAAGCCAAGACTACATTCAAAAGTCCTTGGGGGACATTTGCATATAGGTAGATGCCATTTGGCTTGTGCAATATCCTAGCAACATTTGAATATTTGGTTCTAAGTATATTTCAATAGAAAATAGGAAATGGCATGGAGGGCTTTATGGATGATTTCTCCACCTACGAAGTAGACTTCGAACAAGCATTGGACTGATTAGAACAAGTACTGAAACAATGTGTAGAAACTAACTTAAGGCTCAATTTGCAAAAAAGCCATTTAATGTTCCAAGAAGGCATTGTGTTAGGGCATAATATTTCACAAACAGGGATAGAGGTAGATCTCAAAAAGATTAAAGTCATCCAAGAAATCACTCGTCGACCTAAAATCATAAAAGATATTCAATTATTCCTTGGACATACTAGCTATTATAAATGCTTCATTGAGAACATTTTGAAGATTACAAAACCATTGGTAGAATTAACAAAGAAAGACATACCCTTTGAATGGACCAGGGAATGTGAGCTTTCTTTCCAAACCTTGAAATAAGAGCTCATAGAAACACCCATTGTACAAGATCCTGACTGGTCCAGACCATTCCACATAATGACTGACTTGTCCAACTTTGCTTTAGAAGTTGCACTTATATAATTAGATGACCAAAAGTGACCCTATTACATTCATTATGAAATTTGAAGTATTTCTAGTGCATAGTGAAACACCACTAATTTTGGCCTAGCACTTTCAGATAAGAATCAAGCTAAGTCATGCTGCTACCCAACATGAGTACATCGTGACCAAACTTGGAGGCCTCCGAAATAGCCCCCAATGGTCCATGATTCAATAGGAAAGGTCCCCCCGGGGCCCACAAGCAAATGCACCAACTTTCAGCATCTAGAATCAAAAGTTTCAGGTTCAAAATTTTTGGTTTTGGCTAAGTACACTTTGGTTACTTTTTCAGACGCTGCACAGCATAAGGATCAGCATCACCAATTTTTAGAGCTCCAAAAATGAGCCAAAATGACTTGATTTTAAGGGTGTAAGTCATCCTCAAGGTTCACTATTGATAACTATAGGTCCCAGCCTTCAGAAATTCCAGATTTCAGCCCAAAATTGCAAGTTTTGGAGGTCACACTGCAGGTCACACTACAAAGTCACGCTGGATGCTAGACAAGCGAGGCGGTGTTAATCCTTCTTGATTTTCTTTTTCAAGAAATCTATAAAATGGAAAAGGGATATGAAAGTCCATGTAAAATCAGGCCAAATATTCAGCAAAAAAGAAAAAAAAGAAATATAATTTTTCCAAGTGGGCCAGATTTGGAGCTAATCTTTTTAAATTTTTTAATTTTTTTTTATCGCTTGAGGGCTTGTATTTCTAATTTGTATATTTTTTATGGGCTTGAATAACCCACAAGTTGTAAAATACATTGAACTTGGTCAAAGAAAACCTATGAAGAGGATGAATATCCAATCTATGACTTTAGACTACTAAACATGGCAACATTTAAAGACCATTTCCCATTGCCATTCATCGACCAAGTCTTAGAGACCATTGCAGGGTAGCGCTACTATAGTTTTCTAGATGATTATAGTGGATATAATCAAATTCAAATAGCACAAGAATACCAAGCCAAGACTACATTCAAAAGTCCTTGGGGGACATTTGCATATAGGTAGATGCCATTTGGCTTGTGCAATGCCCTAGCAACATTTGAATATTTGGTTCTAAGTATATTTCAATAGAAAATAGGGAATGGCGTGGAGGGCTTTATGGATGATTTCTCCACCTACGAAGTAGACTTCGAACAAGCATTGGACTGATTAGAACAAGTACTGAAACAATGTGTAGAAACTAACTTAAGGCTCAATTTGCAAAAAAGCCATTTAATGTTCCAAGAAGGCATTGTGTTAGGGCATAATATTTCACAAACAGGGATAGAGGTAGATCTCAAAAAGATTAAAGTCATCCAAGAAATCACTCGTTGACCTAAAATCATAAAAGATATCCAATCATTCCTTGGACATACTAGCTATTATAAATGCTTCATTGAGAACATTTTGAAGATTACAAAACCATTGGTAGAATTAACAAAGAAAGACATACCCTTTGAATGGACCAGGGAATGTGAGCTTTCTTTACAATCTCTGACCAAGTTCATAGTCAGAGATAGGGAACTAGTTTGCCTCTTCATAGTTCGCCATGACTATAAACTAGCAATGTACCGTCTGCTACAATGCTAAACTGGGACCGTCCAAGGGGTTATGACGTGAAACTAATCCACAACAATCCACTAAGACTATAAACTAGCAACATCATTGATGACTAGGAAAAATTGGAAAGGATCTGTTGGTGCAGTTGGCTGTTTTTGTTCCACAAACACTTGTTGCATGATTCATCCCATGGGGCCTAATGAAATTGATGCTGTGCATGATTTTTTTTGCTTTGAAAGCTGCACGTGGTGACTCCATCTCCTTGTTTAAAGTGTTTAGCTGACTGTTTCATTTTTGGTTTTCTTGTCTTCTTGGAGTTGTGTTTGCAGGATGACACTTCTGAGGCGTTCGTGCATAGATGCACTTCATCATGATGACAAGGTATCACATTTTTCCTAACGCACGCGATTGGGTTAATCAATTCCTTCATAAGTACATTCCCGACTCCTAATACAATCCCTATTCCCCATCATGATCCTTTATCCTATCCAATTATATCTCCTTAATACATTATGCTCACCACAAAACTCTTGATACATTGTTGCACACTGTAACTCTCTAAGCAGTTGCGACACAAAACATGATACACAGTACATGATGCAAAATGCAAGTGCCAAAACATGAGCATAGCACAAAAAGAAAGCTCCTTCAAAAAGACCAAAAAAAGAAAAAAAATAGAACAAAAAAAGGGTCAAAGAGAAAAATGCATGGAAAAGGTCTTTAAGACCCCGTTGACATCATAAACAAAAGACTATTGGCCATTCTCATACAAGCCCCAGGTGAGAAGGCAATTGTCTTGAAAAATAGTTACACTTGTGTCTCAAAGAGACCATGTTGTACATCATTGCGTGACTTTGGCTGTTTACAATGGGCATCGCAAATAATCTATAAGAGTCCCGTTTCTCCAAAGAACGCACCTCCTATGTCTTGGTTCTAAGTCTGCTAAAAACCTAGCTATTGACAAGGACCAATGACATAACTTGTGCACAAGAGAACATTCCTCTCCCACAAATCCCAGCAGTAATCATAGCCCTTAACCTCCTAGCTTCCCTAGTTACAACTGATTCCCTTGCATCTTGAACCACATTCCCTCAAATCCCATGTACTTTTAAAAATGGTGCGATGACACCCAGCCAAGGGCCGACAGTTAATGTTTGATGCTTTATTGCTCATGGTGTTTTGCACTTCTTTGTCGACGCCTCTCGGGTGGATTCCTCCAGACGTCAATAAAGAGGGACCAATGAAACACCACTAATTTTGGCCTAGCACTTTCAGACAAGAATCAAGCTAGGTCATGCTGCTGCCCAACATGAGTACATCGTGACCAAACTTGGAGGCCTCCGAAACAGCCCCTGATGGTCCATGATTCAACAGGCAAGGTCCCCCCAGGGCCCACAAGAAAATGCACCAACTTCTAGCATCCAGAATCAAAAGTTTCAAGTTCAAAATGTTTGGTTTTGGCTAAGTACACTTTGGTTACTTTTTCAGATGCTGCACAACGTAAGGATCAGCGTCACGAATTTTTAGAGCCCCAAAACTGAGCTAAAATGACTTGATTTTAAGGGTGTAAGTCATCCTCAAGGTTCACTATTGATAATTATGGGTCCCAGCCTTTAGAAATTCCAGATTTCAGCCCAAAATTGCAAGTTTTGGAGGTCACACTACAGGTCACACTGCAAGTCACACTGGATGCTAGACAAGCGAGCTGGTGTTAATCCTTCTTGATTTTCTCTTTCAAGAAATTTGTAAAATGGCAAAGGGATATGAAAGTCCATGCAAAATTAGGCCAAATATTCAGCAAAAAAAAAATAAATATAATTTTTCCAAGCGGGCCAGAGTTGGAGCTAATCTTTTTAAATTTTAAATATTTTTTTATCGCTTGAGGGCTTGTATTTCTAATTTGTATATTTTTTATGGGCTTGAATGACCCACAAGTTATAAAATACATTGAACTTGGTCAAAGAAAACCCTAGCCAAACCCTAGCCCAACCCTATAAATACCCTATCAATTCACACAAACTGGGAGAAGCAAAAGAAGCAAAGCAAAAG
>MNCI01007761.1:0-30014 GCA_015680685.1 Gnetum montanum | reverse complement strand
TATATAATACAATTTCATTATTGCCTCCCATTTACATTGTTTAGTTTTGTTTATGCGTTAAAAATATAACTTTGTTCATACTTCATTCATAATTCAGTACACTTTATTTACATTTCGTATCGCCATTTGCATTTCGTTTACATACCATTTACGATAACCCCAGCTCTAGCCATAGCTTACACTCAGGGAAGTCCTTGGTTGATTTACGTGTAGACCATCCAAGGCACTCTACCTTCGTTTACTTTTCCAGCTTGCCCTCAGGTGAAGGTAGGATCAGCTGTGGCTGCCCAGCGATCTCTCGGTGTTTGTTTCCCTTCTAGCCTTACACCAACGATTTAGGACGGTACACATAGCTCAACTACACCACAATAGAAAAAGAGTTAATGGTCGTGGTATTTGCACTAGGAAATTTAGGCACTATGTATTAGGCTATAATATATTTGTACACACTTATCATAGTGCAATTTAGTTCCTAATGAATAAACCAATGGTGAGCCCTTGCATCATATGGTGGCTCATGATCTTACAATGATTGATCGTAAAGGCATCGAGAATGTGGTTGGTAATCATTTATCTCAGTTACAATGGGACAAAAAAGAGGATGAATATCCAATCTCTAACTACTTCCTTGATGAACTCCTCTTTGCAGGTGTAATAAACAATAAATTAACCATAGATACAAATTGGTATAGTAGCATTCTTACCTATCTTCTCACACAAGAAACACCACAAGGGCTATATGTTAAAAAGAAACAATAGTTTCTTCACCCAGCCAAATATTTCATGGAAATCACCGATCACCTTTATAGGATATGTTCTGATGGCTTGGTTTGATGGTGTGTTTCAGATGTAAATCAGTTGCGAGTTCTCCAAGATGCTCATGAGGGTCCTTGTGGGGGTCATTATGTTGGGAGATGAATAGCCATTAAAATCTTGCTTGCAGGATATTATTGGCCTACATTGTTCCGAGACGCTCATCATTTTGTCCAATCTTGTAAGCACTACCAACATGATGGGAGAATGACTACTAGAATGGAGGGTCCACATCAATGGATTCAACCTTTAAAACCCTTTAAAATATGGGGTATTGATTTTATGGGGCCTACTACACCAATATTCAATGAAAAAGCCTACATTGTTATTGTTGTTGACTATTTTACGAAGTGGTTAGAAGCAACCACTATTACTAACTATACATCCTCTATTTCTGCATGATTTTTTTAACAACAAATCATAAAAAGGTTTGGCATGCCTCATGAACTTATTTCTAATAATGGCACACATTTTACAAGTGTGACTTTTTGAAAGTTGATGCAACACTTAGGAGTTGAGCATAAATTGACTACACCATATCATCCTCAAGAAAATGGTCAGGCTAAAGTCACTAATAGGAAGATCAAAAAAATATTTACATGGACCATTAGAAAATATAGGCGAGATTGGAGTGCCAAACTAAATAGTGATCTTTGGGCATACTACTCCACATGGAAACTCCCTGTAGGCTATTCTCGCTAAGAGTTAGTGTATAAAAAATTTCCAACTCCATACACTATCTACAACATGTGACCTCAACCTTGACCTTAATCTAGCATAGAAAGAATGGTTGATGAACCTTAACTTGCTAGATAAAAATCAATTAGCTGCCTTGTCATCCAACGAATTGCACATGGCCTTCAACAAGCAACATCATGACCTAAGGATTAGGAAAGTTACATACCAACCAGGAGATAAGGTTCTTTATTGGAATCCTGCACATTTGCGACAATGAAATAAATTTCAAACATGGTGGGAAGATTCATGAAACTTTTCCTTTAGAAGCCATGATGATGTATAAACTTGAAAGCCTAGATAGGAAATTATTAGTCAACATCCAGCACACTAAACCTTTCCATGAATCTAAAATGACTAGTACTAACACTACCTTTGTTAATGGACAACCTTGCTCATTATTTTGGATCTCCTCCTTCCAACTCAGTTGTGGGGGAGATGGCCACCAATGCTAACCATTTTAAGCCCTTAGTTTCTTTCATCTTTTTGTTTTTGTTTTACACATCTTTCATATTTACTTGTTTTTGTTTTACACCATCATTACACATCTTTCATATTTAATTTATTTCTCTAATACATTTTGTTTGATTTATTCTCACTCATCACATAATAAGTGCTCATGATGATGGATTGTACTATAATGGTGTTGATTGCTAAATGTTGGTTTTTGCCTTTGACCTTCAATGTTGATGCTAAGATATGATTTCTTTTGATAAAATAGGCAATGAGTCCATGTCATCCATTCATCCATTCAACTCCATGGTCTCCCTTTGTTTTAGAAATGTATTGTCCCTTTCTCTAAGTAAACTTATTAATGAATTAGTGGCTTAGTATTCTTCAAACCAAGGAAATATTCAGTTGGATGGAAAAGGGTGTGACTTCAAGAGGATTCAACACATTTGTGCTAGCTATTCTCTTGGGTACTTGGATGTTTTTCATAGGTTTTTCACCATTCCACTATTGACCAATATCAAGAAGTTTACTAAATCAAATAAGTCCTTGCATGGTGTGGTTCTGACTTTAAAAAAATCTGGTGGAGATTCAAAGCACACTGCTTAGACATAATAAAGTAACATGGGCTATAGGCACTGGTTATGGCATTGGAAAGATGTGTTACCCATGCCTGAAGGTTCCCTCTAACTAAGGCCCTTTTTCACTTCTTTCTTCTCTATCCTTCTCTTGTTGGAATGGTGGTGGCTCTATGAAAGCAGTCTTGTTGCTTCAAGAGGATGTATTGGTCAAGTGTGTTGATACGAGGTCACTAGATGTGGTTAGTTTTCATCTAGATTTAGGCTGAATTTTATTAAATCACCTTAATCACATACTACAAACAGGACTTTACAAAACCTTAATTTTGGGATTCCATTCCATTCCATCCTCTCTTTCCATATTTCTTTCCATATTTCACCTCATTGTTGATTTTATAATTAGGCTATATCCTAGTTTACACATTGTTATTCTTTGGTAAATTCCTATGGGTAAGTCCTTAACCATTGTCCCAAATGTCATTCCTAGAGCCTACAGACTCTTTGGTTTGTGGATTTTTCAAGGCATAACAAGCATGAGCCTACTTTGGGAAGGACCCACTAGCATTCCTTTTTAGTGCAATTGTTAATCTCTTTCCATTAAACATTTCTTACAATCAACTATTTCGCGTTTCACCCCATCAATGACATCCATTTTTGCTTTTGTTTTATTGGCTTCACCAATGTTATTTCTCTCATATTTCTTGTTCTTTAAGTTTTCCACCCTATTGCTGCTAGAGATTTGCTCTTAGTCATGGGGGCCCTGTCACAAAGTTTTCCATTCCATTACTTATCTCACCCCTACAGCTTGGGTAGTCATTAGTTATAAACCTCTAACCTAGTATCTACCATACCTAGAACCAAGCCAGTGTTCTTCATATCAAGGCAAGGTATCAATCACATTATATCTTATCTATCCTTGCTAATTCATTACTGTGTTGTGTGTGTAAATGGTGATCACATAAATAATGGACTAGGATAGAAGGGAGCACTCAGGATGGACTAGAGCTAGAGCATTTATGTAAAGAAGATGCTTAATCTTGTGACCATGGATGAACAATAGTGTGCATAATTTTGACATCGGTAGCAATGCTCCTTATTTTCTTTCTCTCTCCCTCTCTCTCTCCAAGTTGTCAAATAAAGTTCTAGATGTCATCTATGTACAATGTTCACCACAATGGTTGTGAACATCAATGATATAATATGTTTCTTGATTCGTTCACTAGGCACTTAAATCTGTCAAATTGTCGTTTAGTCAATAATCCCATACCTTTCCAATATTTTATAAGGAACTTGAGGAAGATCTCTCATTCATTCATGGGGGTATGATGAGCCATGATATCAGACACCCAATATAGGAACCTATCTCGTTGCCTATAAATAAGATATTGAGGCACTTTGTTTTGACAGTAGTTTTCTTAGTCCCTTACCTGAACTCTTGCAGTTTTTCCTTTCTAGAGTTAGAATTATTTCTAAGTGCCCACAGTAGAAGTCATAAAGTGAATAGATCTTTATTTGAGCATTGTGTACCTGAGCACACCTTGTGTTTAGAAATAAAGATGAACTTTGTGATAAACCTTGTAACATTCAGAATAGCTTATTATTGCATTTAATGTTATTTACAATTATTTAATACTTTCATTAGTGAATTTATGTTGTTATAGACTTGTTAATTTTCAACAAGTAAGCACACTCAGTACAACCACTTCAAGCATACATGGAACACTTTGTAACCAATAATGACTAGCATTTGGTAATTCCAGTAGTGTTACATTGGTTCAAGATGTGTGTGGCAAGTGGGAATGGATGTTGGTGTTAGGACTAGCTAGAGAATAGTTACTAGTTGAATCAAGTTAGTTATTAGATTATTTCATTCCTCCGCTTCAAGCACCAGGAACATAAAACATAAAAAAGCGCATAAAAATCATATACCTCAAGATTACTTAACCATACAATTATGCCTTACAAGTAAGCTTGGGAAGACAACGATTACATAATCCATCCTTGTTCTATATAAGTGCATAAGCACTTAGTCCTTGGAGTTTGATTGGATCACATGTAAATGCTCATATTTGTATGGTTGGACATAGGGGTACCTCATCGCTCATCACCTTGTTACACACATACTCAACTTCTTTCTTTTTCCTTCTCTCTTGGTCACTACTTTGCTATCTAGACTCCTTGACTATTTTTAGAACAGTTTGAAATTTATCATCTCAGGGGTTCCATATTTGATCTACCTATGCCAATACATTTGATGCAAATTTTTGGATGGGCAAAGTCTTCCTATTCACCATCTCTTCAAGTGGTGACTCTTCTTCATCCTCATAAAATCTAACTTCCTTCTTTTGGAGGAAAGGATCTCTATTATATTCCTTCACACTTTCTCTTTTCCTTAACTCACATTTCTCCTTGTCAACTTGCTCCAAAAATCTTTGTATTTGATGGACTCTGACCTCAGATAGCCTTCCTTGGTGTAACGACAAAAAACATCGGTGGCTGGAAACACTAAGAGGTCTTCAGGCACACAGTTTAACCCCGGATCCACATGAGGACTGTGCAAGATAAAACAGATTCAGGGTGCCCTAAATAGTCTGGTTGATCAAACAAGGACTTAATTGGTGTACAATAACCCTTTTGCAAACAATAAAAGAAAGCGTAATGTTCATAGCAGTTAAAACGTGCTAAAGTATGTAACGGGACAATGAACATAATTTAATGCTTAACAATGCCAAATAAATGCTGTAATTAGCTAAAAAGAGAGTTTGAATAGAAAGATGCACCATCCTGGAAAAGGGGCATAGGTATAAAAAGTGTACAATAGGCATAGTAGGAGTGGGATCACAGCCTCGATGGTGTCATGTTGTGAAATCTGGTGCTCACTGTGATAAACTGTGCTTCCTGGGTTGGTGTTCATGGTATACCATGTGATGTAGTTGTGCCTCTGTGTTGGTATGATGTGCTCTGGGTCTCGTTTGCCCACGGAGCTAAGTGCCAAAATGCTAAAATGACAAATGCCAAAATGGAAATGCCAACTTCTTTGCCAGTGAAGAAATTGAAGCCTCTCCTCTTTTTCTCCTATTTTTCTTCTTAAAAAAAGGATCACAGAAGTATTTATAGGGCTAGGGTTAGCCCAAAATGTGGATCAGGTGCCACGTGGCAGTGCAGTGGGTGGGACACTATAGCGCTACGTTGCACTGTAGTGTTGGTGTTGCACTATAGCATTACACAATGCACTGTAGCAAGGTGTTACTCTATGCACTGTAGTAAGGTGCTATGCTATGCAGCGTAGCACAGCGAGGTGCTACGCTATGCTAGGCTATGTAGCATAGCAAGGTGCTATGCTACGCACTGTGGTAGGGTGCTACGCTACGCTACACTATGCAACATAGCAAGGTGCTACGCAACGCACTGTAGCAGCACGTAACAACACGTAACACTTATCCATATTTGCAGTTGCGATGTTGAGACCTGAAATGTTGTGGTGTTTCAATGGCCCCTCTTTGTTGACATCTGGAGGAGTGGCCTGAAAGACATTGACAAAGAATTACAAAACACCATAGCAAACATGTCACTAATGTCATTTGTTAGCACAAGATCTGATGTTTTTTTACCATGCTCAATAGTGTTATGGGAATAAGGTTATGCTAGGGGACAAGGGGTATAAGTAATGCTAGGGAGATGGAATTTAAATGATGGGAATGAAATGAAAACAATGGATCATGATGTAAAATGCAAATTCAGCACGGTTGATGGTCACCATGGCATGAAGTAGCTTGCCCTTGAAATGTTGACCTTTGATCAGAGTACTCATAGGAGGGTCAAAGTTGATTCAAGGATGGGCCAATTGTGAAGCTGGAGTTTTTTTTTGTGTGGTGAACCTTCTTTGGGTTCGGCTTACTACTGAATGTTGACTGCAAGTTGGCCATTAAGAAGATGATATTTTTTTTTATGCATCATATTGCATCTATAGGATAGATGTTTCCTCCCAAGGATGATTCATGTTACATCCTCTTAGGCCTTTACCATGCAACAGAGGCACCCCATAGGATGAATTATGTTACATAAACCATGAGTTCTATAATTGATGTAAAGGGAATGCCATGTGTGTCACAGTGCATATGCATCAAAGGAGTGTGAAATCATGAGTATGAGGAGGATGAGAGGATATTGGAATGAAGAAATGGATGTGCATATGTTGTAATAGGGATGAGGGGGATGTGCACTCTTGAGTGGTTCAACTAGTCTAGTCATGCACGTCAAAGCAACATGATAACTTGCTGTTGTAATGAGATGCACCTTTGTACAACTTCCTCCTAAGCTTCATCCTACAAACACAACTCAAAGAGGACAAGAAAACCACGAAAAGTGAAATGCAAGTGCAAATACCAGATGTGAAGATGCTGCAAGTGCAAAACTATGAATACACTATGGGTGCCAAACTATGAAGATGTTGCATGTGTAAAATGTTGTGCCAGTCACAAGTGCTTAGCAAGCCAGTGAAAGTGCTAGGGAGAAGATGCTGCAAGTGGTCCCAAAGCAATGGCAAGTGTTCAGATCTAATCAGCTACATGTCGGTTTAAAGGCCTGGTAGACTATGAACCTATTTTAAGGTCCTCATAGAATGTGATGTGCTAGTTTATAGTCCTAGTAGACTGTTGGATGCTAGTTTACTGTCGTAGCGGATAATGACTGTTGTGCTAGTTTAATGTCATGACCCAAGGATGAGCTATTATGCCAATTTAATGTCATGACCCAAGGACGAGCTATGCTAGTTTATAGTCATAGTGGACAAGTGCTTACCTTGCTTGTATAAGATGCAATGTTGCATGAGTAGTCATGCTGTGTGTCTATAAAATCCTGTAAAAATCAACCAGAAAGAAAATAGCATCAAGAAACACGTTGTAAACAAGGTTAAAATGGATGAATGAAAGAAAAGAAATGTAAAAAGTGATAGTTTAAGGTCATTCCGGGCCATAGACTAGTTTAAGGCCTTTTTGGGTCATCTATTTTTGTAGTTTAATGTTTTATAGTTTTTATGTTTTTAGATCTAATGCGTAAGCTAAATGGATTGATAAAAAAAGTAAAACCAATATGTAAACAAAATGAAATGCCTGATCTAAGTAAGTAGGAAAAATGTAAATGCGTAGGCTAGTGCAATATAAACAAAAGTAAAAAATGCATGGCAAGTGAAGGCAAAGGGTAGGCAGGCACTCATATTTTTGGCCAAGGCTTTTCCATGGTCATGTAGTTTCTTCTTAACTGGGCATGGATTAGGGATTGTGCAAGGCTTAGGATCCTCTTGGAAGCTATTGGCTTCAATCACTCATTCGGGTGTATTAGCCTTAGGCACTTTATTGGTTGTTATAGGTGTACCACCAAGAAACTCTTCTTCTAAAACTTGCGCCATGTCTATGTCGTGGATACTCGAAGAGGAAGCATTATCACCATGGATGGTAACTTGACTGCCTTCGTATAGAAGGTGGATTTCTTAGTGGATTGGAGAGGAGATGGCCCTTAGTTGGGCTAGCCAAGGCCTACGTAGAATCATGTTGAAACCTAGCATCTCCTCTATGACAGTGAAATCTACACTAATGGGGAATTTCTCTTCTTCCATAAAGGCTAATTTGATTATACCCTTGACCATGAAATGTGATCCATTGAAGGGTTTTATACACATGGTTTTGGTTGGCTTGATTTCATCTGCCAGGCCTAGCTTGTCAATGACGGAGTACAAGACTATGTTCATTGTTGCACAATCATTGACATGCACCCTATGGATTGTGCACTATCCAACACGAATGTTAATGGATAATGGAGATGTAGTAACCTCCCCTTGTTTGGGGTTGAATTTGAATGCATTATTGTGAAAGGTTAACGTTGTTGAACCCAATTCTTCTAGTGCAGGGGACAACATTGTTGCACAGATGGATGCCTCATTTGCAGGGATGTCCTTCATAACAGGAATGGAGGCCAATATCTTGGCCAATGATTGGCAGTGAGTAGATGAAGTCATGACCAGGTCATACAAGCTCAATGTTGTGTTCTTTTTCTTGAGTGTTTCCTTCACCTAGGTTAGTGTGGTGATGAAGTCCTTGTCATTGGTTGTTGTGTTGGCTTTGACTTCCTCCATGTGGCTTGAAAGACAGATCTCTCGAGAGGGTGATTTTGGCTTGGTTTGCTTGGCCTTCTTAGGGGTAGGGGCCCCAACATTCAGTTTTTGTTTACTGGTTGTGGCCTTTACTTCAGCCATGGGGGTTGCAAGGTGCTCATTTGTCCTCTTGTGTTGCCATTTGGTGGGCCTACCCAAGATGCTAGTGGGGTCAACCCTTGAAGGAGGAGGGATCGAGATGTTACCCACTATTGGGCTTTGAGTAGGTGAGGGTCTAATAAGTTTTGGCACTCTTATAACAAATGGTGATTTAGGTGGAGTTGTTGCATGGTTAACTTGTTGTGACACCTTGATAACAAAAGGTTGCCTAGCGGTTGTTGTTGCATGATGCTAGTTTAACATCTTAGCGGATGATTGTTGTGGAACTTTGACCAAAAAGGGTGCCATGGGTGCTCGAGGTGCACTCAGATAACAAAGGGAGACCTCTTGCTTGTGGAGGTGGAGGGGACCCTTACCTTACTGGGAGGCACACGGATCACAAAAGGTTGTTGCATAGGTTTAGACTTACCACCTATGATAATGGAATTTATGACATAGAAGGCATCATATGTGTTGGATTGACTCACTGTGTTAATCACTAGTTGGCCATGTTCTATCATTCTCTGTAGGTCATCATGCAAAGTGCGATAGTTGTCTGTACTATGACCAACCAATTGGTGGTAATGACAGTATTGGTCCAGCTTGAAGTGTTGTGGAACTGGGGGCTCGTTTGGTACTGCTAAGGTGGGGTTCCTTAGTAGTTTGCATTACCTATCATGTTTTTGATGGGTAATTTCCAATACATGTTTGTGTTGGATTTTCCTAGCTTTCAAGAGTTGCTCTAGTAGTTCAAAGGGTTGCACCAGTAGTGGTGTATACTTTGAGCAGTCCTTGCGCTGAAAGTTGGGTCTTGGGGTAGCCCCTATCAAGGTAGGTGAGTTGGTGCTAGAATTGGTAGTTTTTTTACTTGGGGCTTTGGGTTGCTTAGCTGTTGGGCCCTGGTTGGTTGCTTTTGTGCTTGTGGCTACTATTATCACCATTGTGTTTTTCTTGCAAGCATGTTGGTTTCTGTAGGCCACATAGACTGGATCATTGCTAGCTTGTTCTACTTCCTCTATGCTTTTTGCCTGGGAAAAGGCTTGGCTAAGAGAATTTGGGGCTAGATAATACAGTTTAGACTTAATAAATTCATATATTGCACCTTTAAAGATGGCTAGTAGATGCGCTTCTACTAGGGGTTCATGCATTTCACTCAATGCAGCATTCCAACATTGGAGGAATTTTGGCATGGGCTCTAGAGGCCCCTATTTAACTTGCATTAGCTACTCAAGGATTGCTTCAGGCTTTAGGTTGTACCTAAAGCGTGTTACAAACTTGGTTATGAGATCCTCCAAAGAGGAGATTGAGGCCTTGGGTAGTGCACGATACTAGTCCAAGGTCTTGCTAGTGAGTCACATGGGGAACACGCACATGATAGTGTGTGGCCAAGCTTGAAGGAGTAGGCATTCAGATTGAAATGTGACCAAGTGTGCATTGGGGTCCCCTTCACCATTGTACTTGGTGAATTGAGGCAGTTGGGCCCTAGTTGGGAGAGTTAGAGGTGGTACCATAGGACTTACGGGATCATCTTGGTAGAAGTCCACCACCTTAATGGTATCAGAGGAGGTAGCCTTAAGTTGGTTGATCTCCTCCTTCAAGCTTTATATCAACTGGAATGCCTGATCCAAGCTTGGGGATGTGCTAGCTAGTTGCATTGGTTGGACTTGGGTTGGTTGCCTAGCATAGGATAGAATTGTTGGTTGTGGATTTTTCCAATTTAACGTCATAGCAGATGATTGCTGATGTATTGGTTGAGTGATGGGTGTGGTGATTGGAGTGGGCCACACATGGGTGGGTCGGACAGACATTGTAGACACTAATGAGACAGGCGAGATGTAGGATGCTTGAGTTGTTTGAGGCTGGGAGGTGGCCCTTGCATGAGCATAGCACTGGAAAAATGCATTAGTTGCTTGCCAGGAAGGCTAAATTGGCATGCTCACTATCTTGGAGGAGATGGATGGACCAAACCAAGGAGCGGCTGTACTAGGGAGTGGTTGTTGGAAGATGATGTAGATGTACCTCTCATGTTCGGAGTAGGCCTCGAACTCGTCTTCCTCCTTCTAGGAGGCTTCCTTGTAGGTTGTCCCTACATAATGCTTGTTTGCACGGATGAGTTGGGACAACAACTGGTGGTATGGCTCCATGAGTGGGATTATGTCAAACAAGAAGGGGTTATACTCCCGTCTGTTCCAGTGGACTTGTTCGTAATCTTGTTTTGCCTCTAAATTGAGGTAATTCACTGGTAATCCTACTTGGATTTTAGCACAAAAAAATTGTATTATTCTTGGCTTAATGTGACATGCTTTGGTTGGATTGTGGTATCAAATGTGTTAGACACCAACGTGGAAGTTTGATCTGGATTCATATTCATAGATCAGTTTGTGAGAGTTGTTGTTTGTAGAAAATGGCCAACTCTGAAAACAAAAAAAAAAATGACTAAATATGTTGGTAGCAGAAAAAGGTTGAGTGTAAAAATGCAAAAAAAAAAATGCTAAGTATGAAAATGCAGAAAAAATGCTGAGTGTAAAAATGTAGAAAAAGTGCTAAGTGTAAAACCTGCTAAAAATGGCCCACTCTAGCGCTACACTCACTACACTAGAGCTTGTTATGCTTTCTAGAACATCCATAGTTTTGACCAAGTGCTCACAAAAAAATGCAGAAAAAAATGGTTTAGGCCCTCGTTCTAGCACTAAAAACTGTAACGATAGAAAATGTTGGTGGTTGGAAACACCAAGAGATCTTTGGGAGCACAGTTTAACCCTGGATCCGCACGAGGGCCATGCTGGATAAAATAGATTTAGGATGCCCTAAATGGTTTGGTCAATTAGAAAAGGACTTAATCAGTGTACAATAACTCTTTTGCAAACAATAAAAGAAAGTGTAATGTGCATAGCAGTAGAAACGTGCTAAAGTGCGTAACGGGGCAACGAACACAATTTAATGCTTAACAATGCCAAATAAATGCTGTAATCAGCTAAAAAGAGAGTTTGAATAGAAAGATGCACCACCCTGGAAAAGGGGCATAGGTATAGAAAGTGTACAATAGGCATAGTAAGAGTGGGATCACAGCCTCGGTGGTGTCATGCTATGAAATTTGGTGCTCACTGTGCCTCCTAGGTTGGTGTTCATAGTATACCATGTGATGTAGTTGTGCCTCTGTGTTGGTGTGGTGTGCTCTGGGTCTCGTTCATCCATGGAGCTAAGTGCCAAAATGCTAAAATGACAAATGCCAAAATGGAAATGCCAACTACTTTGCCAGTGAAGAAATTGAAGCCTCTCCTCTTTTTCTCCTCTTTTTCTTTTTTAAAAAAAGGGTTGCAGAGGTATTTATAGCGCTAGGTTTAGACCAAAATGTGGATCAGGTGCCACGTGGTAGTGCAATGGGTGGGACACTGTAGCGCTACGTTGCACTGTAGTATTGGTTTTGCACTATAGTGCTATGCTACACACTGTAGCAAGGTGCTATGCTATGCACTGTAGCAAGGTAGTGTAGCAAGGTGCTACACTATGTAGCATAGCAGGGTGCTACGCTACGCACTGTAGTAGGGTGCTACGTTATTGTACGATCTGCAGCGTAGCAAGGTGCTACGCTATGCACTGTAGCAAGGTGCTATACTACGCTACGCTATGGAGCATAGCAAGGTGCTATGCTACACATTGTAGCAGGGTGCTATGCTATGCTATGCACTGTAATAGCACGTAATCGCGCGTAACACTTAGCCATATTTGCAGTTGCAATGTTGAGACCCAAAATTTTGTGGTGTTTCACATGGGCATAAGTCCCAAGGGTTTTTCATGTTTCAAACATAAGACCATCTACGAGATGATGTAGTTGTTCCCTTTGTGAGTAACCATGGCCAGGGTAATGATGTAATAATGCATAATATTGGCCTATGGTAGCATCCAAGGGTTTGTGTCCTCCTTGTTTTCATCTTTAGATTTTCTTACATAGGTTGGACACATGAGAGTACATTTGATATTTATCGTTGAATAGCTCTAACATGGTACTCCATCAACGAATGGATTTTAGTTCTAAGGATCAATACCAGCTTTCCATTTCTTTGATCAATGTTTGTGAAAACAACTTTAGTTTTTGTTAGTTATTTTCTATATTTTGCAAGGCAAATGCATCATAGAACGCTTGTAGATCATTTTGAGGATTAGCATTGTATCCCCCTTCAAATCGTGGAATATTGTTCATGTCTAATATTTTAATCCTACTCTTCTTTTGGTGCCTTGTTGGGATCCTAATGGCCTTAGTTATATCTAGCATACTTTAGGTAGTGAGTAGGGGTTCATTGTGATCATGCTATCTATGGCATCTATAATGCCTATGTTGTTCCCTACTCTCCCTCCTTTCGTGATGTGTTTCTTTGGAATGCTCTTGTTTCCTTTCTTGACTATTTTATCTATCATCTCTATTTTATTTACCATTGTCCTCATGGTCTTTCCCTTTGTTATTGTGTTTAGATCTTGAAGGAGAAAGGGAAGGAGATGATGAAGGTGAAGAGGAAGGAAGACTGGTACCATGACAGCACCTGTCATTTTCTCTTTGGTGGTCTCAGCCTTAGTCATGGTTACCATTGGAATGTCCATTAATGTCACGTGTTCATGTTCCCTTTGTGGATCCTTTGTGTCTATTGGTATCAAAACCTAAGCTATGAATAGTTGAGTAAAGATTTTGATACACAACTCCTTGACCAAAGTCAACAAGAGGAACATCGTTTTATGGAAAACCTCCTGAGGTAGGTTCACCACCCTCATTTTCACTTAGGACATATGGAACATCTGAGACCACTTTCCCTTCATAGATTTGTAATGCTTCTCTTGTGGTAAGTTCTTTTGGCATTATTCCTCTGTGGGTCGATACTCTCTTGAGTCATGTTCATGCACAACGTACTCTGCCTATAAGTGCTACATACCAATTTGTGTGAGAGCATAAAGAAACATGCTTGGGACTGAGTGATTGGGAGGTAACACAATGTTATATTCTAAATTATGCCAACATAATTGTTCATCCTGGTGGAGGATAAAGATAAAGTTTGGTATATAGTCATCAAGATGAACGTATACCACATGAAACTATTGGGACACTAGTGGGTCATCATGTGTACTACGCTTCTAATTGTTCATTGTGTCAGACCTAGTTGGTGAAGCACTCTCATAAGAAGAGGGAGACATGATTAATTATTTAATGTGCAATACTCTCTTTCTAATAATTTTAGGATAACTAACCCTAAGGGTTCTTTCTAACGATGAAAAGATTTCCTCAGTTCTAATTAGTGCACAAACAACAAAATCCTTTGAAACATCATCAATTTTGGGCTCTCATGATTCAACACAATTCTGAAACCTAGGCAAAACCTCTCCAAGCATGGTGTTGCACTGGGCTACTCAGATCGTATGACACCTTTGGGCTTGTCTACTATGTTCCTCAGCATAGTCAACATAGCACCCAGTTGCAAGGCTAGTTTGCACAAATGGAGCATTGGGGATGGACCATATAGCTCAACAAATTTTCTATCTTCTAAGTTGCTAAGCTTGCTATGCTCTCTAGCTTGCCCAACTTGACACATGTCTCGGTTGCCAGTCCACCTAAGTGCCAAACTAGGAGCTACCAAAAGTGTTTAGGATGGACAAAATAGTTCATTAAATTTTCTATTTTTGACCTATTACACTATACTATGCTACACAGCATAGACAGCGTAGTAGGCCATGAGGTTCTAAAATTTTCCCCAAGTGTTGGGCCAGACATAGAAGGTGCATTTGGCAAATCTTTGGCTTCTATGGATTCTTTTCCTATTGCATCCTTAGAGTATGATCAATGTGACATGGAAAAATAAGGAAAGTTTCATGAAATTCATCCTAATTTAGATGCTACAGAGTGCTACGCTGTACAATGTAGCATAGCGTAGCAAAGTGCTAGCGTACCAAAATATTTCCTCAAGTTGTTTTAACATGAAAAATGCATTTGATCATTCTTTGACCTCCATGACTACTTGTCCCACTTGGACCTTAGGACATGACTAAGGTTCCATGGTAGAGCATTGTAGGTTAAGTTAAAATTTTTCTAAAATCAAGTGCTACGCTGTGCTATGCTACATAGTGTAGCTGACATATCAAGGTCAAAAGTATCTTAAGAATGAAATTGGGAGGTCTACGCTCTTTCGACATGGAAAGCATGATTGCCAATTGTTGAAGTTTCTTGCCTTGTTGGGTCTCAAAGTGGTGCTCTTAGTTTTTAACAAAATTTATTCACAAAGGTGTGCTACACTGTGCTACACTATGTAGCATATAGTGTAGCATAGCATAGTAGGCTAGTGTCTACGCTACTCGGCTACGCTAGATAGCATAGATAGTGTAACACTTGACAAGAAGCCTCAAGACATCTCTAGAAGTTTTAGAACTCATTGTTGATGGTCATTTCTACTCTGGCATCTCCTCAACAGCTAAGATCAGTAGTTTTCTTTGTTTCTTGCATTCCTTGTTGATCCCCAAAAGTTGTCCCTACACTTAACCCTACTTGGAAAAGGAGGGAAGATGTAGTCCTTGCATGCAAGCTCCACTTTGCATTTGTTGTAGGAATTTTTTGTAAAACATGGTAATTCTTTAGATTCTGGAACATGGATTGTGGGCAATATGATCACAACCTGGTAGATTTGTGATTCCTGTTCTTGTTCCATTCAGAGTAGCACATCAGTGTAGCACCATAACTTGAGCATAGCACACCAGTGTGGCACATCCACATTCATGCTATGTGGGACCCAGGACACGTAGCATCCAAACCACATCTCTCCCCCAACCTTGGCTCCATAAATACCCCAATAAATGACATACTAAGGATTCGTTTTTGTAGTTGGCCTTGGTAGAAGATTGACAAGTAGAAGGTTGATGAGAGGCAAATCTCAGCATTAGTCTTCCAAATCCTTGTTCCAATCCTATGCTTGAATGTGACACCTACCCAAGCATAGCATAGCAACTCTTAGACCAAAAAACATCCATTCCTTCATGCCTATCAATACCACGTTTGTAGCACTTCAGAGAGCGTGACCATATTGCCCTGCTACCTAGCTATTTTTGTCTACACTGCACACCAATTGTACATATCATTCAATCAAAAGCCATGTCCCCCAATTTTGGGGCAATGCATTTTTTGAATCACACTCTCATTTCATTCTTTTTTTGTAGGATTTTAAATTTTTGATGTATCTATTTCTTTGTATTATCATATGCACCTACGCTCATATTCTCTTGTTGTACATGTTGCACACCTACTTATGCCAAACTCTTATATGTGATGCTTAAAAATCATTATCTACGAATGGTTATTTGACACCATGTAAGTCCTTGATTCATTGACTAGATCACTTAGGGCACCCCGTTTCCATTTTCCCTAGCATCGTCCGCCCATGGACTTGAGGTTAGGCTGTGCGGCTAATAACCTCTTAATGTTCTAGCAATCGATGTTTTTAGACACTACAATTTTTGGTGCTAGAAGGAGGGCCTGAACCTCCGTTATATGTGCTATGGGTAGTCCCTACATGCTTTCTACAACCTCATCAGTAGCAACAAGCTAACATAGACATAATGCCCCTATGGACCTACTATAGAAGTAGCTGGCTCTTAGGCCAATGCAGGAGTGGTCTACATCTACGTCGGTGTAGATTGGTCCTAGTTGATGGTTCCACTAGAACCCCATAGGATGAACAACCTAGGATTTTCTACTGTGTTATGTTATCTTTGTTTGGCATAGTGTAGCATGAAGAATGTAACACTTGAAACATTACACTATTCTCTAGAATAGCAATTCCCCCTAGTGTAGCATAATAGTGTAAACTATTATTTTTGGTAGTTCCTTTGGACTTTCTCATTTTTGGCTATTTAGGCATGTTAGCTTAAAAGTTACTATATTTCACCATTTCACATTGATTATTGTATTGTGCATGTCCTATTTGACACAACAAGAATGAATCCACCTAACATTACACCCATCACTTTAGGCTTGGAAATAGCTGATCCCCTATAATGTGGGATGGATCCCAAGCAACCACTTAGCGTAGTACAGATACTATGGTAGTCTCTTCAACTACAACATCAATCACCCAAACATATGCCTCATGATGAAGAGTGATACAAATTCTTATGTGCAAAGATCCAAGCAAGCCTACTGTTAGATCGTCACGAATTCAAGGAAAAGTGTAATTTTGAAATTATCCACCAGAGTGGAAGGGAGTTCCTTCTTACTCTTGAGACCATCATCCTGCTCACTTAAACATTTTAATGGCTTTTAAACCAACTGATGCAATTGGATGGGTCAAAAGAATAGGACACAACATCTGACTATGATGAACCTCTTCATGATGAGCAAGAGGAGTTAGAATCCCACTCTGAGGATGGTGGCTTTGTCTATACCACAGCTGCTTAGTCTACTTCTATCTTTCATTCACACTTGTCACAACATTCTACTTTTTTTGCGACTACCATGACATTGCCATAGCCCAAACCCTCCTTGGTGATGGGTAGTCATCAAATGCTGTCATCACAATAGCATGCAGGACCTTTGACTTCATTCCCCTTTATCATTCCTTCTCAATCCATTCAAGTTGCACAACCAACATCTGTGATGCCTACACTACCCTATGTGCATACCATGCCCACATCACAACCGTATATAAGTCCTACTTTAATTACCTCTTCTATACTCATTCCACCATTAGTAGCAGGCCCAACCTCAATAGTGTGGTGGATAGCAACATCTTTTCCTATGGTTCAAGTATCTCAGATGCCACAATATGTGCAACCCCACACATATCAAGCATCACATGTGGTACAACCAATCATGAGGCTATGGGTTGCTCCAGCAACTAGACATGTAACCATCCCCATGGCACCACTAATGGTAGCTACTCTAGTAGCACCACCCACTGGGCTATGGGCCACTCAGGTGGTGCCACCAGTGGGAGCTATGCCGATAACACCTCCAATGGGATTGTTTGCTACACCAGTAGCACCTCTAATGGGATTGGTTGTTACACCAGTAGCACCTCCAATGATGGCTACTTCGGCAGCCCCACAAGTGATCCAAATCGTGCAACCTCCCATAACACCTCTAGGACTAGACAAAGCATTTCAACTTATCTAGACCCTCATGAATGAAATTAAGCAGCTTAAAGCTACTGGCTCTGAAATGGTCCAAGTAATGGACTTTTACCATGATGACCCAATCAACCTAGTTGTTCCTTCACTTACACTACCCCTTGGGGTACAACTTCCCCAGTTTACAAAATACAATGGAGAGGGTGATCTGAATGCCCATCTTCTTACTTTCAGATCTGAATCCTTGTTACTACAACCATGGCCACATGCCCTCATTTGTGTTTTTTCCTTGTCATTGGTTGGTAAGGCTTTGGATTGGTATCATGCACTTCCTTGCACGTCAATTTCAATGTGAGAAGAATTGTTGAGCTAATTTGTGACTCACTTCAAGTATAACTTTAAGCTAAAAGTTATCCTAGATCAACTTATGAACGTTAAGTAAGAACCATTAGAACCCATTCAAAAATTTATACAACGCTGGAGCACCACTTTGAATGAAATCCATGAACCGATCACCAAATCCCATTTACTTGCTATCTTTAAAGGTGATGTAAATGATTTCATTAAATCTAAGTTATACTACTTGGTGTCATGTTTCCTTAGTCAAGATTTTTCACAAATAAAAAGTATACAAGATGCAGTGAAAGCAAGTAAAGACCTAGCCTATGTGACTTACAAAAATGTGTACCCAAAGAAAGAGAAAGAGAAAGGAAAGGCCACTGTGGTTGCTGTGGCCAATGAAACTAAGCCCAACAACAAACAACCTACCAAAGCACCTAAAACTACAACCACTATTACCAAAGCACCAAGCCATAGCAACATGGGGGTTAGCCAACCTGCAGCATTGATGGCCATCGCATAAGGTACACTAAGACCAAATTCTTAGCGTAAGGATTATTCCAAATATAATCCACTACCAATTAAGCTATCAGCTCTATTAGACCAATTTTTAAAATTCTGGGCATATTTAGTTTAAGAAAATATTAGTAGAGGCCCATAAGTAACATGAGAGATATTGTGAAATCCTTTGTGACCCCTCTATAGCCATACCTAATGAGCCTCCTATGCCTAAAAATTTTAGGCTTGAACAATTTTGTAACTACCACCAATTGTGTGATCATGATACTAACTATTTCCTAGCATTAAAAGATGATGTTCAATGCATGATTAATCAAGGAAAGTTGGTTCTTGATGAAACTAGTCTTATCCAGCCTGAAAACCAATTGATGAATGTTTACAAAGACCCATTGAACACCAATAGTGTAGGCTATACCATCAACGCTATTAGTGTTGATGATAATATGGAGTCCGCACACAAGTCATTTGTGGTCCATGTGCCTTCTTAGAGAGCTAAGGTTTCAACAACACTTCAACCAAAATTCCCTTTTTTCATTAAGACATCATCAAAAGGGCCTATTAACCCTTTCATAGTAAAGGTCCCTCAATGCAATACCCCAACAACACAAGCACCCTTTGTTTTAAGGGTACCAATGCGTACACATTCACTACCTATTCAAAGTCTAGTGGTGGAAACTGCATTGTAGCTTTCTCATCCAAGGAAATGTGATGAACACTTAGGAAATAAGTTGGCTATAGAATGCACTACATTAGACCCCCTAAAGCCCACCCCCTTGTTGGTAGTTCCTATGACCTCATCATTAAAAGCCATAGGTATTGAGACACATATGCAACCAATGCCCAATCCAACAAAGGTTATTGTCCAGTCTAAAGCCATGCCTCCTTGAGAGATTTTTCTTTTAGGATGTATAGAAGAAGAAAAAACTAGCAAACAACCAGATAGTGGGCAGGACTTTCTAGATGTGCTTTCACAAGTTAAACAAGCTTTGAAACAAAAAAAAATGCAATGCTAAGCTTGTATGATTTAATAATGAATTTTGCGGCCCACCATGAGGCTTTGGTTCTTATGTTGGCATCTCTCCGTATTAGTGAAAACATACCAACCAAGGAGAGAGCCATCCATGCCATTATTCTTCCATCTATGGTGGCAAAACCCTGGCCAATTCATTTTATTTTCCATGATGAAACTATTAAAGTTGACCCTAAAAAGGGTCAAGTAACAACTTCCCCATGTTTATAACAATTTGTGTAGGTCATTACAAGATTTGTAGGGTGCACGTCGATGATGGAGCTACAACTAATGTGATCCGATTCCTCATTGTTAACAAGTTGGACCTAGTGGATCAAATCAAGCCCATTGTGACTTCCTATTTAAAGTCATTCAACAAGGCACATGTCATGGTTAAGGGAACTGTTACTATTAATTTTGTGGTAGAGGACCAGTTTCCCATCAATGTAGAATTTATTATGGTAGAGGAGATGCCTAGGTTTAACTTGATCTTGGGAAGATCGTGGTTAGCCCAATTAAGGGCTATCTCCTCACATATACACCAAGAAATCCACCTACCCTATGTGGGGCGAGAGGTGGTGATCTTCAGTGATGACGTAGCCCCTCAGGCTATAAACAATATAAATGTGGAGTAGGGATCAGAGATAGAAGTCTTCAAAGATGTATCACCTATCCATATTGAAATCCAATGTTTAGCAAATGAGTAAGCCAAAACCGCCAACTTACAAAAGAAACCATGTGGGCCAAATTTCCCTTTCAAATGGTGGATGACAGCTCATCTCAAGTCTTCCAGGCTATATGCCTTGCCTAACCCACATTAGGTTAGGAAACAATTGCACAATTAGAGCCCCCCAGGTTACTCCAAGCATCTTTTATTTTTAGCATTTTTGTTTGTGCAATTTCTTATTTGTATAGTTTCAAGTTTGCATTGTGTTACTTTTCATGCTAGCCATGTCGCTTGAGCCTAGAATGGCCTTAAACTATCACATGGCCTGCCAAGGCCTAAAACTAGCAACCCACTCTCTAGAGACTCCATTACCAATGGCCTGAAATGACCCTAAACTAGCAATGGCCCAAAATGGCCTAAAACTAGTGATGGCCTGAAATGGCCTTAAACTAACAATAAACTAGCGATAGCTCGAAATGACCCTAAACTAGCCATGGCCTGAAATGGCCTTAAACTAGTGATGGCCCAAAATCACCTTAAACTATCGTATGACCTAGAATGGCCTTAAACTAGAGCATGGGGCCCACAAGAGGCCCAAGTACATCAACAAAAAATATTAACCAAAGGAAATAAGATATGAATCGCACGTTTCATTAAACTACAAATATATATAGTCCAAACTTGAGTCCATATTTAGAGTGGAAACATTGCCTAACAACAAGGGTTATATTTCAAAGAAAAAATGTTTTCAACAAGCTACAGGTCTTCACCGGTGTCTTTATTTGCTGCCTTGCTAGGTCTTGCATTCTCATTTGGATCCTATATGAATCAAGAATAAAGTAATGCATCAACGAATGAGAAAGGGCAATGCAAAAGGCTCTCACCAAATAAACTACAAAAAGTAAAGCTTGGCTAACTTGAGATGGGCCTGCATCCATCTCTAGAGGTATTTTATCAAGGCCAAATGCTAGGTGTCATAGAATTTGTTCCTCTGTTAGATTGTCCCAATCCTCTTCTCCTAGATTAATGCCTACTACAATCTTTCCTTTTTCACAACTATCCAAGCAAGTGGCCCTAGGGAAAAGGTGGCAGTAGTGGTCTTCCTAGAAAGCAAGGTCATCTCTCTCTTGAGAGGTTCACTCACCACTACATGCTTTGCAAATTTATCATAGGCTTAGGTAGTTCCAATTAATCAAGAAATAGCTCATGAGCACGACATTCTATAGATACATCCCTATACCTTTGAAAATAGGTAGCACGTTCCATCTTATACATGTGTTTATGATTTTTCTATGCCTATCCCCACTTGTATACTTTGGCACTGTAATCCTTCCAATCATGATTTTTCTGGGGCAACAAATCCATTTGCAAAAGTTGTTCAATTACTTCATAAGTAGCCTTGTATGGTCGACTAGTATCTAGCATAATCGATTATGGTCGTATGCCAACTGCCATCAAAAGTGTCACAAGCCATTAAGAACTCATTCCTTGATCACAAATCTTTCAACTCAACTACTTGACTTGCTTTCTCTTTTTCAAGTTTGTGGACCCTTTTCTAGAGGTCTTCATTAACACGTCTACACTCCCATAAGGATCGTGCTAAGTATAGCACACATTTGCTTGCCTCATCATATATATAATGAGGCACCTCAGCTACCTCCGAAGGGAGTTTAGGCACAACATCGACTTCAACTACCTGTTTTGGATCCCACTTAAGTCAAGAAGTTGTTATATCAAACATAAGAAAGAATTCATTATAAGATGATGGTAAAAATAGAATAACATAGAGAGCAAATGTTGTAGTTCAAATGAACCTATCTCAAGGTTGATTTACCTTATGCAGTCAATCATATCATCAACTACCCCTTTCATAAAAGTAAATTTATTTAGGGTTTCTATTCATGGCTGTAGGCAACATGAAGAGGAAGACTCAGGATCCTTAGTAGAAGTAGTGCCTGCTATGTAATAAAGCATGTTAGCATTATGAAGAAGAGAAAATGGAAAGTGAGAAGTAACATAAATGACAATGCAAAGCTCCTAACCAAAAAACCCGTAGGGGTGAGAGTGAGGGAATCACCCATCGGCACATTGTCAAACAAATCATCAAACTCACCAGCCTCAAATTATATCCCTTCTTCCTCAAACTACCTTAAAAGTGTAGTAGCATCTTCAACTGTCATGTGCCCCTTGGGTTCTAGGGCATAGTCTATAAAAGGTTTCTCTATGGTAGGGGCTTCCTCCTCTAGGATGGGGGCCTCCTCCTCTATAGCAGGGGCCTCCTCCTCTTCTTCCATAGTAGGGGCCTCTCCCTCAGGAGTGAGAACCTCTTCTTCTACTAAACATAAGCCAAAGTTAAGATGCTAACTCAACATGTGCATGAAAAAGAAAAATTAGTGAGTGAGACAGCTAATGAATACTCACCAACAAGCATAAATTGCACATTATGAACTTTGATCTGTAATCTTTTGCCCCTTTTCTTGCTTATACCTGGAGGCTCTTCTAGAGGAAGAGGCTTCTTAAGGTGTAACTTTGACTTCACCATTTTTGCAATAAGGCGTGTCCCCCTCACTACATTGCCTATGTTACTAGGGGGACCTCTCCAAAGCTATCTTGTGCATGAAAAGATGGTCCCACTTGATCCTTCATCGTTATTGAAAAAGACTCTCTAATAGCTTTTGAAGGGTCTTGAGATCAGGTGGTGCGAAATACCTGGTGGATATTTGGATATAATCCTATAACACCCAGATCCCATCCTCTTGAACCACCACGAATTCAGCAAACCATCATAGACAAGCTATAAGAAAAGGCAAAATGCACATTGAAACGTGTGTCAAGTTTTTCATGAAGCCTAACCATTTCAGACTGCAAGTTTTCTGCAAGGTACCTAGCCCAATTATAATGTGTCCCCTATTCCATTACATCTCTCATGATATAGGCTTGCTCTATCCCAATAATATTTCCTTAGGAAAGCAACTTGGAAAAGGCACAAGCTTGGAAGATAGAGTAAATATCTTGGGCTACCTCTAACTTAACCTTGTTTATGTAAATTCCATTGCAATCTTTGTTCATCCCCAACCATTCTTCTATGTCCCCTCGATGGTTTACATCTTTGACAATCTTCTCCTCCTAGTTAAACCATCAGAAGGGACACCAAAAATATTTTTAAAAAGGTTGTTAGTAATTTCAAACACCACCTGCACATTTTGGACTTGCATGCAAAAGTGGTCAACACTTTCTGTAAAATAATCGACAAGGATGAGCATTTTTGCAACCAAAATGCTAGGATTTACTGTCAAAAAGAGGTCCATAAGCCTAGCCTCCTAGACCTTTTGAACAATTGTGACTAGAGCCCCATTTCATAGCCAACATTGTGACTCATCAATGTCACCATACTTAAAAATGAGGTTGGCTTCATTATGTCCTAAGGTGATTACCATAACTTCCTTGGACTTGGTTTCCACTAAAATAATCAAGAATAAAATTAGCCAAACAAATAACAAAATAAATCAATCAAGACCACATGATAACAAGTTCATAACCTAACTCACTTGGTGTGAATGGCGTAGGGAATAGTGGTATTTTCACTAGAACTTCTGCTACGGTCAGTACTCAATGAGATGCCCATTTGCCATCCAACCACTTGAGTTCCTCACACTTCAGATAGAACTTAGTGTATTTGGTTGGATAGGTTTTAAAGTCGGCCCCAAGTTGTTCTATAACCTCGACATGCATGTTCTCAGTAGAAGAGAACTCTTGTAGGGCTGTTTGAGCCAATGCCAATGCCGCCTCTTTATCATGGAGGCTGTCCTTGTCAATTACAAATCTGTCAATCCATAGAACACAATAAGCATTCTCACATATACAAGCTAAAATGATACAACATGTTTAAGTATCTTTAGAGGACTCACCCGCCAACATAGTAGATGGTCCTAGGTGGGTTCTGAAAGAAGGTGCCCATATGATGAGTGATAAACAATGTGTTGTACTTGTGATAGAACTTAAATTCGAGCCTAGCCCAAATCCAAGATAGGCGTCTCAAGCCTTTTGGATGTTGAATTGAGCCCCCTACCACTTCTTTTTCAATGAATCCATTGATCATGAATCTTAGGACACCTTGGTTTGCCCAGGTAGTAATGTTTCAACCAAAACACGTATTGTCTCAGCTGACAAGTATGACCATACTATTACATTGAAATTCTTGTGTGCCTTCTTGAAACTAGACCACCTGATCTCTTACTCGTGCATAGGGAAGGAGAGGGACATTAGCCACAAGGGCACTTAGGAAACTTAGAACCCATACTAACTTAATTACCATCAAGATTGGTTTTAACATAACCCTACATGGCACAATAAAAACATTAGTTTACAAAATTTTTTGAAAAATTTTTCTAAGTGTTGGTTAAACTACTGTATAGTGTAGCAGCCCTTTGTATAAAATTTTTTCTAAGTATGAGACATTACACCTATGGTACTATCAAGTAAACCAAAATTTTTCCAAGTATTCGTCTGATAGTGTAGCGGATGCGTCATGTGCAATGTAGTAGCATAGGGGCTACACCCCGCACATGCAACATAGCAGTTGCATCATGCATTGCATAGCAACATAGTAGCTATGCCCCACACATGCAGCATAGTGGCTATGTCATGCATAACATAACAGTGTAGCAGTTACACCCCATGTAGTGTAGCGACTGCATAATGTGCAACATAGCAGTTACGCCTAATGCAACGTGGTGGCTGTAGCACACACAGCGGAGCAACTATGCCCCACGTAGTGTAGTGGCTATGTTACGTGCAATGTAGCAACTATGCCCCACATAGCATAACAAGCACTGAAAATGCAACAGAACTTGTCAGTTATGCTATCAAATGTGACATGATCTAAAAAAACATAGAACGTTTGCAAAGCCCCTGTCCTATTCCACCACGTGGAATGTAAGAAAAAACCTCCCCACACATGCTACACTACCCAAAACATTCTAAACCCTCACCTCAAATAAAAAAAATATGGGTACATTGCCTTAGTCACAGTAATGGTAGCTACGGTCATGGTGTCATGACCATGGTAGTAGTCGTAATGATAGTGGTAATAGCCACAACATAGCTATGGCAGTAGCCACCGACATTGTAGCAATAGCCATGGCATAGTGGCCATAGCAATCACAATAACTAGGGCATGGTAGCCATGGTGGAGACACTAGCAACAACATTTTCTTAAAAATAAAAACAAAACAAGAACAACAAACAAAAACGCATAACACAACCAAAGGCAGCGTAGCGACTTATCGGGTAGATGATGCCTCTTATCATTCTTTGATCCATGCTTTAGGGAGCTATCACATTGGCGAGACCCTAATGTCTATGCTCACTCCTGCACGCCATTGTCTTGATGTCAAACTTGGGCTGATTGATGGTTACGTTGCAATTGCTACACACTCTCTCTAAATCACATGATGCTCTGGGCTATTAGTTCTGATGGTGAAAATGACAGGTTTACCATGGGTAAACCCCTATTTATACCCTTCAGGGCTATAGGACATGTTACATTTTTGGGATGTCCTATGTCCCACGTGTAATTTAGGATGTGCTATGTCCCATGCGTGACATGGAATGTCCTATGTCCTACGCGTAACATGGGACACCCCATGTTTCCTACAGCATAGCACATAGATGATCAAAAAAAAAATTTTAACATTTGATTCAACTCCTCATTCTATAATCATAGTGATAGTCTGCTATGATCTGAAACTAGAAATTTTGAAGTGCCTTTTACATTATGAACACAGTGATGATCGGCTAAGACCTTAAACTAGCAATTTTGAAATATAGTTTTGCATGGTCATGGTCCACTAAGACCTTAAACTGGAAATTTTGTAACATTGCATAATTACCTTGCATACATTTCACTTCATGTTGCTATGATAAGCAAGTATCACTTGACATCTTTTTGTTTTACTTATTTTTGTAGGAGTGCTTGGGAAAATGGCTACACACGATGATCTCCATTTGCCCTTAATTTTGACAGGACACCATGGAAGATTTATGAGATGTTTGAACATAGAGCTTGTAGACTTCGAACCACCCCCTTTTGACACCAACATAGCATCCTTAGAAACATCCCTTGACTGGCCCGAATATCTAGTGCAAGCCTTAGACTTAGAAGCTAATGATGTAACTGAGGACCTGCTTATGGAAATTCCTATGACTACATCCAGAGGCAAGGCAAGAACGTTAAAGGTTAGCTCTTTACTAGAGCCATAAGTTCAACAAAATATCTCTAAAGTCCTCAATGATAATATTAA
The DNA here is from genome assembly GCA_015680685.1 of Gnetum montanum. Classification (NCBI taxonomy): domain Eukaryota; kingdom Viridiplantae; phylum Streptophyta; class Gnetopsida; order Gnetales; family Gnetaceae; genus Gnetum; species Gnetum montanum. The sequence continues at coordinate 3,259 of MNCI01007761.1, read as the reverse complement.
AGTGTTTACATGGTCATATGAAGATATGTCAGGTTTAAACCTATGCATAATACAACATAATATCATCCTAGATTCACGTGTCAAACCAGTCAAACAAAAAGCTCACAAAATCAAACCAAAAATTACATTAGCTATGCGCAATGAAATCACCAAGCTTTATCAAGCTAGGTTCATCTAGGAGGTTGATTATGTGGACTAGGTATCAAGAATTGTAGTCATCTCCAAGAAAACTGGGGGCATACAAGTTTGTAGACTTCTAAGATTCGAATAAGGTAATCATTAAGGATGATTTCCTGTTACCCAGTATCAACCAACTTATCGATACTATGGCCTGCCATGCCTTACTATCGTTCATGGATGGATTCTTAGGATACAATCAAATCTACATAAACCTAGAACATCAACTGGCCACCACCTTCATGACCCCTTGGAGAACCTTTTGTTACATGATGATGCCCTTCAAGCTAAAAAATGTTGGAGCAACATATCAACAAGCAATGACTTACATTTTTAGTGAGTATCTTTTGGAATGGTTAAATGGTTATGTGAATGATATAGTGGTTAAATCTAAGAAAGCTCCTAATCATGCAAATGACTTAAACCTGGTCCTTCAATGTTGCCATAGGCATGACCTCCACCTCAATCCCAAAAAATGTGTCTTCAAAGTCAAAACTGGATGCATGTTAGGCTTTGTAGTATTAGAAACAGGGATACAGGTAGATCTTGATAAAGTCAAAGCCATTGTTAACTTGGCACCACCTACAAACCTTAAGAAATTGCATGGGTTGCAAGGCAGGATACAATTCATACAAAGGTTTATCCCAAGGCTAACAGATAAATTGCATCCAATGCAACACTTGCTTAAAAAAGGAGTTAACTTTAAATGGACAAACCAATGCTAGGAAGCATTTGAAAACTTAAAAAAGGAACTTGTTCATCTTCCTACCATTTACCCTCCACAAAGAGATAAGCCTTTTTACATTTATCTTGCCACTTCAAACACATCCATTGCTAATTTGCTCTATCAAAAGATGGGTGATGGTTTTGAAATTCTTGTCTACTACCTGAGTCATGCGTTGATAGCTTATGAAGCAAAATACAATGATGTAGAAAAAAATTGGCTTGCTTTAGTATTTGTGCTTAAAAAATAGAGGCATTATTTGTTTCATATCCAAGTAAATATCATCTACAAAAATAACATACTTAGGGCCATTACAACCAATACATACCAAAGTAGTAGGATAGCCTGGTGGAAAGCCATAACTACAGAATTTGATCTAAACTACGTAGTGTAGTCATCTATAAAGGGTTAAGCAATAGCTATGCAACTTAAAGCTTCACCCATCAATGACCAGGCAATAATAGAACCTAAATTTCCAGATGAACATGTTAGTAGCATAAGCCTATTACCTACAAATTTCGAAGCCATTCTACATTTTGATGGTGCCTCAACAACACAAGGTGGCAGTGCCACTACTGTTCTTACATTTTGCTCTGGAGAGATCCAACCATTTGCATATCACTTCATTTTTCTTTGCACAAACAATGTAGTAGAATATGAAGGTCTCCTTACAGGCATTCTGGCAACTCAAGAGTCAGGAACCCAAAACTTAGCAATTCAAGAAGATTCGCAATTAGTCATTGACCAAGTCATAGAGGTTTATGCCTACAAGGCATAACATTTGCAGCCTTACTATGATTTGAAAAAATACTTACTAAAGTAGTTTGCAACCTAGATGTGCAATATGTATCTCGCAATGAAAACACATAGCCAATGCATTAGCCACCTTAGCCTTAAGTGTGCCACCACACACATGTTTGCTACCTTGCCCGCTTCAATAGTGAGATGTATTAACCTTATCATTCACATAGTAAACATCACATCTATAAGTGCAACACATGCCCGAGAATGGTATGATGACATTAAGACATACCTCCACAATGGTAACCCTCCACACAGCTTGACACCTACCCAGAAGGACACAATACAGAAATGAGCACAACAATATGTCTTTGTAGGAGATGACACTTTATGCTGCCGATCTTATGATAGGATATTGCTAGCCTATGTTAGTGGGGATGAACCACAAAACATTGTTGATCAAGTTCATGAGGGACTGTGTGGAGGGCACATAGCTCCTAGAGCTATGGTAGCAAAAATTAGGTGACTAGGCTACTACTAGCCTTATATGGAGCACGATTGCATCTCTAAGGTTAGAACATGCTATGTATGTCAATGTCATGGGAACCTCATACATGTATTGCCTACCAAGTGGCATACCATGCAAATCACATGGCCTTTTTAACGTTGAGGACTAGACATCATAGGACCCATAATGCCCAAGTCTTCCGTAGGACAGAACTTCATTATTACTACAACTGAGTACTTCACAATGTGGGTAGAATCTATTTTCCTTAGAAAGACCACTTCCCAATAGATTTGCAAATTCATTTTGGATAATATAGTAATAGGATTTGGCCTTCCTATGACTATTGTTACAGATAATGGGCCCCAATTCAGTAGCAAAGAAATTAAAGCCTTTTGTAAAAACCTTGGCATTAAACATTCTTTCTTGTTGCCATATTATCCCCAAGAAAATGGCCAATTAGAAGCCACTAATAAAGCCATTATCAACCTCCTAAAAATATTCTCAACAGTAGCAAGCAACGATGGCATGAAAAACTCCTCTATGTGTTGTGAGCTTATCGCACAACATGCAGAATGACTACAGGTAAGATCCGATATAGTCTTGTATACGAATCTGAAGTGGTTTTACCTCTTGAATTGCAGGTCCTGTCACTTCAAATGATCCTCTCAAACTTTATGGATGAGGCTTAAAATAACGAATCAAGAATCATTGATCTTGACTCTACGAAGTAGGACCTCATCCAAACACTTAATTGTATCTGGTGATGGCAAAAACATCATTGCAATCTACACTAACATCTAATCAAAAAAGGGGACCTAGTCCTCAAGGTCATTCACGAGCTCGTGAACAAATTCTCAGCCAACTGGGAAGGGCCCTTTTTGGTTACAAAGGCACATGAGAATGGAGCATTCAAGCTAGCTGACTTAGATGACAACAAGTTCTTAAATCCTTTCAATCATCTATACCTAAAACCCTACTATGCCTAACATGCAATTGTTGGCGACCGTTTGGGACGCGACCGCCAACGAGTGTCCTCGAATAGGATTTAGGTGCCTACTGGTCTTTGTCAACACCAAGGCCTAGATACCTCCAAATAAACTCAGTAGTTA
>MNCI01007760.1:0-13413 GCA_015680685.1 Gnetum montanum | reverse complement strand
TCATCAAAGATAATCATTTTTCCCTTACCCTTGTCATGTGCATGGATTGAATCTCTCTGCTTTTTCTTACCATGGTCACTAATTTGTTCCTCCTTAGACTCATCTACAATTTTTAGGACAACTTCAATTTTTCTGTCTAAGGAGCTCCATATTTCATCTACCTTAGCCGATACCTTCGTTGTTAACTTTTGAATCAACAAAGTTTTTTTATTCATCAACTCTTTGAGTGGTGACTCATCCTCTTCACAACAAAATCTCACTCCCTTCTTTTGGAGGGAAGGATCATGGTTATATTCTTCCGCGCTTTCTCTTTTCCGTAGCTATCATTCTTCTTTAGCTACTTGCTCTAACAATCGATGAATTTCATGGGATCTAAATTCAGATAATCTCCCTTGGGCATAAGTCCCAAGGGTTATCCTAGTCTCATGTCTTAGCCCATCTACAAGGTGGCGTAGTTGATCCCGTTGTGCATAACCATGGCCCGGGCAACAATGTAGCAATGCATAGTATCAGCCCATGGAAGCATCCAAGGGTTCGTGATTACCTTGCTTCCAGCCTTGGATCTATTTACGTAAGTTGGACACTCTAGAGTACGTTTGGAATTTATCGTTAAACAATTCTAGAATTGTACTCCACCTCCTAATGGTTTCCAGCTCTAAGGACTAGTACCAACTCTCTACATCCTTTATGAGTTTCCTAGAAAAAAACTTTAATTTCTGCCACTTGTTCTCAATATTTCTCAAGGTGTAGGCATCATGGAATGCCTGTAAATGATTTTGTGGATTAGCGTTGTATCCCCCTTCTAAGCATGGGATATTATTCATATATAATCTTTTGATCTGACTATCTTTTTGATGCCTTGTCGGTATTCTAACTACCTCCGTAATATCTAGCATACTTCAAGTGGCAAGTAGGGTTTCATCATGATCATCTCTCTCATGACGTCTATGATGTCTACGTTGTTCCCTACTTTCCCTTCATTCATGCCTTGATTCCCTTGACTGCCCTTGTCCTCTCTCTCGACTCTCTCATCGAGGTCTCTCATTTTGCCTACCCTTATCCTCATCGTTATGTTCTTTGTGGTTGCACCCTGATGTGGAAGGAGAGGGTGAATGATGTGATGAAGGAGAAGAAGAAGAGGAACCATCACCATGATGATGTTTCTTACCTTCTCTTCGGCTGCTAGGGCCCTGATCATGATGATGATCCGAATGCCTGTCCTTTTCATGTGTTTTTGTTCCTTTAGTGAACAGTTGGTGTTCATGGGGATTAGAACCAGGGTTGTATATCATGGAGTGTAGGTTCTGATACCCCACCTCCTCACTATTGTTAGGAGGGGGAACATCATCTTGTGGAGAACCTATTGAGATAGGTTCACCACCCTTAACTTCTCTTATGATGGGTGAAGCATTATGGGGGCCCTTGCCCTTCAACGATGTGTGGCGACTCTCCTATCGCAAGTCCTGTTGATGTTGTGCTTCTATGGGATGGTAGTCCTTTGCATTGTAATCACACACAACGTACTCAGCATATAGTTGTGACATGTCAATTCATGCAATGGCATGAAGAAGCATGTTGGGGGATGCTCTATTGGGAGGTAACACTATGTTACCTTCTAAATCTCTCCAACGCAGCTGTTCATCTTGATGGAAGACAAAGGTAAAGTTGGGTATATACTCATCGAGATAAATATATACCACAATGAATTCCTGAGGAACTGGTGAATTTTGGTTATGTGTTTGATGCTACCGACTATTTCTAGTGTTATCCCTAGGTGTTGAAGTGCTCTTATTCAAAGAAGAAGACATTGTTATTTTATTCAGTGTGCTGATTAACTGTTATATAATTTTTCATTTAATTAACCCTAAGGGTTCATTTAAGCTCCCAACAATGTGGGTAATTTCCTATGTTCTACTTAGCGCACAAACACTTAGTCCCAGGCAACGGCGCCAATGATGAGTGGCAAGGTGCCCCTACACTCAACCATACGAATACGAGCGTTACACATGCGATCTAGTCAAAATCTGCAAACTAAGTGCCTACATGCCTTATGGAACACGTAAGGTTAATCATTGGTTGTCTTCCCAGACTTACTTGTATTTTTCATGGTTGTATGGTTAAGTAAGTCTGAGGTATGTAATTTTTATATCTTTTCTATTTTATCTCCTATGCTAATGAGGTGAAGGGTGGAGAGACTAATTAACTAACTTTAACTAACTCACTAAGCCTTAATTAACCTCGCATCAGCATCCGTTCCAACTTACCATTCACACCCTGAACCAATGCAACCTTGGTTACCAAACACTATTCGTTATTGGGATTACCAAGTGTAACGCACGTGCTCGAAGCGATCGTACTAAATGCAATTAACTACGGGAGAAGGGCTGAGAGAGATTTAATTAACTAATAAAGCATTTAAATGATAAACAATAAACAACGATAAATAAAGTCCTAATTAGCCTAGTCAATGCACTGCAAGGTTTATCCAAGAAGTTCATCTTTATTTCCGTACACAAACTTGTGTTCAGGTACAATATTTGCTCGAATAAAGATCTGTTCACTTNTCTATAAATAAGAGGCAGCTCTCCCTTGTTTGGAAGTTTAGGCCTAAACGGTAGTGAAACTTTGCNATTGGCAAAGTTTCACTACCGTTTAGGCCTAAACTTCCAAACAAGGGAGAGCTGCCTCTTATTTATAGACTTGGCAGTGCACCACAATATCGCGTACGCGATATCGCGGTGGACACGATATCATGGCCCATGCAATATCATGTCCAATCACTAAGCCACAAACTCCAAGAAGGATGGAGGAAGTTAAAATCACTAATGTTGAAAGATTACATACCAAGGAAAAGAATTTTTTCACAATGATGGAACAGGTCAAATAGTTCCTAAAACAAAAGAACATGTCATTGAGCCTATAGGACCTGGTCATGACATCTCCTACTCATAGGGATGCACTAGCTCAAGTATTGACTTCTATCCTTGTGAGTAGAGAGATGCCTTGACTTCTATCCAACAAAGAGTTAATTCACTCTATCATTGAGTAAGCTTCACTGAGAGAAAATCAGCATAAACCCTTGCTTAACTTCCATGACAGTGAGGTGAAGATTAAATCTTAAAATAGAGAAGTGATATCTGCTCCTCTTGTCATTACTATATGTGTTGCTAGGTACAAGGCCCATCGTATTCATGTGGATGATGGGGTAGGAACCAACATGATATCATACACCATTGTTGAGAAACTAGGCTTAACTAAAAACATTCAAGAGACCGCTACCTCTACACTCAAGTCATTTAATGGATGATAAGTAGCAATACAAGGTTCTATCTCCTTAGATTTTGTAGCTAGAGAATAGTTTCCCACATCCGCTAACTTTCTAGTAGTCGAAGAGACACCCGATTTCAACTTGATCCTAGAATGGCTATGGTTGGCTAAGCTCTATGTGGTCTTGTCTCCTATACACTAACAAATCCATTTGCATATGAGGGAGGGAAAATTATCATTCATGGCGATAATATGTCATTACTTTTGATTAACTATGTCAACATCGATCAAGGTTCAGAGGTGGAGTTTCAAGAGGAAACTTCTGATACTCAGATTGGGGCCAACAATGAGAACAACAACAATATTAGCAATGTGAACTCTAAGATGCTAAATGATTAATAAGAGTACCTAATGATTACCATTTTGAACAAGAAAATTTGTGAAACTAGTGTTGTACAAAGAAAGCTTCTTGATCTATTAAAGATCAAACAACAAGTTCCCAATAAACACATTATTCCTTCTTTGGTTAATGATCGTTTGTTTACCTTTGTGACATTATATTATGTTTCATTGTTGGTTTTATCCATATATGTTCTTTTGAGACCATTCCATACTTGCTAGATAATGTATGGATTGTGGCCTGCTAAGACCTAAAACTAGAAAGATCATAGCATGCTAAGGCTTAAAGCTAGTAGCATCATGGTCCACCAAGGCCTAAAACTAGCAACATGATGGCCTAATGGAGCCAAAAAATGGTAGCCCACTAGGGCCTAACACTGGTGGATTTGTGGCCTTCCTCTTATCTCCTTTGTGTGTACATTGGGACCTATTCACTTTATGACATTACTCATAGTTTTCGCTTTAAAACTCATGTCTCTATTACATTTCTTACATTTTTCACCTCATTGCCAAATTTTATTTAATAGACCTATCATTTTAACTTGTAGCCTTTATGCAAAGAGAAAAAAAATTAAAGCATACAAAAATGTAAAACATAAAAATCCAAAAGTGTTTTAGCCAAAATAATGGCCACGGTCACACTATATGACCAAAAATAAAAATTAATGTCCTTAATGGTAGTTGCACTATTTATAATACTGCAACATACAACAACAAGAACAATACATAGTTATTAGCATGCTTAACAATAAACAAAATCAAGCCATGTGAGGAAAAGGAGGCTCATCAATTACATTATCACCAATTGCATCAACATCATTACGTGAGGCCTACAAACAAAAATAAAACCAAGTAAACAATAATAACCATTATAGCCATAACACATAAAATCATTAACTACAATATATTTGCAAACATGCAATTACAATATTATGCATGCAACAGAATGCTGCTGCAAGTTAGTTTTCTTACCAGGTTTCTCCATTGTGAAAACTTCTTGTTTTGTATCCTCTAAGAAGCAGCACTGCCTTGCAAGGCCTCCACATTGTGAGCCAAAATAATGATGCAAGAGACCCACATGAACAGGTCTAGTTTCCACATACTTGACAGAAACAACTCTGCAGCAGCTCACTATTCAGCAACTATTTGCCCTCTTATAACCTATAGCTGCTAACTGCCCTGCCTTCTTGATTATCGTAACAGAACGGTCAAATTAGGACAGTATCCCTGAAATTAAGCGATACATTGGAAGACAAATGGAACAGAGTTATTTCAAGCATCACAGGGCCCGAGGACACATGCCCTGCCTGACACAAGCCACCGATTTCTGCAATGAAATGCAATACGAGCAGTGGGTCTGCTGAATCCCTGCTCCTCTTCCTCCTGCAATTTCTGCTGAGTTTTCTGTTCTCTTCTGCATTCGCCATTCTATTCTTATAATCCTCTTCAACAGTGAAATCATTCTCAGCAACAGCCATTTCATTCCCTGCTATTCAAGCAAACGAATAATCAGCCGAGACGGAAAGTCACAGCAAGCCTATCAAGACAAAAAATTGGGAAGGTAGAACCAATACCCACCAGTGTAACCAAGCATATAAACGTTCACATGCATCATCATCATCATGAGGATTTTTAGATTTGGAACAAGGATATCTTGATGCTGACTCCATTATATTTAAAGCCTTCAGTCATGGGTTAATGTATATTCCCCTAATCAAACAAATCCCAAACTCCCAACATCTTCTTTAACCCTTTTCTCCCTTCGATTCCATCAGGGTCCTACCTCTGGAAAGTAGTTGCCTAAAATCTTAAACCAACCACAACACAGATTCATCATAAACAATCAACTCAGCCTTCATATTATCAACCCCTGCCTATCAATTTCGGTGGTGGAAATCCCACAAATCAACAAAGCATCTCAACATCACATCTCCAACTCCAATCTATGTAGATCATTACAGATTTATAATCACAAACCAATAAATCGATCCACATCTGTCATGGGGCAGATGCATAGCACATATGGTATGGTATACATACATACTTAGACAAAGTGCTTCAATTTCAAAAAATTCTTTGTGATAATACATATAAAATTTGTAACTTTGTGCTTATTATTGGAATTGTGTACCATTGTTCTGTTCCATGCAAGTTAGTTTACACAATATTTTCTTACTATTTAAACATGTCTTTGGGTCCCACCCTTGCCCATTGGCTGGCAGACAGAGGTGGGACCCAGGGACACACATAGACATGGTCAAGATGGTCATGGAATATACATGGATGTGTAACATGTAATGACCCATGAACCCATTGTGAATGAATGAGAGTATGTATGTATACCATGCATACTTTCCTGTGCCATGTGTACGCCATATGTGAATCCTTTTATAGTTTGCCGTATAGTACAAGGACATACAACATTGGAGATGACGCTACCACACGTTTTAATTACCTCCAGCATTTCCAAATCAATGAGGTTATCTAGTTCATGCTCATACACTGCCAAGCTTAATAATATTATCGGTTTCCACTTTCTGTCATTGGAGTTGCTTGAGGTTTGCTGGACATTCAACGATATTAAACAGAGGCAATATTCAGCCACAACAAGGATCATGTCCCTTTCTGCATTATCAAAAAAACATTCCAGATGCCGGCGGCGTGCGTGAGACGTGTTTTTCAGCTCTTAAAAAGGTCCGATGGTGAAGCCATCAAATGGCTTCTGCAACTGGCCATCAGGGAGGCCACTACTACCCCTTATCTTCTCCCCAACACATATTTAGCCCTCTTGCTAATAGCATGTAACATAGCTTTCAACACAAAAAAAGCACAATTGGTAGCCTTGTACAATCATTCATATATATATGGTAAACTAGATTTTATATACCAAGTATTTATCATGTGTGTTAAAACTTTGAGTGAGAATATCTAAATGATGTTTAAAATATTGATAGATCTAAGTTCAACTAATATATTGAACTAGTTTATGCATTGCGATAAGTAGAACATAGTTTACTTTTTGGCTCTATTAAAAAAAACAAACAACCATCCAAATAATGAATGTAGGATTCAAGGTTCAAACGACAAGCAAAAAAGCATGATCAGTAGCCTTGAACAAGTATGTGGCAAACAAACTAGATTTCATATACCATGTATTTATCATGTGTGTTAAAACTTTGAGTGGAAATATCTAAATAATATCAAAAATATTAATAGATCTAAGTTCAAGTAGTATATTGAACCAGTTTATGCAATGTGATAAGCAAAACAAAGTCTACTTTATCACTCTATAGAAAACAGGAAGGATTTATCAAATTAAAGAATATTAAATATATACTATTTTACCTTGTTTCACCTAGTTTGCAATATTTTATTCTATTTTAACTTTATTTTTACTCAATTTTACTTTGATATTACTTTATTTTACCTTGTTTTACTAAGTTTTATCTTGATTTTACCTTATGATGATCTTACCCAGTTAAATACGCCTCCCACCATAGCTTGCCAAGGCTTAAAACTAACAACACCATGGCCGCTAAGGCATAAATCTCACAAAATATGATCTTGATTAATCATATTTGAGCCATATGATGCCTACCTTGCCTTGTTTGACCTTGTTTTCCTTATTCCCACTATGTTTAGGTCTTACTTGACCTTATTTTAAATTATTATCTATCATTGTCATATCATATGTGTCATTTGATCCCACTTTTCATCTTTTTTGCATCATTTGGCCATATTTGAGCACATTTCTCCATAATGTGACATTTTTTGGATCCTAAATGACTTGATTTGACATCAATTGATGGCCTTATTTAACCTTGTTTGATGGCAGTTTATATGGTTTGGACCTTCATTTGGCCTTCATTTAGCCCTATCCTACATCAGTTGGCCCTTGTTTCACATTGTTTATCTTAACCTACCCCTCGTAACCTCCATTGACCATGTTTTGACCTTGTTGGCATTTAATTTAGTTTTTTTTGACTTAGCTCTACTTTATTATTAAATTATTTTTCATTTTTTTGACATTAATTAACCATTATATTACATAGGTGCCACTTGATGTGCTTATGTTGACATGTAGGAAATGAGCTAGGAGGATGAGGAAGCAAATTCAACTAGCCTTAAAGCCTAAATAAATCCCTCTTGTGATGTTGTTAGACCAAGTTGACCTTAAAATATTCAAATCTTAAGCCTTGAAACCATTTTATCATATAGCCTTAATATCTCAAAGTAGCCTAATTACCATGGACCTTGAGGTTGGAGACATCACATAGGGTTCCTTGGTCAAAAATCCCAAATCATAACAGTGAGGAGGAAACACATGAAACCAAGTTCCTTGCCAGAACTTAAGCAATGTTAAAGCCATCACATACCCTTAATTATTTTTAACACTCACATGTTTGCTTATAGTTTTGTTTACCATTTGCTGATAGATTGGAAAGAATGACCAATGTTGATAACTCTGATGATCAACAGGAGAGCCTGCATGATCTTTATCTGTGTGTGTGTGTGTGGTTTTTTTTTAACACAACAAATGAGCTACAAGATTTTTAAACTCTATGATGTAAAAACATTGATCTCTCAATGTTGTACTGATAGTATCCTATGGTGGTCTATAGTTTTCTAGTTATCTCATGTGATCCGATGCAATGTTTTGTACCAACATTTTTGTTTGTCTTATTTTCTTATTCTCTTGGAGTTGTGCTTGCAAGATGAAGCTAGAAGTCATTGTGAAGGTGCAACTCCTTACGATAGTAAGTTACCATGTGACCTTGGTGTGCAAGATTTGGTGAGCTTGTTTTGCTGTGCTAAGAGTACTTATATCACATCATTTCCATTATCCATCTTGAGCCACAATCCCATAGCCTAATCATAACCTTCCTTATCCTAAACAACAATGATGACCTATATTTGATCCTCATGCATTGTGGCCATGTTACATCTCCTTCGTTTATCTTCACCATTAAGTTTGTTGGATGTAACACATCTCATCTAATGAGAAAACCAAAGTAAATTCGATAGTGGCAATGAGACCTAATGAAGGTTTTACCCTACAAAAAAATTGGAGGAGCAAGTTACCAAGGAAGCCTAAAGGCTAATAAAGCATAAAACTCAAAACACTGTCTTTAAACAAGCTAAGACAGAAACCTAGTGGCCAAAGAAACCTTGGAGTGGAGTTTTGGTTCCTCAAAAACATTATCGAGTGACCAACACTTCGAAGCATGAAAACTACACCAATCGACAAGCATGTCATTAGCATACTATAACCATGATGTTAACATGTAGAATTCATTGTTAACCCTTGTGACCATTTCCTTGTACATGAATATAGCCTTTATCCTATGTCATATTATCATAACCCCATCTCATCATTAGAAGTGCTCTTCGACATGGTTCAATAGCTACAAAATCAAACATAGAGAGGAAACATTGGTAATGGACGTATGGTGGTGTTTTGTATTCTTTTTCAACATCTCTTGGGTCAATTCTCAAAATATCAACAAAGAGGGGACAATGAAACATCACTAAGAAAATTCATATTACAACTCATAACCTTCATCATTAAACTTGAGGTTGGATCTTATTGTAAAATGTAACATTTGTAGTTCATAGGCTACAATCTCACATACTTTAACTTATTCAGGCTAAAAAAGGCTTCATAAGTTGTTAATTCCTTACTTCCCAACGTGAAAAAAGTTATATTAGGAATGTATCTAGGCTTGGAAAGGCTAATAATTCCTTGGGAATCCCCAAAGTTAGGTTTTTCATAGCATTTATGTTAGCCATGATAATTAATACACTTGAGCAACTTGTAGCGAGTGTATTAATTTATGGGCTTTAATTTTTACAACAAAGCCAACATACTTTTTCTTGAAGAAATCAAAGCCAGCATATTTTTTCTAGAGCAAATAAAGCCAACATACGTTTGCTAAGAGAAGCCCAAAAGCAATGTATTTTTCATTAAAATTTCCAAATTTAAAAGATACATTGGGCATGGAAGGCCTGTGCACACTTTCAAATTGCATAAATCTATTAGTAATCATGACAAAAAATTTGCAACACCAATTTAAATACCAATGGCCTATTTAAACCACATTTCAAAACATTAAAAATAATTTTGGCATTTTGGCATTAGGCTGAACATTAAGACTTTCAATTGCAATGCATTTCGTCATAAGTCTACCACCATTCAACCATTTGCAACATAGATCAAGTTCTAGAGAAGAAGAAAAGATCTTTGGGGGAAGAATTTTGAAGCATCTAGATTATGAAGTTGATTGCAAGACACACTCTGCTAGTTTTATCAAGCTTCAAGCATCTTCCATATAACCTTTTGTGCATTCTAAGCACATAAACTTGTACTTTTCCTTAAAATTTCTATCTACAATAGTTTATTATTTTAATAAAATTTGTAGTTCATTCATTTTATGGAAGCTTATTTTTCTATTTCTCTTAAGTTAGATTTGCATTTTCTATTAAATTTATTTATACCATTTTACAATTTCTAAGTTCCTAGGTGATTAGCAAGACCATTCAAGGTGGTTTGAATCCCCTTTTTGAGGCTTGTGGGATCTAGAATTAAACTATTTCACTGGATATCTTTGGTTTCCAACACCGAATTTTTTCATTGCTATATCTGTGTTTATGACAAGGTAGAGTATTTCATCTTTCATTGTGTTGTGAAAGCTATTTTCTGTGACTTTAAACTTTAGTTTATACTTAGTCTAGGACTATTAAAGGAGCCTTGAGATTTCTTTTGATTAATAAAATTACTCTACTCACTAAGATCTGGGAAGAGTTTTATGGTGGATGTAGGCTAGCAAATCTAGCAACTAAACCATCTTAAAAGCTTGGTATGTGCCTACTATTTTGCACATGTGCTCTATTTTCTTACTTTGAGGCTCTTTACTAGTCATCCTGTCAATGTTTGAGTAATTTGATATTTTTATTAAAGGCCCTAATTCATCCCTCCTCTCAATACCTTTTTAGTCATGTCTAGGAAATAACATAATGATCCAATTAAAAAGAAAAAAATATGCAATTAACAAATAATAAATATCAAAGCATTAGTAAGATCTTTGCTAATATTTGTATTTTGCCATCAAGATTTCTAACACACTTTGTTCAGTTTACATGCCAATGGTTAATATGGAGATGCTACGAATCTTGGTAAATACAAATGTGCATATGACCTTATGTACATCTATGTTAAAAATCCTAGAATGAACTATTAAGTCTTGATGGGAAGTATTATTGTAGGTTTTTATTAAGGACCTTTGATAATTAACATTTCCAACTTGATCATATTGTAATTACTTAAAATAATAAGAAATTTTGCTAAAGAAATCCCTCTAACTAAGTTTTGCTTTGTTTTGCAAAGGGTTAAAAAAATTTAGTTTTGATGTAGGTGGTGGAAATCAAACCTAGCATCTCTAGCATTAAGTAACTCCTTGTCTTAACATGAATCTAAAAGTCATCAAATGTATGCAAACTATTCTTAACAAGATTGGGATTCACAAAAGTAGGAATCTTAAGAATTGTGATTGAGGAGACTTTGATTCATGATAGTAAAGCTATAATTTTAGATTCCTAAAGGAATCCTGCTGAGTTGCCATTTTAGTTGACCGCGATATCACGTATGTGATATTGCAGCCTATCTCTTCATCTATAAATAAGAGGTAGACAGATCTGATAGGCAATTTTGGAAGTTAGTAGTTAGAATTGTTAGATTAAAGTTTCTTTTTACATTAGTTTCTCTCTCAACCCTTTCCTCCCAGTGTATGCCCGCAGTGTGGTGATTGTAATTGTACAACATCCTTATTCGAGTGTGACATACTTGGACATGCACATGACTAGAAATAAAGATTGAGATTACTTCATCATTGCAGCATTCACTTAGTTTAATTATTTACTTAATTGTTATTTACTACTTTCTTAGTTAATATCTCTTCACCCTAAACTTCTGTTAAATGTGGAATGTGTACGACTAGATCACGAGCATTTAAGTGTGACTACTTAGTAACCTAGTAGTGTACCTAGGATCTATGCTTGGTAATCCTAGTGGTAGTCATGCACGAGGTTCAAGATGTGTACGGATGATTGAGGAATAGATGCTCATCGCAGTTAGGCTAGATTAGGTTCCCTCTCACTCACTCTCTCTCTTAGCTTAGTTAATATTATTTTCCATTATCTTCAGGAGTAGCATTTGCATAGGAACACATCATACACCTTACTCTAGACTAAACCATACATGACAAAGTTAACACTAGTCTAGGTGGGAAGGCAATGAATTGTGACCTAAGAATAACTGTCTAGATACCACAACTAGTCCATCTGCGGAGTTCTACTGGATCGTGCGTGAAACGCTTGTATTTGTATGGTTGAGTCTAGGGGGTACCTCGCCACTCTTCATTGGCACCATTGCCAAGGATGGTGCTAGTTATCTAGATTAGTTATATCATACAAGGTCATTGTACAGGAATTAACAATATATCTTTTAAGAAGAAATCATTATAAAAAGTCACATAGAAATTCACACACAATTGCATGACCATGCCTCTCCTACAAGACTATGATAATGCCACACCTAGTGAGGAAATTCATTGGAGAACCAATGAACTATATGAAAATGAAGATTGGAGTACACAACCCGAGGTATGGGTTTCTTATAAACATAAACAAAGGCAACATCATCCCAACACACGAAGGCATAACTTACTCGATGATGATGAACCCCTACTGGCCACTACAAGCATAACGCAAATACAAGAGGCTGTTCGAATTTCCCGTAGGCATCATAAAGAGAGCCACCAACCTAGGCTCGATTTAAACAACTTTCCCAATTTCTTAGGAGGCTATGACTTAGATTTGCATCAACATTTACAAGCCTTCTATGATGCCTGTGCATGGAACAACATCGATAATAGTTGGCAAAAACTCAAGCTCTTCCCTATGACACTCGTTGACCAAGAAAAAGTATGGTATAGATCGTTAAACCCAAATTCAATATGACGTTGGCCAACAATGGTAGAGATTTTAAATGAAAGATATCAAACCTACGTGATGGAACGCGATATTGTGTCCTTCCCTGTGATATCGCGTATGCAATATCGTAGCCCACTGCCAGTTCTATAAAGAAGAGGTGGCTCTCCCTTGTTTTTGCATCTAGATCTAGACCTTAGCCAAACTCTTACCATTTTTCTATTCCAGAGTTAGAATAATTTCCATGTGCCCGCAGTAGGAGTCCCAAAGTGAACGAATCTTTATTCAAGCAAGTCTGTACCTGAGCACACAATTGTGTACGACAATAAAGAAGAACTTTTGGATAAACCTTGCAGTGCATGGACTAAGCTAATTAGGACTTTAATTATTGTTAATTGTTTAAATGCTTTCTTAAGGACTTAATCTCTCTCAACCCTCAACTCTCATAGCTAAGTCCATTCAGTACGACCACTTTGAGCACGTGCGTTGTGTTTGGTAATCCCAGTAGCATTGCATTGATTCAGGGTGTGAAACGACAAGTGGGAACAAATACTGATGATAGGATAATTAAAGCTTAGTTAGTGCAGGTTAGTTAATTAGTCTCTTCACCCTTTCCCTCTTAGCATGGGTGATAAAAACATAAAAGATATAAAAATCATATGCCTCAAGCTTACTTAATCATACAACTATGAAAAATACAAGTAAGCTTGGAAGGAAAATGATTGATTAACCTTAGGTGTTCCATAAAGCGTGTAGGCACTT
>MNCI01007756.1:4961-43477 GCA_015680685.1 Gnetum montanum | reverse complement strand
AACTTGAATGCGTAAAGGATCATTTCCATCAAAGTCAGAAAACAATGTAATTAGGCACCGGCCAGAACAGCATGCATTATGAAATTGAATTAAAACCAAATATTTTATTAGGTTGGAAGACAACGGATCTATTGAATAGTAGATGCTTTACGAAATTCAAAAATAGATTAATAAAATAACTTACAATCCATATGACTTCATTTACTCTAAAAACTTTTGTAATTGATTTCTTAGAGACTCCGGTGAAAGTGACTTGTCTACCCACATTAGTATTATTTGCTTGAACTCAATCATCGAGTAAAACACCTTGACTTAGGAAAGGTATCATTTCTCGGATAGCTTGTTCCAACGTATCAAAACCGTGAGTCACTTTTTCACTTGCCCGAATGATAAGTTCACTTCACTTCCATTACTGCGATCCTTGAACACATATTATGGTAACTTTCAAAAACAAAATTTCCTTATCTAAATCCATAGCTTACATTTTTGTTGCTTACATTTTTGTTGCTGCCCTGAAAAGCATGAGTGAGCGTACACACCGAGCTGACTATTGAAAAACAAAACCAAGTTGTAAGTAATTGTGGATGCCGCATAAGCAGAGAGAATAGTATCCAGTCAATATATTCAACCAGCTGAGACATTGTTGATAGATCAGTGACTTTCTACAATGATAGTGCTGCAATTGGATCAGGGAAAATCAACAAGAGCCTCAGACTTCCGTATCATTGATGCGGACCATGATTTCCGCATCAGCATCGCCATGCAAATCTTTAACAGTACTGTTAACCCTCTGACTTCATTCAGCATACAGGACTATTTGTCCCATTCTGTAAATATTTTATCCTGTGCAAATAATGCACACAATCTGACTAACAGCTGCGTTATTTCCGCGACTTATTTTATCCCTGTACAAATAATAATGCACACAATCTGAACATAACAGCTGCGTTGTCTCCGCGGCTGGTTTTATCCCTGTACAAATAATGCACACAATGCGTTATCTCCCCGACTGATTTTAGATTAAATCCGTTGCACAGGATGACTGTTCATCAGACCCAAAACTCTTTAAAACCACAACGACAGCAAAGCCCGGAAGATGAACAAAAGGAAACCGCTAAGATTGATCAACGAAGCAACAAGAAACAAATCCTCACAAAATTTGACTGTTGTTCCCACTGAGAATATCTTCATCAGAAGTAATTCACATATAGATAATAATAATAAAAAAGGAAATTCAGAATTATAATCCTAAAAATAGGGTCCTCTGAACATTTGTTTTCCCATACAAACCATTGACTAATTGAATTCTACTCTTGAAACACTACATCAGATATATTTTTACAAGGATGTTTGAGAATGTAACGAAAGCATAAACTAAAGATTTACCATGTACCAGTAGTGTAGAACAATTGGCATAGGCACATAGTGAAATTAATAGAAACAAATGACCCTCAGACATATGTACATAAAGCTAAAAAGCAAACTTACTAATTTTGACAGCTTTTGCGACTGCATTCAAAGAAGGTGGGTTGCGACTCCATTCAAAAAAGGTAGGTTACACAGAATCAAGGGAAGGCATCCCAGTGAAAATACACAGAAATTGTGCCTTCATATGATAGGCCAAATCCTAATCCAAATACCACCAATGATACATGTTCATTAACCCAATCCTACCAATCATTTTGTTGACTTTGTCCCTTTCTGTAGATTTTGTTTCATTTTCATCTTTGCCTGGAATCCTGGTAGGAAATCCACACAAACATTCAGTCTCTCCAAATGAACTTTCATCAAATGTGGAAATTTGTGTGCTTTTGGAAATCCTACAACATAATCTGTTATGAGAAACATGCAGAATACTCAAAAAGTTTAATGCCTGCAACTGCATTGGAATTTTTCCAGATAAATCGTTGCATCTTAAATCTGACTCTTCCAGTAGTAACATCCCCATTGATGGACGTATGTGCCCAATCAACTTATTATTATATAAATTCAGCAGTCTCAAGGTAGTTAGCGCTCCTATGCTTTGTGAACTCTCACCCGTGAAATTGTTCCCTGACAGATCTATCACGTTGTTGCCTTCTATCACATGCACATCAAAATACTCTTAACCCTTTCTTGGTTATTGAAGAGGTCCAACCCCCGCAGCTCTGTGAAATTGACTACCCATTCAAACATATTATAGCCGAGATCTAGCACCATGAGCTCATGCATTCTCTTCAAATAACCTGGCAGAAAACCAGTTACCATATTCCTCCTCAAATTTAATATTACGAGATTCTTGCAATTAATCAAAGAATTTAACAGACGTCCAGAGAAACGATTCAAATGCCTCGATAGAACCAGCATGGAAGATGGAAAAATAACAGAAAGCATGCCATGGAAATTGTTGTTCTCCACGTTCAGGAAGGACAGCTGCTTGCAGTTTGCAAGGCCCACAGGAATGCTACCAGTGAGGCTGTTTTGAGATATATCTAGGGAGATTAAATTTACCAGATTTCCAATACTACTGGGAATTTGACCGCTTAACTGGTTTGTTTTCTTTTAAACCTACATCTGTTAGCTGGGTCATGTTACCTATGCATTCTGCAATACAGCCGCCAACGCCGAGCGTTGTATACTCCACAGTTACAATTTGCAGAATCATCGATAAATCTTGCTAATTTCTGTTCTTATCATGGCAGATACATGACAGTTTATTATGTAAATATTTTTTTCCCAATACAGATTGCATGACAGAATGTACAATTTCGCATCGCAGCCATTTGCAGTGCTATCTTCATCTAGTGATTCCAAATTAAGTTTGTCACACACGGTATGATTGTTCATTAGACCCGAAAATCTTTGGAACCAAGGCGGGCTCTAACCAAGGCGGCCAGTAGAGCCCCCTGTAGATGAACAAAAGGAAACTGCTAAGTTTGCACAAATCCAACAACAACCAGCAATTGTCCGAAAATTTAGAGAATTATTTTTATCAGAACAATTTCCTCCGTTGCATACGGACGCCGTTTACATTTATACGATAAATAAAGAAATTCAGAATTACAAATAATGTAACAACTGCTCCATAGTCGGTTAAATTAACGATCGCAAGGTCCTCTGAACACTTATCCCCTAAAATAGCGTAGACTACCTGTTCACTGTTGACAGGCATTCAAGAAATACATTATTACAGGCAGATTTCACTCCTTTGAGACAGTAAAACATAGAATAAACATTTACCATGTACTAGCACTTAGTACAATAAGATGCACAGGGACTTGCTGAGATTAATACATTAAAACAAAGTGACAAGGATTCTCATTGACACATATAAGAAAGTTAAAAAGAACCCTGCTTTGTTGGTCCGGAGCTTTTGATACGGGCAAACTTGACTAATTTTGACAGCTTTAGGGTTGTGTTCAAATAAGGTAAATTCCGAGGAACCCAGAAAGGCATCCCATCAAACATATTATGACCTACATCGACTAATATGAGCTTTATGCGTTTCTCTTAAATAATATCGAAGAGGGCCGCTTAGCATATTCCTCCTCAAATCTAATACTGTAAGACTTCTGCAATTAATCAGAGACTTTGACAGGGGTCCAAAGAAATTATTGGTATAGGCAGACAAAACTACCATGGAAGATGGAAATATTAGAGAAAGCCTACCACGGAAACTGTTGTTGTGCAGGTACAAGTATGACGGCTGTTTGCAGTTGCCTAGTGTAGCAGGAATGTTACCAGTGAATCTGTTTTGGAAAAGAACTAAGAAGACCAAATTTACTCTTTGGAATTTGGCCACTCAACTGGTTTCCTCTTAAGCTTACAAAGGTTAGCTGTGCTATGTCACTGATGCATTCTGGACTATGGCCACTGAGGGCAGTTGCCTAGTGTAGCAGGAATGTTACCAGTGAATCTGTTTTGGAAAAGAACTAAGAAGACCAAATTTACTCTTTGGAATTTGGCCACTCAACTGGTTTCCTCTTAAGCTTACAAAGGTTAGCTGTGCTATGTCACTGATGCATTCTGGACTATGGCCACTGAGGTTTGAATCCTCGACCGTAAAAACTTGCAAGTTTCTTGACCTGCACAATTCTCTTGGCAAAGCTTCCAAAGTGCGAAATGTTATTCTCAGCCTCAGGCAGGACAAATTGCAGAGATTCCTTATGAATTTTGGGAATTTATTGCTGGAAGCATCACGTAACTTAATTGAGACATTACACCAATGCAATCCGGTATTGCCCATTGATTGCCTGTATTCAGAATTAACAGAACAAGCTGTTTCAATTGGCAAAACTCTTGTGGAATAATGCTTGTAATGAAATCTGCCATAAAATTCAACATAGGCGCGTTGCTTGAGCATCCCTAATTTAGTTGGAATACTTCCAATCAGCATATTTGAGCACAAACTTAACTCTGTCAGTTTGTGAAGATTTCCCAGCTCTTTTGGGATTGTACCTTTAAAGTAGTTTCCATCCAGGTCTAGGCTCTCAAGTCGGGAAAATTTTCCCAGCCAGAAAGGTATTGGGCCACTTCCTTCGTTGAAGGACAACTGAAGATCTTGCAAGTCACTATGATTGGCAAGCTGGCAGGGAATACTTCCCTTGCTTCCAAATACAGCTGAGTTAGCTTGGAGAGATCTCCCACCTCCTATGGAATCGAACTTGTGTAGTTTCCTGACAATGACAGCATTTCAAGTTGTGGCAGTTTTATCATAAAGCAGGGTTTTGGGCTGCTTCCACTAGTGAAAGATAATTCAAGATCTTGCAAATGGCTCAGATTTCCAAGCTCGTACATTCAACATACCCATGAACAAAGATAGCTTCTTCAGGTGAGATTCCTAAACTCTCTTGGAACTGAAGATGCCAATGACCATGCATAGAAGGGTAGTCTTGAAGTTTTGACAATTTTCCCAAAGAAGAAGGTATTGAACTGTTTCCAAAAGTCAAGTCAAAATCTTGCAAGACTCTCAAATTTCCAACCTCCCATGGGATACTTTCATTCAACATACCCATGAACAAAGATAGCTCCTTCAGGTTGGTGAGATTTTCCAACTCTCTTACAAGAGATGCCAATGACTGCATCTAGGGATAATCTTTTATGTTGGGGCAATTTTCCTAGAGAGGATGGTATTGGACTGCTTCCATCATAGACACTCAAGTCAAGATCCTACAAGACTCTCAAATTTAGCTCCCTTGGGATACTTCCATTAGGAATGTCTAAGTCCAGAGATAGCTCCTTCAAATTGGTGAGATTTCCTAATTTCTGTGGGATACTAATGCCAACATCTCCAAAGACACTTAATTCTAGGTGCTGAAGTTGGAACAAATGTCCCAACCACAACAGTATGGAGCTACTCAAACCATCAGAGTACCACAACAGTCTCAAATTGCAAAGGTGACTCAATTTTGGGACTCTCCTTCTGAAATATCCTCTTTCAAATTGTATGTCTAACTCAAGCTTTAGAAGAGATGTAAAATTTCGAAGGCAAGCAGATATAACTAAAAGTTGCTCTCCTTCAACACCCACACTCAAGCTTTCAAGAGAAGAGCAGTTTCTAAAAGATTAGGGAATGGGACCTTGCATTTCTTCGAAATCAATACGTAGGTATTGCAACAGCCTAAGCCTACCAATTTCTTGAGGGATAGGACCAAACAAGTCATTCAAAGAAAGATCTAGATATGACAGAAATGTGAGATGTTACATAAATGGAGACATCACACCTGACTGATCGAACCAACACAGGTCTAAGTATGCAACTCAACGTTGATGCAAGGAATGAGAAGAGAATGATGAACACTTGACTCCATTCCAATTGACGCATGCTCCATGTGCATTGTGGAAAGTTTAATTAGAAAGCATGTTTTTGGGATCTTCCTTAATTCCTGCTTTGAATTGCAAGAGGGCATTCACATCTGCATCTAAAAATGAAGATGAAGAAGAAGTAGAAGCAACTGATAACACTCAAAAAGCAGTGCTATTATAGTCACTGCCATGACTTGGTTTGTCTGATGTGCTTTTGTTAATGCCATTGCCATACCCAATTTGCCTGAGCAACTCAACTCTGGTGTGGCCAAAATTGAGTACACCCAACTTCTTTATATACACCAGAGCAAAGGTGATGTAGCTGAAAAGGATGAATTATGGGTTATAAGTTTAGGTTTGACAGCTAGTTAGGAAATTTGTGATGTTAGCCTAGTGGTAAAACTCTTGATTGGGTAGCTCCAAGTTATAGGTTTGATTTTAGTGAGCAATGCTGAGGTATAAAATTTTAATTTGACAATATGTTGAGAGTCAGTATTGTTAAAAAAATATTTTAGATTAGTCATGACAAAACCTACTATTTCTTTTATTTTTACCCTTACGAAATCTGCTTTATACATTAATGACTTAAATTCTTTTATAACGGAAAAGCTTCAACAACACTTTCTCCTTGCAGTTGAACCAGCTGAGCAGGGCTAAATTTTAATCCTGGCCCTTAATACAACTTGGTAAAAGGTAAAAATTATGTAGTTTTAGTGATGTTATGTTCCAGCACAAGCTCATGGTTCAACTATGAATAAACTTGCAAAGATAACTCACACCCACAGATGTCAAGGTTAAACCATTCATTGCAGACACTTAACATGCCACTAGTAGAAAGAAACACTGTGCTCTGTGAATTGACTATAAACCCATAGTTTCAGTTTGATGAGAAAACAACAGCTTAAATAAAGGCTTTTCAAAATCTAGGATCAAATTATCCAAATGCAAAAATTGTACAGTTTTGTATAGATGCTTGAATACAAAATTATCAAGTAACATTTGGCACAAACAACAAAACATAACAATTGGAGATAGTTCATATAGCTGGAGTCCAAGGGCTAGTTCAATGTTTCTGACATCGGTTACCTCTGATGTTTCATCTGACATTGGCAAAGGGTAGCCTAGACCACTTTGAACACGGTGAAGAGCATCTACCTCCCAAATGTTTCCATGAAATCTATGAATGCCAGGAGGTACACACACCGTAAAAGGTCTTGGATGTGCAACTAATGCATTAGGAGAACGCTGCAACAACGTAAAAGGTCTTGGATGTGCAACTAATGCATTAGGAGAACGCTGCAACAACATGAATTGAGTCTGATAAACACTTTCATACCATTTTAAGTAAAGCTATATGTTGTAAAGGACATCCAACAATAACATTAAAATCATTAAACAGTAACATTACCTTATATGCAACTAAATCTTGCCAAGTCAACTATTTTCCTTCAAATTCTGCTGAGACAAGATCAAAATCTGCTTCACAGCAGTATGATAGTTTGCAATCTTCACTATCTGGATCCATTCCAAAAACTACAAAGACAATACCGTAGCTTTCTACCATCCCAAAATGCACATAAATTCCTTTAATAAGTGCATGGAAGACACTCCTGTGATTTTTTAAGCATGTAATTTCAACATCAAAATTTCTTTCAAATGACACGTTCTAGGAAGATAATCAAACCAAAAGAAAAATACCTTTCAACATCAAATTTTCCTTTAAAATATCTTTAAAACCAAAAGATAATTTCAACATCAAAATTTCTTTAAAATGTCTCAATGAAACAAAATCTACATAACACAAGACAGGGATAAAGTCTCAAAATGATTGGTGGGATTGGGTTAATGAACATGTATCATTGGTGGCATTTGGATTAGGATTTGGAATTTTAGAAGGTGGCGGCAACTCAGCACCGGCTCCCTGCGGCTGCACATTTTGCCTCTTCTTCTTTCCAGCCGACTGAGCCACAGGGACAGACACTCCAAACAATTTTATGGAACTGCTGCTGCTTTGGCCTTCTCTTCCAGAGACCTGGCGGCAACGACGATGAGATTTCCATAATATCGTGAACCTGCCCATGCCCATGCCCGGGCGGTTCCAGAAGCATCCGACTTGCAGTGGCTGCCATGTGCAACGGTGGCGTCAGCAGGGGCAGCTTCATGTGCATGTGCACTAACCACAGAGGGTCGTTGTAGAGTCTTTGCACGTGCATCAGCTCTGACAGCAGCATCCAGTTGCTGCAACGGAGCCGCTCACAGTTGCCTGACAATGCCAAATCTAATGCCGACATGGGCACCGGCAGCAGCCGCGGCAAAGAGGAAAGTCGTGACCATTCGTGATGGTCAATTGTCGTCGGTGACTGCAACTGCGATTGCGATGTAGCAATGTCGCTGCTGCCCACGACGCCGGTTCCAGCATTCACCGACCTCTTGCGGCGCTGTATCTGGCATAGCAGATGCTTCTCACCCTTGCGAAAATACTTGTTCGCAAATTCCCACCGCTCTGAAACGATTCTTCTGAAACCCTGCAACACCAAAATACAAATGGAGAATGTTAATCAGTTAGCTCATTTAACACTGTGAATGGCAATGGAGCATTTTAAATAGAGCAGAAATAAGAATAGGGTAGAAATACTGACGTAATTATGGAGTTGACGAACGAAGCCTTCCAAGTTGCTGTGATTGAAGTAGTTGGGAAGCACATCTCGGGCCAACTTGAGAGGACTCCACACGACGAAGGTGGTGTGAATGATCCGTGGAGGGATCTTTCACCAACTCATACGTTTTTCTCAGGAACGGCGCTGGAACCGACTTCATCCTGTCCGACTCCATCCGTGAAGAGGGCTCAGAGCAGCGGCCTTTTTTGGGGTAGTTGAGCAGCGGCCTATATTTTGTTGCCGATGCAGACGGAGCCATTTTTTTATTCTGACCATACCAGACAGAGCCGCTTCTCTTTCCACCCTTCGTGCCTTCTGACAGAGTGTACGTTACATTGCAGACCTGGAACAGTCAAAGAAATTACATCTGGGACAGGTTTGTCGGTGGCATTTTAAAAATAAGATTTAATAAGTAATATGAACACAGTGGCTGAGTTGTCACTCGTTACAATATTTTAATATTTTATAATTTAGTAGGAGAAAGAAAGCCCTGCAATAAATCATGACACATCCATTCAAGATCGGTCTCTGATGCAATATTTAATGAACAAACATTTGATAAGTCCTAGCATAGACAAGAAGCCCTCCTGAAGATTAAGTATATAAGGAAGATTAAGTATATAAGACAAGATGGTAAGAATATCCAAGATTATTACATGGATTTTTATGAAGTTTTTTCATAAGAAAAAATGTAATGGTCTGATTATGAGAAAGCTTCGAACTTCATAGCTACTCTAGTAGGAAATATCAACAAGAGCTTCTCTTCTATGAATCTTAAACAAGAGTTTATCTTCTATGAATCTTAAACATTGGATGAGGCCTTAAAATATCTTTGAAAATTGAGAGAAAGTTGTAGGATAACTTAAAAGGTGATCCAAAATTTTATTTCATGGGTAGAAACTCTAAATCCCCCAAAGGTGGGATGGAATCCAAAGAGAAGAAGGATACAAAGAGAAACCAAAGGAGGATTTTATGAAGTGTTTCTAGAAGAATCGATCCAAAGAAAGGGTGCCAGCAAAATTCAATGCTTCAATTATTGAGAAATTGGCCATAAATAATGCAAATGTAATAAGTCAAAGGAAAATTAACTTCAAATAGAAAAGGATTCTTTTGTCTCAACATGTGAAGATAACCATAATATACCTATGATTAAAACATTAATGAGATTAATTCTTGTACATTAATGAGAAATGTTAATATTGAAGATGATAATACAAACATGATTTTTAAAATTATTGCTAAATGCTTGTTTGGTGAGGAATGGATTCACATTCTTATTAAGTTGAAGAAAATATGATCTCTACCAAGGTTGTTCATAGGCTAGGTTTGTCCAAATCTCCTAATCCAGATACCTACAAACTTCATTTCTTTCAAAGAATTATTTTTAAGAAGTTAAAGAAAGATGTATCTTGTTTTTTATGATCGGCTCCTACAAAGATCAAGTTTCTTGTGATATTACTTCCATAGATTATGGACATGTATTCTTGGTACAACTTGGAATTTTGATTCCTATGACATGGCTTGGCCAAGCAAAGGCACAGTTAACATACTACTGATGGTACTAATGGTACATGCTGCAAAGGCTGGATCTAGACCATGGTCTCCACCAGAAACACAAATAGCTAACACTTATATTTCACAACCACGACATGATCCAGTTATGATATAGACAACTTTGATTTCTTGTAATGAAATAACAGGGCAACAACACGTGTAGTTACAGGGTAGAAATAGAGACCACCTATGCAGATTCTGTAGAAACATGGGATGGGATCAGAGTTCCGTTTGGAGATGGCCATGGCAACGAAGTGGTGTCTGAGACTCTGAAGACAGGCAACCATGGACATCACCTAGTTTACTCTCCTAACCCAAGTATGAGAACCAATGGAAAAGCTTTTCAAAGTGTGGAATCGACAGCTTTGTGGCAAGTGCACACTGCATGGATAGTGCAATCTGCACTTTCTTTGTTAAACAGTTTGGCTCTGACAAATGGAGGCTTGGCTGGGCCAAAGTGTATTTGCAGTCTGGTTCTAGCTTTTCACTCAAGTTCTATTTCAGGGTGTTCATTCCCACCAATGTGTGGTTTGGCTTTGATTACTGCAATGGCAACGGTACCTTTGCTCATCCTCCTCACCCAACCCTACCTTTTATCCTCCCACTTGACTGATTTTATCAGTGTATCTTCACTATTTGTTTGTCTAAACAAGATAGGCAGGGTTTCATTATTATCTCTAAAATTGTAAAATATAAAGAAAAGTAAGCAAATGAACTTCCAACAATGGTGTAACCTCTGACATAAAAGTTTGTTGATATGTTTAAGGGTAATTTAGAATGGTTTCCTCTTATGAGATCAATTCAATGTTAGATTGACTTCATTCTAAGCGCAATCATGCCAAGTGAGGGAGCATACTGAATGACTTGACATCATAGGGAAGAGCTTCATAGAAAGGTGAGTTACTCTTAAATGACTTTACCTAGAAGTTTATTTTCCCATGTTTACTACTACTAGTGTTAGTACCTAAGAAAGATACCAATGAAATGGGGATGTGCATTGATTTTGGGACTGTTAATAGGATTCTTATTGAGTATAGGTTTCCTATACCTAGAATGGATGACATTATTGATATTCTAAGATTAATTTAAAGACTGCTTATCATCAAATAAGAATTAAGTCAGGAAATGATTGGAAAATCACTTTTAAAACTCCAAATAGGCTGTATGAGTGTTTAGTTATGCCATTTGGGCTAATCAATGCTTCTACTACATTTATGAGGGTAATGCATGATGTCTTGAAAGGAACTAATTGACAAATGTTACATTATGTTTTTCTGATGATATTCTTGGATATGGTGCTAACAAAATGAGCATGTACATCACTTGAGAAAGGGTTTCTCTAAGTTGTATGAAGCTCAATTATTGGTAAATGTGAGGAAATGCTATTTGCTCAAGAGGAAGATTATTTATTTGAATAATGTCACTTTCAAAAATTAAGTAAAAGTTGAGCCTAGTAAGCTCAAGGCAATTAAAGATTGGCCTTCACCAAAGGATGTTAGAGATATTTTCTTACGATAACTAGTTTTTATAGAAGATTCTTTTGACATTTTAGTTCTATTTCATGGTTAATAATTTCTTGTTTGAAGCAGAATATAAATTTTATTTGGGATGATGATTAGGAGAATTTATTCAAAGTTTTGAAGGATAAAATTTATAGTGCATCAATGCTTGCAATTCCAAACTTTTCCAAGCTTTTTAAAGTGGAAATGGATGCAAGTGAGCTTATAGTCAATTGTGTTTTATGACAAGAAGATGAGTGCATTACATTATTTTCAAAAAAGTGAACTGAATCTAGGAAAAAATCTAGTATATATGAGAAGAAGTTATATGCTATACTTTAGGCTTTAAAATATTGGAGATATCACTTGCTAAAAAACATTTTTTCGTTTCACTAATCACAAAGTATTGTAATTCTTAAACTCATAAAATAAGTTAAATGCTACACATATGAAGTGGGTAGGGCAGCTACAAGAATTTCACTTTTTATTGAAGCATAGAAGTGAAAAACACAATATGGTGGTAGATATTTAAAATGAAAATTAAAAACACCATAAGTTGGCTACAATGTAACTACTACAACGGTAGTCAAAAAGGTCACTAGAGACCATCTCTGAACCTCTGGACAAAGTAGAGAAAAAGCAACATTCTTAAAATTTTTAAGAGGTAAACTTACAGATCTTTGATAGGACGACAGTAGATAACGTTAAGTGGCCCACTCAGCTGATTGTTCTTCAAATGTCTGTCAGAACATAATAAAAAATACTTAAACCCTCCAAAAAATAGTTTACACTAAATGCAATAAAAACATTAAAAGTAAAGGAGAGTAGCAAAAGCCTCATTTACTTACAGCACAGTCAGCTTGGACAAAGACCTGAAACTAGGGGGAATGCCTTGTGAAAGTTTATTGAAGGATAGATCCCTGCAACATCATGTTTTAATCATTTAGATCCAGAAACAAAAAAGGATGGTTTCTTTAAAGGAAATATAACCTCAAACTAAGTAAATGTGCACTAAGATGTTTATAAGAAAATTCATACTGATAATATGGGCCAGGAATATGATGAAAACATATAAGGCAATATATCAAATGATACATTTCAGTTACTCTTCTTCTAGAAGAATGTATTCCTCTCCATAATTGAGAACAGGGGCTACCACCACCAGCATTCCACCCAGTAAGTTGTGATGGAGAATTCAAACTCTTGAACAGACTTTTCAATGCTTTAACTACATGAAAGACCATAAAAAAAATGAAAAGATTGAATTAGGAAAAAAGCGAAGAATGAGAGGTTAACAAGAATGAGGGGTTAACAAGAAAAATTAATTACAGAAATAAACATAGTATTTCCTCTATCAACAGGCAGAATGATTGATAGAACTTCTACCTTGAAAGCATCCAAAATATGAAATACTAGCCCTCAAAACTTCTGGGTTTCACCACAACTACTACAATTGTTTGTCACTATTCGTCATCACTTCTAACAATAAGAAACAAAGGAAATGGCTCTCTCTACCTTGCTTAATCTTACCACTACCCTTGATTGCAATTGATACACTACGTTACAACATCATTTGTTAAACCTTATTTGCAAATCCAGTAACAACTTGTCCCCACTTACTCTTAGTTTATCGTTCTACCATTAACCTTGATTACAATTCAAAGACAGCATCAAAAAAAAATTTGTTTATCAAACCTCATTTACAAGTCTAGTAACAAATTTTCCCAGGCCAATATGGCAAATAATAGTGGTTACAAATAATGGCTTCAAAGCGAGAGCACAGCAGTGAGATGAGAAGAAGAAGAATACCGCGAAATGCCTTCTTATATAGATGATGCCAGGGTCCCATGGGCATGCGTGCTGCTGCTGCTGCTGGTGTTGGCATTGGTCAGGCCGTTGCCATCCGTCTACCTTCTTCGCTCTGAGTCCTATCTTCACCTGCGTTGTTTCCCACAACATTTGAGTTCCCCTTCCTCTCCTTTTGCTCTCCTACAAGAACACAGCTGTTGCCTGCGGACGCAGCTGTTGCCGAAGTGGAAATGGAGAGTGCAATAGGAGTAGTTCTTTGAGTGTAGTCCAGTTGAACCAGAAACAGCAAAGAAAATGGATTATGCTTGCCCTGCCGTGTTCTATAAAATTTCCCAAAATTTCGATAAAAACCCTATCGCTGATCTCCAAATTTTGTTAAGACCAATGAACACAATTTAGACCAACTAACATCACAAGTTGAGAACCCTTAACCCTGCCCCTAAAAATTGTTTCAACAGTTCTGAATGTTTTATAGGCAGGGCTATATACTTTGAGCGATTTTTACGCTCAAACTTTGGTTTTGGCTGGGGGAAGCCTTCAGAGGCAGCTGTGTCTTGGCTGGTGCTCCCTGCACTAGCTGTGGTCTTAGGAGGCACTATAGGTGCCTTCTTGTTCTTGTTCTTCGTGCCCTCAGCCAGCGCAGCTACTGTCGTTGTCGTTGCTTTACCTTTGTCCTTGCCCTTGTTGTGGGTGTTCTTGTAGGCGACATACGCCGGGTCTTTGCTGGCCTCCGCAGCATCTTGGATGCTTCTAATTTGAGCGAAGGCCTGATGTAAGGAGTTGGGGGAAAGATAATACAGCTTTGACTTAATAAAGTCATTGACTACTTCTTTGAAGATGGCTAGTAAATGTGAGTCCGTGATTGGCTCACGTATTTCGTTCAAAGTAGCATTCTAGCGCTGTATGAACTTCTGGACTGGTTCGAGAGGATCTTGTTTCACTCCCATAAGTTGATCTAACGTGACTTCCGGCTTTAAGTTGTATTTAAAGCGAGTCACGAATTGTGTCAGAAGCTCTTCCAAAGTTAAAATGGAGGAGCGTGGGAGGGCTCGATACCAATCTAGAGCTTTCCCTATCAAAGACATGGCAAAGACGCGGATAATCGTGTGAGGCCACTGTTGTAGCAACAAGGATTCGGATCTAAAGGTGACTAAATGAGCGTTAGGATCCCCTTCCCCATTATACTTGGTAAAATGAGGTAAGGACATCCCTGGTGGTAACGACAACATGGGGACCGCTAAACTAATGGGATCATCTTGGTAAAAGTCCATGACCTGTACAGTGTCCGAGCCAATGGCCTTAAGACGCCTAACCTCCTCGGTGAGGGTTTGAATAAGTAGAAATGCTTGGTCCAGACCTATTGCTAGAGGTGTCTGTGCAGGAGGAGCAGGGGGCTGACCTGGGAAAGCTGTACCAGGCAGTGGAAATGGTGGGATGGTTTGGTCAGTAGATGGTGGGGCGGGGATCCTTGCAGGAAGGGGTACCTGTAAAGACCACCATCCATTGGTTTGGGCAGAGAGATTAGCTGCCGTCGGCTGCGCGGGATAAGGATAGGGATATTGCGGGATCACCTGCAGAATTTGCGTTGCGGGTGCCATCGAGGGTTGCACACCGTACACCGCAGATTGGTTGTGTTGTGTTGCGAGGTAGGTCCACTGACTCGCGGCTGGCTATTGGATAGGTAGCTGTGGTTGCACGAGGGCGGTGATCTATTGGGTTGGAGGGGGTGGTAGCGATAAGGTCTGCATCGGACGAGTTGTGGATATGGTTTGGGGTTGGATTTGAGGGATGAAATGGGGCGCGGTGGTCGCTGGAACCACCGACGGAATGCTGAGCACACGTGGTGATGAGACCGCCCCCATGTTATTATGGGGTACTTGTACTTGTAGCCCAGATGGTTGCGCAGTGCCTTGCAGAATGACAGGGAAATGCATCTGTGTGGTCATGGCTGGGTTAAGAGAGGTGGCCTCTCTGTTAAAGGGGAATAATGGGTTGACGTAAGTATGGGGACTAAGAGTGTGATATGAATGCTCAGACTAGGCTGCAAACTCATCATCTTCTTCCTCCCCATTCTGGGGTTCCGTCATTGCCCGTGCAGCTTGGCTCTTAGCCATGACCAACTGTGTTATAATTTCATGTTGCTGGTCTGTTAAAGAGATGATGTCATAGGCTGTTGGGGTGAAATCTTGGCCCCCTCGATGGATCATCTCGAAATTTTGCTTCGCCTCAATTTCAGCTCAGCTAAGGGCAAGCTTCGCCTGGATTTTGACGCAGATAAAGTTGTATTCCTCAGGGGTCACGACAGTAAATATTGGGTCTTTGCCCTGTAACCTCAATGACCGACATGATGGTCCCTAAGGTCCTGCTGCACCAGGAGCTGGCCTGGTGACAGTGATAGGGTTCACAGATGTGGCACCCAAGTCAGCGGATGGCAGTTGTGGTTGTGTAAGATGGATCCATTGATCAAGTAGATTGGTTGACAATAAATGACTGGATCTAAGAGAAGAAACGATAGGCAAGAAAAAAAATTGTGTTTAGGCTTTCTACCCTGTAGGATTCCAAAAGAATCGTTAAAGTAACTGATCTACACCACACGATTTGCCATAAACTTCCCTAGAGGTATTACATTTATAGTTTTTGGGTATAAGTTGCTAACAGGGCTACCCGAAAAATACAGATCGGAGCCTAGGCCCTCCTTCTAGCGCCAGAAAACTGTAACGACAGAAAATGTCAGCAGCTGGAATACCAAACAAAATCTGTGTACACAGTCTTAACCATGGATCTATGTGAGGGCTATGCTGGAGAAAACAAATCCGTAGTGCCCTGAACGGTCTTGTCGATCAGACAGGGACTTATCAAATCAGTAAACCGATGGAGATTGTGAATATTTCGCGGATCGATTTGATTCGACAGGTCGCAAAATGAGAGAAAAACAATGCAGATGAATTATGACGATGATAACGCTAACACAGTAAAAGGAATCAGACACAAGGAAAATGCGTGATTGCAAGATCTATGGTTTGACCCGGAAAAATGAGTATTTTGTATATTCCAGTTACACTGGGGAGACCCCGATTGTTTTGTATGAAGCAAACACAAAGTAACAAGAAAATTGTCTAAGTAGAAATGCAGAATGGAGTCCGATCTACCTCGTAGGCCAGAGATGGGATGCAAGGAAGGTCAAGTTCTGACATCTATTGATCAACTACTTCTGACCAATAGAAATTCACAAACCACACCAGATGATCTCTTGATCTCTGATCTGCTCCTTTTGCCTTAGGTAGTCTTTGCTCGAAACTGCCGACGATCACCAATGGAGAAAGTTGTCTCTTCGCCAAAGGGGTAATTGCTCCTGCTGCCAATGCTCAAGCAAAAATGTCTCCTATCTCTGTGGAAAGATAGTGTTGTCAAACGATTGCCGGAGAAAATGCTGTCCTCTCTCTCTCTCTCTGTCTCTTTATTTTCTCTGTCCCTTGTCCTCTCTTTCTGTCTGTCTCTTTGTGTCTGTGTCTTCACTAGCTAGCGTATTTATAAGTTTGACAATGTGTGGAGCAGGCATGGTCATGATGACATGTGTTTTAAACCTTTTGAAATGCCGTTGACCTAACCAGCTTCGTGTTGAACTTTGTGATTACGCACAATACACTCATTTGCGTATTGTGCGTGTGAGGAACAACTGTGCGTCGGATATGTTTCAATTGACTTTGGGCTAAATTACGCTCATTCGCATTGCGTCGCGTTCAAGAGCGTAACAAAGCATGCAGACAATAAATTTAAGCTATTTTACGCTCGTTTACGCTGCCGAGCATAGTGAGGCGTAAAAAATGATTACTTTGATGATGACTTACGCTGACACACGCTGCGTTGCGTAACGAGCGTAAGGAGGCCAATATGTAAAAAAAGAAAGGCGCCAATCTACTGTGTGTCTTTGGTCTCTCTTTGAATTTTTCGACGCTCATTACGCTGTCGTGCGTAATAGAGCGTAAATCTACCCTTGGACAAAATACTTAGCAGAATACACTAGGGGTCGCATATTACGCTGCTTAGGCCTTAGGCTTCACCAAATCCGCTGAAGTAAACCGCCCTTGAATATCAGACTATGTTACGCTGAGCGTCATTACGCTACATTGCATACTATAGCATAAAGACAGAAAACATAGTAAGATAAGAAATCTGTGAAGGGAAACCAAAGTCTTGATGCCGCGCGCCTCCTTGCTTTGCCCTGCCTTGTTTTTCCTTCTGGAATTCTGTCATGTACTTTTGTCTGAATCGCGAATCTTCGCCTACGGATGACTCACAATTTTCACGGTGTTTCAGTTCCTAGGGCTATTCTTATTGGCCCCTTCTAGTCTTGGATCATTTCTTCCTTATTTGCAATGGTCCTCCCTCTTGCTGTCATTTTGTTCTTGGCACCATTTGTAAACAACATGACCATAGGTTAGTGATTATTGTGTAACATGAAACAATTGAAATACGTTCTCTTCTTGGGATAGTTACACTTGGCTAAGTTGTGATTATGGCTAATTTAATCAATTTTAATCATTCTTTTATTTGTATTTTAATGTTAATAAGTCATTCAGGAAGGTGTTGGAAGGATTAACTCTCAAGAATTAATGGTTTCATATTGTTGTATTTATTAACCTCTTTGGGCAAGGTTAGAAAAATTTTCAAAAAAATTCATCAAAAGCCTTAAGGTTTGCAACCCCCATAATTAAAATCTTACCTTTAATGTTGTAGGATCAAAGAATGGAGTGATTTAGACAAACGACTGGCAAGTTATGGGTTTTGAAAGGTTTTGGGCGTTGAAAAATGGCAAAACTCCCATCGTCTTATGAAACAAATGTCAAAAAGTTGCAAAGTCCCAACTATGTTTATAGAATTTTTGGCTTACATTGATAGGGCCTAGTTAACGAGGTTAGCTACATCGACTAGGCCTAGTTGACGTGGCTATTGACCATAGTTGACTTGGTCAAAACTTTCAAAATACAAGGAATCTTTAAGTGAAATTGGGATCACATGGAAGCTTAAAAAGTTGTGAACATAATGAAAATAGTAGAAGAGGGTTTTGAAGCTTAGAAAATTGAGAAAATTAAGATAATGTTTTAGAGAATGAATTTAATGAGAGTTTTAAGAAGCACAAGATAGAATACACAATGGAATATGTGAAAGATAGGATTGTAGCAATGTCTAAGGCAAGGGGCTTAACTATCCAAACCAAGAGATATGTAAGTGGATCCTCCCCATAGTAGGTACATGCCCTTTTTACCCTTGCATAACCTCAACTAAGGAGTCTATGGGCCCCACAATTAGTTTAATTATCATAGAATGTTAAGGACCAACCCAGGAGAATCTATCCAAGAATTCCATACATTAAACAAAGACATCGAACATAACATAGAAATTGACAATGAGGTGAGTTATGGCAGCATAGATGGATGACTGAGAAGGTGGAATGGAATCCTGGATTAAGGTCATAAGAAGTTCCTTATGGAGTTTGTGTTTAAAATTACTTGAGAAGATCCATCCTTAGTCCAAACCAAAACTAGCACTTTTTAGTCACTTCGCATCACCACTTCAAGATTGATCCATCCTTGTGAGACACGAGCGCTTCCACGAAACAACCACCATTTCATAAACAAAAAAAAAATAGAAGTAGGAAGTGAGAGAGGGCCTTAGTTAAAGGGGACATTTAGTAATGAGTTTCTGTCTGTCCCATTTACTAGGCCTCGTTGAGATAGTTAACTATGTTGATGAGGCCCTGTAGACTAGGCCCCATTGATGAGGCCCTATTAATGCAGTCTATTGCATCAACATAGTCCTGTTGATGTAGGGGTTTGTTCTAGTCTATAAATACAAGCTCACCAGTTGCATTTATGGTAATTAATTTTTCATAGTAGTAACAAAGCTCTTGTAGTTTGTCCATTTGAAAGTTAGAATATTTTTCCTGAGTGCTCGTAGTAGAAGTCATTGAGTGTATGGATCTTTATTCGAGCATTATTGTACCTAAGCATGACATTGTGAGTGGCAATAAAGACGAGCTTTCTGATAAACCTTGTAGCATTCTAGATAGAGTAAATATTTCATTCATGCATTTAAAGTTTTCAATCAGTTATTCAATATTTTCTCGTAATTAAGCTAATTAAGATAATTAAGCAAGATAAGTTAGATAGATTAAATACATAAGTATAATCGCTTTGAGCGTAACATGTATTTGCTTGGTGATGCCAGTAGTGTTATTACTTGGTACGTCCAGTATCGTAGTGCTTGGTAACCCAACAGTGGATATGTGGGTTCAAGATGTGTATGGAAAGTGGGACCGGATACTTATGTTAGAACTAGCTAGAGATCAATAGGTTAGTTACATTAAATTAGTCATTAAATTACCTTGTCTTTCTCTCTATTTAAGCACAAAGACTATAAAACAAAAAATGATAAAAAAATAGATGCCTCAATTACACGTAATCATACCAGTGTATGTCATAAGTGTAATTAGGAAGACAAAAAATGGCCTTAAGGCAAGATTCACTTCCTAGAAGACTAGTGGGTTGGAAACTATAAAGTCCATAGAATTTGACTAGATCATGTGTGAACACTTGTGATTCATATGGTTGGGTGTGGAGGTACTGAGCCTCTCATCATTGGCACTGTTGCTAAAGACTTTGTTGTTAGAACATGCACTATTTAGGATTAGTGAATATTATTTATATCATTAGATGAACTGAAGGTCAACATCACTCTCACACAACATATAACTACTATGCACATTGATAATTTTATTTGTTTTGCAAAAATGTCTTCTCTCCCCAAGCATGAAGATGTGAAACCACTGGTCCCATAGGAATGTAAAGTGGTATATACTCATCCAGATGAGTATATACCAAACTTGATCTTTAACTTGTTGTTCATTCGTTGTCTTCCTAGTTCCACTTGTGAAATGAAATTGTATTGTTAAGTATGATTGAGGCATAAGATTTTTATTATTTTGTGTTTTTATGGAATTACTCACATAGAATAAGAATAAAAGTAAGAGTGATTAAAAGTAAGAGCGAATAATTGCTAAGTAAACTGTAGTCTAATCTAGCCTAACATAAGTAACCATTCCCTCTTCCTGAACACATCCTAAACTTTGTGTAAACATTGCTGGGCTATCAAATGCTAGTTGTTTCTAAGCTACCAAGTGTCACACGTATGCTCGAAGGGATCATGCTTGTGTAATTTAACAATTTGCTTAATTGATCAAAATTAATTGCTGCATAAATAACATTAATGTAAATTGCATGAAATAAAAATATGTAAATGCATAAGAAAGAAAATCTCAAGTGCTGCAAGAAATGGATCAAAGAGTTCGTCTTTATTGCCAACACAATGGTGCACTCAGGTACATCAATGCTTGAATAAAGATCTATTTACATTGAGACCTACTACAGGTACTTGGAAAATATTTTAACTTTCAAATGGACAAACTACAAAAGTTTAGCTACTTGACTACTAAAAACTTTCTCCCAATTGTGCACCTGAGCACTGTATTTATAGACCCAGGAGTAACCTTGCGATATCGAATATATGATATTGCATCTTGGGCCATGATATCACATACCCGATATCATGTATCCGATATCGTGACCACCCTAACATTAGAGTGATGAAAAACATGATTTATCAATGTTCTTTGATGGTGTGAAGTTGGTGGAGAAGGTCAAATAGTCCTAGGTGGTGGTGGCTCCTGAGGTTTTGAAGGACCTTCATTGGCTTCAGGCACATGTGATGGCTGAGGTAGTTGTGGCTATCTTGCTACTACTGCAACTTTAGGTGGAAGACAAAAAGCATCAAGCAATGTCTTCATTTTTCTTCTTTACTCCTAGGATCGTTCATGGTCAACGTAGCTTCATGGGTGTGGGCTGGGGTTGAAACATCCCAAGAATAAGGAAAAATAAGAAATAGCTCCTTAACATTGACAAACTAGGCTGCAAATTGCTTGCACTCGATGTCGAATGCTTGAAGTGTGTCTTGCAGCATCTAATAGTCATTCATTCTTTTGGCCAAGTTCTCCATGATTAATCTTTGGTCAATGAATTTTGCCTTGAGAACCTCAAGTTTAACATTTACCACTGCAAGATTTTACTTGATGTCTTTATGAGTCTTGAACTTAGCCTCATACAACAAGTACAAGCTAGCCACTCACTTCTTAAGTTCAAACCATGACCATCCAATAGTCAACATTACTAGGTTTACATAGCATAGTTTGGAAAACTCCATGTATTTAGTCATCTCTTCAATCTACAACTCCTTCATGTAGATTTCTATCTTATTGTAGGCATCAATCCCATCAACAATAGGTTGCCACACTTCTCTACCTTGTTGGAGTTGTTGGAGGGCCTCGTTAACCTTTGCCTTTACCAATTGGACATTTTTTTTCATTCACCTACTTTTGTAGGCCAACATGGTCTTTGTAATGATTTTTAATTTTTTCGAATTTCAAAGCCTCATTTTTCAAGTAGCAATCTCGACGACTAATTTTTGGCACAAGATGTAGACCTCCTCCATGAAGAGATTACGATTCTCCTTTGTTAATCTCCTTAATTCAATGTTTGCTTTAACAAGCTACTCCTACTATTGATAAAAAAATTCTTCTAGTTGTTGTTTTTGTGCATTAACGTTTCACAGGTGATGATTTTCTACTAGCAAGAACTCATTCTCCTAGTGTGTCTGCATCAAGTCTTGCCATACTACATGAGTTGCAACTTCTGCTACTGACTAATTGAAGACTATCATTACCATTTGACCCTCAACCCACTTAAGCTGTTCTTAAAGCTATTGAAAAGCTTCATCTTGTGTCAATGCAGGGTTGATAAAAATAGGGTTGGCAATTTGAGCATATAATTTGACAACTTCTATAGCTAAGCATTGATTATGTGCTTGAGTTGTTTCAAGTTGCCCTTCTAAAATGAGGCACTTGCTCTTTGCCTCCAATAGCTCTAATTGGGTTGTAGTAATGGTGTCCAAAAAATCAAAGATATCTGGAGGCAGTTGCCTGGTTCCCACCAGTTGATCGAGTAGTTCTTCATACTAGGCTACACTTAATCTTCTCTTATTATCCCTGTAGACATT
This sequence comes from Gnetum montanum, assembly GCA_015680685.1. NCBI lineage: Eukaryota > Viridiplantae > Streptophyta > Gnetopsida > Gnetales > Gnetaceae > Gnetum > Gnetum montanum. Next base: position 21,066 of record MNCI01007756.1, on the reverse strand, counting down.
TGCCCTCAGTGTAGAAACATCTAGCTCAAGCACTGTAGGTGCATTTAATGCCTTAGTGACTCAATCAGCAATGATCTCTGTAACTGTCTCTTTCTCCTAATGCTTCATCACTAATACAGTTGCCTCCTCACCCTCCTCCAAGTGCATGGAAAAGAAAGCAGCATTCCCAGAGATTTCTAGGAATAAATGATGTTGAGAGAGAGATACTATCACCTCTTAGGCACTTGGATTTGATCTCATAGGCAACTGCGTTCATTAGGCAAACATCATTGATCCACCTCCCTCCATCTGCTGATTGTACAAACTACTTCTCTAAGGTGACTCATGGCCGGTCTGTACATAGATGGGTCTCCACCACTAGTTTTTGCCTACTGATCTCATTGTTGTAATAGCTACTCTCAAATTTTTTGCATATGCTCAATTGGAATGTGGGCCTCTAGTGTTTGTTCATGAGTCAGTAGTGGAGGTGGCCATTGTTGCTCCTATTCTATGATCATGGCAGGTATCTTATCTTTCATCATTTTAGCCCACAAAGTAACAGGGACATGTTTGAGTATATGATTTGCATAGCAGACTATTCCTGCCCTTTGCATAATTTTCTGATCAGATAGGGAAAGGACATGGTCTTTCTTCCATGTTCATTCTCCTTGAAGTGCTTTTCTATCTCTAGATAGATTAGTTATGGAAGATTTGCTAGAAACTTTCTACTTAGAGTGGCACATGCAAGGGCAAGAAGGCTATCATCTTATTGGGCCTTATCATTGGATTGAGGTGGTAGGCTAGTATCTTGAAATAAACTCACTCTACCAGTGTGAGACTGCCAACCTCTTTATAGTCAACCCATAACATTGCTGAGTGCACTCCTTCTTTGCTCTAGGATCATCTTATGTTGACAACTCTACTAGTTGTATTTCTATATCAGGCAATTTAAGAACCTATGCAATAGATTTTACTAAATAGGATACTTGGATATCCTTGATTTTCACAGTGGCTCCTACTATCCTATTCTTCCAGAAGATATATGTTTCTCCCATGTACCACTCCCCACTAGAACTAATGATTGGCCACATGGGAGAGGCTTGCAGTAGAGCTTTGACATCCTCTAGAGCTTCTTCAAGGAACAACCTAAAGTTTAGTTCTTGAAAAATTGAGCATTGAATTTGATGGTTCCCGATTATGTTGAGGCAAGCCTATGTGAGTGTGGCTTCTAGTTTGGTGCCTCTCCTCACTATGAGTGTTCTAACATAGCTTCTTCTTTAGGAATCTCTCAGAAAAATTCCACCTCAACCTCATCTCTTAGGGATCCTATTACATGGGTTGCCTCAACATGTTCTTAGCCATGTTCTTGTTGGTCCCTTTCTCCTTTGAGTTGCTTTTCCTATGGTTACAATGGTCCTTCCTCCTACGGTCTTTTTGGTCTTGGTGCCATTTATAATCACACATAACAACAGATTAGTAATTATTATGTAACTCAAAATGATTGATATACCTTATCTCATAAGGGAGTTACATTTAGCTAAGGTGTGATTATGGCTGGATGAATTAGATATTTAATTATTAATTTAATCTCTAATTTTTCGAAGTTGTTGGAAGGGTTAAATTCTTCAAAAATCAATGATTTAATAGCATTTACAGCTTAACCCTTTGGGGGACTTAGGAAAAATTTCAAAATTTTTTTGTCAAAACCTTAGGGTTTACTACCTCCACAACTAAGAGCTTACCTCTAGTAAATACAGGATCTAAGAATGGGGTGATTTGGATAAACGGTGCATGAGTTAGAGGCTTATGAAGGTTTTGGGCTTTGAAAAATTGCAAAAAATCCTTGGGTGTTATGGACCAAATGTGAAAAAATGCAAAGTGTTCGATAGTATTTATAGTATTTTTGCATTGTGTCTACAAGGCCTTGTTAATGCAGCCTCATTGACATGGTTAGCTACATCAATAGGGCCTAGTCAACATAGCTGTTAGCCACCATTGACTTTCGTTAACATGGTCAAAACTTGAAAATTACAAAGAGATTTTGAATAAAATTAGGATCAAATGGAAGCCTAAACAGCCATGAACATGATGAAAATATGAGAAGAGGATGTTGAAGTCCCAAAAATTGAGAAAATTAAGAAAAATAAGTATAATGGTAAAATGGGGTGTGGGGTGTTCAAGGAGCATAGAGTGTGTTGCACAATGAAAAATGCGAAAGATAGGATTGTAGCAATGTCTAAGGTAAGGGACTAACTAATCAAAACCAAGAGATATGCAAGTGGATCCTCCCCATAATAGGCACATGCCCTTGTTGCCCTTGTATAATCCCAACTAAGGAGTTTGTGGGCCCCATAATTAATTAATGATCATGAAAAGTTAAGGACCAATTGAAAAGAATCTATCCAAGAATTTCAACACATCAAACTAAGACATTGAGCATAACACAGAAACTGACAGTGAGGTGAGTTATGGCAACATAGATGAATGACTTAGAAGGTGAAATGGAATCCCGAATTGAGGTTGTAAGAAGTCCCTTGTGGAATGTGTGTTTTAAATGACCTGAGAAGATCCATCCTTAGTCTAGACCAAAACCAACCTCTTTCAATGACTTCACATCCCCACTCCAAGATTGATCTACTTACTCAAGACAAAAGAGTACTCCTATAAAATAACCATCATTCCATAAAAAGAAGAAAAGAGAAGTAGGAAGTGAGAGAGAGAGAGAGGGCCTTAGTTAGAGGGGACCTTTAGGCATGGGTGCATGTTTGTGTAGTCCCATAACTAGTGCTTGTAGCCTATTTATTTGTCTAAGATGTGTGCTTTAAATTCCCATCATGTTTTTTTTTGAATTTTTTTAATGGATGGGAACCACACCATACAAAGACTTTATTTGACTTCCTATTAGTGGTTGGAATGGAATGGTGAAAAGTTCATAAAAAACACCCAAGCACTCAAGTAAGTAGAAGAGTACAAAGAGTATTGAGTCCCCTTGAAGTCACACCCTCTATAACCCTTTAAATCCTTCCTAATTTTAGAACTACCAAGGTCACCAATTGATTAAAAGTTTCTTTAATGGAAGGGACCTCAAACTCCTTGAATAAGAAAAATCATAAAGTTTATTGGATGGGAAAATGATGTGGACTCATTACCTATTTCATAAAAAATAAACCATGTCATAGTCATCACACATAAAAATTCAAGAATAGAGACTAGACATTGACAATCACAACAATAAGCACAAACCATCATTAGTAAACAACAATAGTGGCACTGTGTCCTATGATAATAAAACACTTTTTATTATTATTAGAAAAAATAATGAAAAGTCATACTAAAAAAAAAAAAACAAAACAACACAAAGTAAAATATATAAGAAAGTGTAAAATGATCAAGAAAAGTTCAAAGGTAGTAATGATGATGCAAAATTGGGAAAATTTTTAAATTAAAAATTTGTAAAATAAATTACTTGAAAAATCAAAAATGTGGAAAACAAAAAGTAGAAAAACTGAGAAGCCATATGTATTGTTAGCATGGGTGGCCATCTCCCCCATGACTAAGTTGGAAGGAGGAGATTCAAAGAATGGAATGTGGTTGTCCATATATTGAGATGGTAGTCACACTAGCCTATCTTGGTTCTAGGAAAGGTTTCACTTGTTAGATGTTGACCAGCTACTTTTTATTTGGGCTTTCAGGCTTGTAGATTAACATGGCCCCCAAGGGAAAGGTTTGGTCAATTATATAAGGTTCCTCCCACAATGTTTGAAAGTTTACCTTCTGGGGTACATATGTAGGATTCTAATAGAGAACCTTATCTCTTGGTTGAAGTTTTACTTTCTTTATTCTGAGGTCATGACATTGCTTGTTGAATTCCTTGTGCACCTCATTCAAAGATAAGGCCATTAATCAATTTTCATCTAGTACATTCAGGCTGATCAATCTTTCTTTCTATGCTAGACTAAGATCAAGATCTAGATCATAGGCCATTAAAAGTGTATGAAGCTCGAATTGAATCAAGAGTAATGGAAGTTTTCTGTACACTAACTCGTAGGGAGAGTAGCCAATAGGAAGTTTCCATGTTAAGCGATAGGCCTAGATGGCATCATTGAGTTTGGTGTTCCAATCTCTCCTATATTTGCTTATGGTTTTTGTTAAGATCTTTGTGATCTTCCCATTAGTTACTTCTACTTGACCATTGGCTTGGAGGTGGTAGGGTGTTGTTAATTTATGTTTAAGCCCCAAACATTGCATTAACTTTCTAAAAGTGGCACATATGAAATGAGTTCCATTGTCAGAAATTAGTATACATGGCATCCCAAACATGTTTACAACGTTTTGTTGTATAAATATAATAGCAATAGATGATGTACAATTAGTAACAACTACTACTTCTATCCATTTTTTGTAGTAGTTGACTACTATGATGATATACATCTTTCCATTAGACATGGGTGTGATTGGATCCATGAAGTCAATGCCCCATATGTTACAACGTTCTAGTGGTTGAATCCACTATTGAGGACCTTCCATGCAAGTAGTCATCCCTCCATCTCATTGACAACATTCACAAGACTAGAAAAATTGGTGGATATCCCTAAAGATTGTAGGCCAATAGTATCCTGCCATTAGGATTTTTGTGGCTTTGCATCTCCCTATATAGTGGCCTCTACAAGGCCCTTCATAAGCATCATGAAGAACATGCAGTTGATCTTCATCAGGGACATACCAATGAATCAAGCCATCGACACACACCTTGTAAAGGTGTCCATTGATTTCCATGAAGTATTTAGCCTAATGAAGAAATTATTGCTTCTTTCTAAAATCAATATCTTGTGGCATCTCCTGAGTGAGAAGATAGATGAGGATGTCATTATACCAGGTTGGTTTTGTGAGCATTTGATCATTTAGTACTCCTATAAAGAGGAGTTCATCTGGAAACTAATTAGAAAGTGGGCTCTCCTCCTCTTTATTATCCCATCTTAAGCAAGAGAGGTGGTTAGCAACCACATTTTCAGTTCCTTTTTGATCTACCATCATGAGATCGAATTCCTACAAGATCACGAGCCATTGTATAATATGAGGGCTCATTGTTGGCTTGTTTATGAGGAAGTGGATTGCACCATGGTCCATGTGCACACATACTTTCTAGCCAAGCACATAGTGCCTGAACTTTTCAAAAGCATACACCACTTCCATTTATTCTTTCACCATGGTGGTGTAATTTAATTATGCTCCCACAATGCTTCGGCTTGCATAGTGGATGTAGTATGGACATTTTTTATTATCCAACTTTGTGACCACTACTTCCAAGGCCTAGTTAGATGCATCCATCATGATGTGGAATAGTTTGGACCAGTTTGTGCCCATAGAATTAGTGTTTTTATGAGTTTCACCTTTAGTAGTTGGAATGCATGTTTGCACTCCTTAGTCCAAATGAAAGGTTCATCTTTCTTTGTAAGCTATACCAACAATTTTATGATCTTAAAGAAATTCTCTATGAATCATTGGTAGTAGCCAGCGTGTTATTCCTTGGATAATCTTTATTTTTTCAAGGTCTACCTTAATCCTTACTTGAGTGATTCTATGCCCTAGTACAATGCCTTTTTAGACCATGAGTTGGCTCTTTTACTAGTTGAGCTACAAATTTGGTTTCACACATCTCTTCAATACTTGCTTAAGGCAGTCCAAGGCCTACTCAAACGTAGCTCCATAGGTGGAAAATTCATCCATGAAGATTTCCACCCCGCTACTGATCTATTGCTAAAAGATGCTAAGGACTAGGCATTTAAATGTTGCAGGGGCATTGCATAGACCAAATGGTATCTTACAATATGCAAAATTCCCCTAGGGACTCATGAATGTTGTCTTGACCTAATCTTTGGGTGCAATTTGGATTTGGTCATAGCCATTATAGCCATCCAAGAAGATAATAGCAATGCCTGGAGTTGATGTTGAACACTTGGTCAACAAATGATAATAGAAAATGATCTTTAATGTTGCCATGTTCAATAGCCTAAAGTTAATGTAGACTTGCCATTTACCATCTTTTTGTGGCATAATTACAAGTGGGCTAACCCACTCACTATTTGCAATGGGATAGATGAACCCTACCTTAAAGAGTTGTTTAATTTCCTCCTTGATGATCTACTTCAATTTGGGGTTCCGCCATCCCTACAGTTGCCTTCTTCGCTTCATGGCTGTGTCAGTGTAAATGTGATGTTGGCATATCCTTGCATTGATTCTAGTTAGCTCAAAATATGACCAAGTAAAGGCTGTTGGCCATTTATTAACCACCTTTGGCATTAATTATGACCAGATTATCATTGTTTAAGAATGCATAGTCCATGTTGACTAGTAAAGTTTCTAGCTCTAAGGGCTCCTACTTAAAGTTATCAGAGATTTCTAACTCTCCTCAATAGGTGTCATCATTTTCATTAGAGAGTTGGGGATGAACTCGTTCAAGTTCATCCATGCTTTTAACATAAGTACATGTTAGGCTCTTAGTTGGTTCCATGCATAATGTGCTACTTTCTAAGTTAGCTATTAGTCATTGGGTACCCTCTTATTTTGTGGTTGCTGTGTACAAACACCTTTGAATATTGATTTCTTGTGCACACTGATTACAGGGTTTGATGTATGTACTTTTGATGGACCAAATTTTTTACGCACAATTGCACTCATTATTGTTGTACATGATGCATGGAATATGTTTCTTCTCTAACTTTCCAAATTCATTCTACTTAGAGATTTTCAAGGAGAGGTCCCTTATGCCCATACATGCATTGACCATGCTTAACCAAGCTCTTCCCATAATGATGGGAAAGTCACCTTTGCAATTCTCAACTTTGATCACCAGAAAATTGGCAAGATAGGACCACCCATAAACTAGGATCACAATATCCTCTACTAATCCCAGAGGGACATAATTAACTAGTTGGCCAATTCCAAATGAATGTTGCTCTTCTTAAGAGGTGGTAGGTTCCAGGCTTTGTACATGTCATGGGAGATGAGATTGACACTAGAACTAGAGTCAAGAAGAGCCTTACATGGTTCATGTCTAGTGATCTATAGGTAAATGAGTGGACTTCCTAAGTCAGATTTTTTTGTGGGAAGATTGCTAGCCTTGATCTAATAAAAAATAGCATGAGTTAGCATCATATTGCAGATCCAAGGCAATGTTTGGTTTGAAGGGAACTTGAAGGTATTTTATGTAGATAATGAGGGTGTTGGAGATGTAAGGTAATTAGATGTACTAGGTTGTGAGGGTTGGAGAGGACTGTTGGGTTAGAAGAAGGATCTTTTTCTAGATTGATTATCTAGACTACTTAATTAGAAAGCCTATTGTGAATGTATAACCCTCGTAGCATTTTGTTGTTGCTACTATGGAGGAATTTCACCCTACATGGAAAAAGTAGAAGGTAACTTGGTTGAGGGTGGAGGTGTATGTGCAAATAGATGTAGAGGATGGTATGGATATGGGTTTTATCCTTGAGTAGATGTTGAATGTGTTTGATGGTACTCTGGAGGGTAATAGTGATGCTGAAATGAAGTATGACTTGTAGAACTTCTTGGAGAGATAGGTTGCTGAACATAGTACCCGTATGGATCTAGTTATGTCTAAGGATACTACTACCTTGGCAATGACATTCCCCATGATTGTGGTTGGTATCGTTATTAGTATTATTCATAAGGTTGTGGAGGAGCTCCACTTGGGTAATAAGCTTGTTGTTGCTGGTGAAACTACCTTGGATTACCTTGAGGATAAGGTAATCATTTGGGTGCTTGCCTATGTGCTAGTTAAGGATTCAATGTGTACATCCCAGACTCTTATGAGTGTGACACCACAAGGCAACATCCCTTTGGATGTTCATATTGACAAAGGTCACAACTAGTTTCATCATCAGAGTTGATTTCCATAACTTCCTCTATGGTAGTAACTTTGCCCTTATCTCTTTGGTAGGCATTTTCAGCTTCCTTTTGCCTCCTATGGTTATGATCACTATTTTTCTCTTTGAATTCTTTAGCAATCTTCATAGCATTTTGGAATTTCTCATCCAAAGAGTCCCATGATTTATCAACCTTTGTTGAAATATCATAAAAAATTTTTTAGATGGGCAAGGTTTTCTTATTCATCACTTCATCGAGTGGTGACTCCTCATCACAAAATCAGACCTCCCATTTCCTGATGGAAGAATCCCTATTATACTGTTCTACATTTTCCCTCTTTCATAACTCATCTTCTTCTTTTGCTACCTACTCTATCAGCCTTTGGATCTAATGAGCTCTCAGTTTAGACAATCTCCTTGGGCATACACCCCAAGAGTTCTTCTAGTTTTTGCTCTAAGCCCATTTATGATGCGATGAAGTTGTTCCTTCTAAGAATATCCATGGCCAGGGCATCTATGTAAGAGTAAATAGTATCTACCTATGGGAGCATCCAAGGGTTCATGTGTTCCTTATTTCTAGCCTTGGATTTGCCTTTTTAGATTAGACACTCTAGAGTATGTTTGATATTTGTCATTAAACAGCTCCAACATTGTACTCCATTAGTGAATGAATTTCAATTCTAAGGACCAGTACCAGCTTTCAACTTCCTTGATAAGTGTCCTAGAAAAAAGCTTAAGTTTCTACCACTCATGGTCTATATTTTGTAAGGCACAAGCATCATGAAAAGCTTGTAGGTATGTCTGCAAATTAGATTTGTATCCCCCCTCAAATCAGGGGATATTACTCATGTCTAAGTGCTTAATTTAACTATCTCTCACATGCCTAGTTGGAATCTTTATTGTCTCTACAATGTTGAGCATGCTTCAAGTCGCCAATAGAGGTTCATCATTACTACGTCAATGACATCAATGATGGTTTCAACCACCCTAGCATTCTTGATGGCCTTGATGGTCTATATTGTCTCATTAATCACCTTCATCATGATTATTTCAATGATAGTTTCTTTGAGAACCAGAAGATGAAGATGAATGTTTGGAATAAAATGAAGAGGATGAAGAGGAAGGTGGATTGCCACTACCATCACAGTGTTTGCCACCACCTCTTCATTCATTACAACCACCATCCTTAGATCCCTTGCCATTATGATTTTTACTCAAGTCCCTACCTTGACTATCACTTTTTTCCAAACCTGGTTTATGAATAATGGGTCACAGGTTCAGGGTCACACCCTCATCATCAATAACAAAGGATGGAGAATTTTCATATTGAGAACCCTCAGGAGGAGGATCCACATTGTCATCTTAGTTTAATAGGAACAAGGGATGCACACATTATTTAGCTCTAGTGCACTTAGTAATTATAATCTGCGGAATTCAACTGGATTGCACGTGAACGCTTATGATTCGTATGGTTGGGTGGAGAGGTACCTTACTTCTCATCATTGGCATCGTTTCTAGGGACTGTAGTTCTTCGTGCACTATTTAAACCTAGTAAAAATTAGTAACCTTGTAGTTCAAATCCTAAGAGTCAAATCGTACAAAAATGAAAATTATTATCATTAACTTAAATCTTAATTTATTAATATAAAATGTCTTCTTCTCATAGGAGCCCATCTCCACCCAGGGCAATTCAAGTGCGTCAATAATACTAGGTGGTGTATGCTCATCTTGATGAGTATGTACTAGACTTTACCTTCATCTTATATTAAGATGAACTAATGCAGTGGTGCGATATGGAAGGCAACATTATGTTGCCACTTGACCAATCTATTCCAGCAATGCTTCAGCTAATGCTCGCACGACACGGGCTTCAACATCTCTATGGAGAATACGAGATGCAAGATCCTGGCTCAAGGGATTATTATCCCATTGAAGCACAACAATTAAGGGATTGGCAGCTGGAGCACCAACACAAGCTTGTGAAGGACAAGGGGTCAAATATCTTTCCACCTCCACTTGGCCTAATTGATGAAGGTCACCACTTCTTTAGTGATTCTCCTCTCTTTGACTTTATTTAAGAAGCCCTCAACCAGAATGTATAATCTACAATCCATAATCCAGGTTCTAGTCAAAATAGATCGAATGAAAAAAATGGATTTGGAGAAGCAAGTCAAGAAAAGGGGGACAAAGGAGATCATGATCACGATCATGGTTACAAGCATCAAAGGAAGGATGATAGGTGTCAGTGCGGAGAAAGTTATCCTTCTTCTTCCTCTTCATCGTCATCATCTTCTTCTTCATCTGGTTTAGATCATGGTCGTAGAAGGAATAATCCTGATGGAGGTGATCGACGGGACTAGAAAAATACATAGGACAGTCATGATAGTCATGACCAAAGACTTGGGTAATCCAGAGAGGCCCATCATCAAGAAAGAAGGACTAGTAGGGAACATTGTAAGTACCACCATCATGGCCTTGATGAACCTCTACTTGCTACTTGAGGCATGGTAAACATTGCAGAGGTTGTGAGGATTCCAACCAAGCACATGAAGTATAGTAGAATAAAGAGGTTGAATATGAACAACATCCCTCAGTTCTCAAGGGAGGATATGATGCCAATCCACAAAATCATCTCTAGGCCTTCTAGGATGCATGTGTCTTGCAGAATATTGAAAATGATTGGCAAAAGCTAAAATTATTTCTAAGGATACTTATAAAGGAAGAAAAAATTTGGTATCAAACCTTGGAACCAAAATCAATCAAGTTGTGGAGTACAATGTTGGAACATACTCCCAAGTATCCAATCTAAGAAAAAAAATTCAAGGGTGAAAACAAGGGGATCATGAGCCCTTGGATGCTACTATTGGCTGATACTACTCTCTATTGCATAGGTGTCCCATCCATGGATACTCTCAGCTTGATCAACTTAGCCATATCATAGATAGGATGCAATATGAAACCAAGAAAACCCTTGGAGCCTATGTCCAAAGGAGATTGATAGAGTTAAGCACTCGTCGAATCCAAAAACTAATTCAGTAGGTAGCCAAGGAGGAGGGAGAACTAAGAAAATGTGAAAGTGCAAAAGAATACAATAGGGATCCTTCTATTGAGAAAAAAGAGGTTTGATTTTGTGATAGTGAGGATGAATTCGTTAGAGATGAGGTGGTAAATTAGAAAATCTTTCCATTCCAAAAATTGCAATAAAAAATCATGACCAAGCTTGATCAATTATGGGACTCCATGGACAATAAGTTTCAAGCTATCTTAAAAATTACTAAAGAGTCCAAGGAGCAAAGTTGTGAGCGAGAGCGTCGAAGGCGTAAGGAAGCTAAATGCACCCTATCTAAGGGTAAAGGTAAAATGGCTACAATAGTGATATGGATAGCAATTTAGATGATGATGGTGGATGTGATGTTTGCTAGTATGAAGATCCTAAGGGATGTTGTCTAGTTGTATCACACTTGTAGGAATCTAGGGTGTATGCCTTACATCCACGACTTGCACAAAGGCAAAGGAAAATGCCCAAAAGATTATCTTATCCACAAGGAAATCCTTGACAGTTCTGCCAACCACAGCAATATTATCCAAGTGAAACTCTTCCGCAATCCCATGAATTGTACCACTAGTGGCAACAACCACAATCATGGGCTTTGCCACCTCCAAGATAGCAATACCCTTACCGGTAACCAGATCCCTATGTTTACTATGTTTAGCAACATTCATCTTCAAGGGACTCATCTAGTCATATTCTTGCTTACCAATCTTATCACTACCCTCCTAAAACATACCAATCACCCTATCCATGGAGGGATGCCACCAACTACCCTCATGCACCTCTTGTTCCTACACCTACTCCTCCACCTCTTGCATAACTATCACTTGCTCTATGCTTGAAGGGTGAATTGCCTACACAACCACAACAAAGAAATGCTACGAGGGTAGTTAACCTGCAATTGGTTAACCCATCTAGTAAGTTGGAACCACGAACAAAGAAAAGATCCTTTAACAACCTAGAAGTCCACCATAGCCCTCAGACACATCGGTGGTTGGTAACCCTACTCCTTCAACTTCCTCTCTTTCCTCTTTATTTGAGTCCCCTTCAAACTAAAATCCCTCTTGAATTCATACTATAATGTTGACACATGTTGTATTTGATTGAATTTGAGTTAGTAACCTGCCCAAAAAATTAGCTGATCCTAGGAGTCCCCTAGTTTACTTATAGATTACTGGGAATGAGCCTTGTAAAGCTTTTCTTGACTTTGGTTTTGGTGTTAATTTGTTCTCCCATGAGATGTACATAATGTGGAACCTTCTTCCTTTGAAGAAGAGCAACATCCAGTTGGAATTGGTGGACCAATCCATCACTGTTCCATTGGGGTTGGTTGTGGACATTGTCACCACCGTTTTTGGGTAGGCATATCCCATTGATTTCCTAGTAATCAAAGTGGAGAACTACAAGGGGAATTTTCCAATCATTATGGGAAGGGCATGGCTAAGTACTGTTGATGCCAAAATGAGCATTAGATATCTTTCCTTCAAAATATCAAAAGAAAATGAGTTTGGGAAGATCAAGAAGAAGAGACTTCCATGTATCACATACAGTGATTTAGGGTGTCATTGTATGTAGACATTATGGTTAGTAAAGCAAACATTTATCTTTGCATGCAAGCAATGTGCATCGGAAGTTGATATCTAGAGATGTCTATACGCAACAGCCATAAAACAAGAAGGTACCCATTGGCTGACGGCTGATGCTAGCAGTAGTACATTATTCATGGAATTAATTGGGGGCCTAATGTATGAGTATGTTGCAAGTATGGATGAACTTGAGCAAGTTCATCACTAGTTCTCCAAAGGAGAAAATGATGATGTCAATTAGGATGAGTTGGAAATTCCTGACAATTTTAAATAAGAGTCCCTTAAATTAAATATGCTACTAGCTGGGATGGAGTATGTATTTTTGAAAAATGGGAGGTTGGTTAATGCCAAGCTTGCTACAAAGTAAAAGAGAAAATTGATAAAAGTTGTAGAAAAATGATCAACAACCTTCGCCTGGTCATATTCCAAACTCATTGGGATAGATCCAAGAATATGCCAACACCAAATATACACTGACCTTACCATCAAGATAAAATGATAGTCATAGCAACGTTTGAATCCTAGGTTAAAACAGATTGTCAAAGAGGAGATTGAACAACTCCTTGAAGCGAGATTCATCTACCCCACTCATGATTGTACCAATGAAAGAAGAAAATGACTAGTGTGCATTGATTTGTGGCTGCTCAACATGACAACTTTCAAGGATCATTTTCCATTACCTTTCGTCAACTAAGTGCTGGATACCATTTTAGGGCATAGCTATTACAACTTTATTGATGGTTATAGTGGTTGTAACTTTAGATTACACTAGAGGGCTAGGCAAAGATAACTACCACAAGTCCTTGGGGAACTTTTGCTTACCAACAGATGCCATTTGGTCTATGTAATGCCCAACCACATTTCAATGATTAGTTCTCAGCATTTTCCAACAACAGATTGGTAGTGGAGTAGTAGTTTTTATGGATGATTTTTCTACCTACGAAGCTATGTTTGAGTAAGCCCTGGACCATCTTGAGAAAGTGTTGAAGAGATGTGTCGAAACAAACCTCCGACTCAATTGGCAAAAGAGCCATCTTATGATCCAGGAAGGCATAGTCCTGGAGCATCACATTTCAAAAGTAGGAATCAAGGTGGACCCTAAAAAAATAAGGGTCATCCAAGGAATAACCTGTCAACCTAAAATAGTCAAAGAAGTGTAGTCATTCCTTGGTCATACTAGATACTACTAGTGATTCATCAAGAATTTTTCCAAAATTGCCAAGCCATTGGTAGAATTGACAAAGAAGGGTGCATCATTCATCTAAACCCCTGCATGTGAGTTAGCTTTTCAAAAATTAAAGAAAAAGCTTGTTGAAACCCCCATTCTTTAAGCACCAAATTGGTTTAGACCATTTCATGTGATGATCGATGCATCGAATTATTCTTTGGGGGTAGTGCTTATGCAGATGGATGATAAAAAATGTGCATATTACATTCACTGTGCAAGTTGGAGCATCACAGGTGTACAATTGAACTACATTACCACAAAAAATGAGTTCATGGTAGTGGTGTTTGCTTTAGATGATTTCAAGCACTATGTTCTTGGCTACAAAGTGTTTATGCACATAGATCATAGTGCCATTAGATTTCTAATGAACAAGCCAATGGTGAGCCCCCATGTCATACTCTCTCCTTGTAGGCGCTATTAATGCACATATGTCTGATGAACTAAAATGGTATGGTGTCATCCTCACTTATCTACTTAAGAAAGAACTACTACAAGGGCTAGACACTAGAAAGAAACAATAGTTTCTTCATTGGGTCAAATATTTCATGGATATTAATGAAAACCTTTACAAGGTTTGTCCTGATGGCCTGGTACGTTGGTGTGTCCCTGATACGAATCAGCTGTGTATTCTTCAGGATGCTCACAAAGGTCCTTGTCAGGTCCATTATGTTGGGAGATACATGGCCATAAAAATCCTCATGGTAGGGTGTTATTAGCCAACAATATTTAGGGATCACATCAATTCATCTATGCTTGTGATCATTGCTAGAGGGATGGTGAAATGACAGCTTGAATGAAGGGACCACAATAATGGATACAACCTCTCAAGCCATTTGATATTTGGGGCATTGACTTTATGGGTCCCATCACACCTTTGTCAAATGGAAAGGCATATATAATAGTCATAGTTGACTATTGTACCAAGTGGGTAGAAGTAGTGGTCATCACCGACTGTACATCCACCACTGCTGCTTGGTTTTTATAACAAAACATCGTAAATAAGTTTGGTGTACCTCGTGCATTAATTTATGATAATGAAACTCATTTTATAGGCACCACTTTCCAAAAGTTGATGCAATGCTTGGGGTTTAAACATAAACTCACAACACCATATCACCCCCAAGTCAATGGTCAAGCTGAGGTCACTAATCAAGAGATTACAAAAATCTTAACGTGTATCATTAGCAAATATCAAAGGGACTGAAGCACTAATTAAATCATGTCCTTTGGGCGTATCTCTTCATATGGAAGCTTCCCATATGTTATTCTCCCTATGAGCTTGTGTACAGAAAACTACCAATATTGTTCATCCAATTTGAGCTCCGTATGCTCTCTACAGCATGTGACCTTAACCTAGATCTAAGTTTAGCAGAGAAAGAATGGTTAATGTGTCTTAACTTACTAGATGAAAACTAGTTAGTGGTCCTATCATCCAACAAAATGCATAAGGCATTCAATAAGAAATTCCATGACCTCAAAATAAGAAAAGATAAGTTTCAACCATGAGATAAGGTTCTCTATTGGAATCCTACACATGTACCCCAACGAACCAAATTTCAAACATTGTGGGAAGGACCTTACATTATTGATAAAAGTTTTCCATCTAGGGCCATGATCACCTACAAACCTGACAGCCTAAACAAAAAACAATTAGTCAACATTCAACAAATAAAACCTTTCCATGAGTCCAAGCCAACCAACGCAACAAACACCTTGCTAGATGAACAACCACACTCAATCTTTTAGATCTCTCCCTTCTAGCTTAGTCATGGGGGAGATAGCCATCCATACTAATAGCTCTTGTGGCTCCTCAGTTTTTAACTGTTTTATTTTACAACTTTTTATTTTTATCTTCTTTGTTATATTTGTATTTTTAAGGTAATTGGTATTCTCTTAGTTTTTGTTTTACACCATTGTTAATATATTCAGTATCTATTGTCTACTCTTTTACTTTCTTTTATGGTTATTGTTGGCGACTGTTTGGGATGCGACCACCAACGAGTGTCCTCGAACAGGATTTAGGTGCCTACTGGTCTCTGGCAACACCAAGGCCCAGATACCTCCAAATAAACTCAGTAGTTAATGTGATTATGTGTGTGTGCTGTTGCAGTGTGTGGTTGTAAGAAATGTAACGATTGCACTGTGTGTAAACTAAAAATGACTTACTTTAAAGAGATTCAGCCAACTTTGCCAAGTACTGTGAGTTGTTGAAAATTTCCTATTTTGTTCAACTGCCTAGTCTATGCGGTCCTTATAATACCTACTTGTAACAAATAAAATTTTGCAAAAACATTTGAGCACAACTCCGCAATCTACTCCTAATTTTCCCCAGAGAAAGAGATAGTTCCACAAGAAAACTAGAAATAGAGCAAGATTC